>VWZV01015172.1:365008-460236 GCA_013397155.1 Irena cyanogastra
ACACTTCCCCCCCACCCCAGCCTCCGTCTCCTTCCAAGTCTCCCACCGTTTCCCCAGTGTCAACCTCGCCCAGCTCAGCCCCCACACCATCTCCCACACCCAACACCACACCTGCACGGAAGATGCCTCCCTACATGGTAACCTCCTTCATCTCCATGCCCCCCACATCACCCCCTGCGCTGGAGCCCACCACTGCTCCCCCACCCTCCAAGGAGCCTCCAGCTGCTAGTGGGGTCCCAGGGGCAAAAGACAGCACAGCGCTGCGGCAGGGCGTCCCCCAGAAGCCATATACCTTCTTGGACGAGAAAGCAAGGTGAGGAGTGGTAGGACAAGACGCTCTACCAGGGTTGTTCTTGCAGCACCCCGCACCAGGGATGCTGAATCCTGCCCTATGCCACAGAGGCCGTTTCGGGGTGATCCGACTGTGCAAGGAGAATGCCACAGGGAAGCACTTCATGGCCAAGATTGTGCCCTACGAGGCGGAGCGGAAGCAGAGCGTGCTGCAGGAGTACGAGATCCTCAAGGCGCTGCACCATGAGCGCATCATGGCCCTGCACGAGGCCTACATCACCCCCCGCTACCTGGTGCTCATCTGCGAGAACTGTGCTGGCAAGGAGATCCTCTACAGCATCGTGGACAGGTACAGGTGGGCACAGGGCCACCGGGGACAATTGCTGGTATAGGGCTATCTGCTGATGCCGCTTGCCCCCAGGTTTCGCTACTCGGAGGATGACGTGGTGAGCTACATACTGCAGCTCCTGCAGGGCCTAGAGTACCTGCACGGCCGCCGCATTGTGCACCTCGACATCAAACCAGACAACATCATCGTCTCAGGCACAAATGCCCTCAAGATCATCGATTTTGGCAGTGCCCAGACCTACAACCCACTTGTGCTGCGGCAGCTGGGGCGGCGTGCTGGCACCCTGGAGTACATGTGTGAGTGGGGCACCAGGGGTGCAGTGGCATGGGGGACAGGGACAGAACTGGGGCATGCTTATTCCCAAAGGTGTGCACGTATGCCTATGCTCTGGGGGACTTGGGAACGGGGAGGAACTGTGTCCTTGGGGAAGGTGGGAGGCCTTTGGGGTCCTGGGGGTGTCTGGGAATTTCTATAGCACCACTGGGGTCAGTGGGAAAGTCTGGGTGCTGTGGTGCAATTGGGGTATCCTTGGAGGCTGGCTGAGCTCTGTCAGGGTGCTGCAGTGTCAGGGAGGGGTGTTGGAGGGTCCAGTAGAGGAGTGCTCTGGCTGCTGTGGGTGCTTGGCTGCTATGGGTGTTGGGAATGCCGTGGATGTTGGAGATCCTGGGGATCTGGGACTTCTGTGTGTGCTGGGGATACTGTGGATGCTGTGTGTGCTGGGGCTGCTGCAGGTGCTGGGGCTGCTGTCTCTGTGTATATGACAGATCTGTTCTCCTGCCCACAGCACCAGAGGTGGTGAAGGGGGACCCGGTGGGCTCTGCAGCAGATGTCTGGGGTGTTGGCGTCCTCACCTACATCATGTAAGAGAAGGGGTCAGGGGGATGAGAACCTTGAAGTGCACTCAGCCCCACCAAAGTCTTGGTGCCACGGAGGGCACCAAGCTGATTGTGGGCTGAGGGATGCTGTAGCCTGGCAAACCCTTCCTAGCTGGACATGGGGAGATGAAGACACCCTGGGCAGCTGTGGCTTTTCAACCCAGGGATGGGGGGGAAGTGGGACAGCAAGTACCCTCCCACTGGTGTCCCCCCAACCCGTCCACCCCCTCCACCACCACAGGCTCAGCGGGCGGTCACCATTCTTTGAACTGGACCCCATCGAGACGGAGAACCGCATCCTGGCAGGGCGCTTTGATGCCTTCAAGCTGTACCCCAACGTCTCGCAGACTGCTGCCCTCTTCATCCGCAAGGTCCTCACTGTCCACCCCTGGTGAGTGCCCAGCCCAGCCAGGGAGGACACATGCCCCAGACTGTGCCTGTGACTGAGCCAGGTCCCTGCCACATGGGACCCCCTCCAGATATCATCAGTGGGAGCTTGGAGTCCATCACTGCTCTTGGAGAGGGCTGGGACCCCCTGGGTCTTGCAGGGCAAGGGTGGTGGCTGGGTTTGGGGGGTGGAGCAGCACTGGGCACCCTCGGCAGTCCCTGATGCAGAGCTGGCTCTGCCCCAGGAGCCGTCCCACGGTGAAGGACTGCTTCGCCAATGCCTGGCTCCAGGATGCCTACCTGATGAAGCTGCGCCGCCAGACCCTGACTTTCACCACCAACCGCCTCAAGGAATTCCTGGTGGATCACCAGAGGCGCCGCGGCGAGGCCGTCACAAAGCACAAGGTCTTACTCCGCTCCTACCAGGGCGGCCAGCCACCAGGGCCACAGTAACTGGTGCCTTGGCCACGGCCATGAGGGGCCGGGGAGCCAGAGGAACATTCCATGGGCCGCAGTACGGGGCGGCTGAGGAGGAGCCGGGACGCGCCAGGATGAGTCCACGGACCTCACGTGCCGCTGTCAGGGATGATGGTGGCCAGCAGCATCATTTGGGCAGCGCCGATGAAGAGGAGGTGGTGCCGCAGCCAGACCAGCAGTGGGATCTGGCAATGGGAGGGTGGTGGGAAGCCTTGCTGCAGGGAACAGAGAATGTGGCAGAGGGTCGGGGGAGGAATGGGATGCAGACAGAGGGGCAAGGGAAGCCCCGGGTGCGAGGGGAAGAGCTGCCAGTTTGCTAGCCAGCCCTGGCCACATGGGTCCCATCAGCCGTGTGCCTTACACTGCAGCCTGCAGCTGCCCCTGGCCACGGTGTGGCAGTCCTCGTGCTCCCCCTGGTTTGCACACCAGCACCAGAAGACTGAGGTTGCTCCAGTGGTTCCTGCAGAGAGGGGCTTGCTCACAATCCCTTGCCAGCCAGCACAGCCCCAGCCCTTACAGCTGGGAGGGGGGGCTGCCAGCCCCCCATCTTCCGCTCCTCCCAGCCCTGGTCCTGGCAAGTGGGTTTGTGGCTCCAGGACCGATGCCGGTGCCTTCCCTGGGGCTGTTGCCTGCACCCCGTGCCAGGGTGGGGGACTGGCAGGCACCTCCTCTTTGCAGAGGGGCACCTAGGTGCCACGCACACCTGCTGTGTCTGCTCAGGCCCATGCTGCTCGTGCTCTGCCCTCCCAGCTCCGGGCCTTGCCCTGTACCCCACCACCAGCCTGCCCGCCTGTCCCAGACCCCTCACACCTCCCACCTGACCCCGAGGTGCCTTGCCCTGCCCTGTGCCCCCTCCTCAGCCCTCCCTGGCTGGTGGCATGATGCGGGGTGCCCTGAGCAGGGGGACAGGAACAGCGGCTGGGCACTCACCTTCCTCATGCTGCTGTAGTGATAGGGCTTTATTTATTGACTTTGGGGAGAAGGCGTCTGCTCATTCCGGTCCCCATTCCTGTCCCCTCCTCTCTGCCGGGCTCTGGAGTTGCAAATGTCCCCATGGTTTGGAGCAAGCAACATGCCAGAGCAGCAATAAAGACCCTGAGCAGCCCCTCCAGTTTAAGTGCCTTCCTGGGAGGTGATTGCATGAGTGTGAAGTGCAGCCCTTGGTATCTCGGGCGGGTCCTTGACCCAAAACCTAGGGACACGACTCCAGAAAGGATTCCACGTGAGGCTGGGCTTTCATGTTGGAAACCTGGAGGAAAAGTCAGAGAAGCTGTGAAGCACTGGGGCGAGGACAACAGGGCTGATTCACATGGCGCTCACGTCATGGAGTGAAAATACGGAGTGCCAAAGTGCCCGATGGCGGCTGGGACAGCGGGACAGCAGGGCAGGGCTCCTGCTGCGGGCATGGCAGGTGCCGGTGAAGGGACCTGATGCCTGGCTATAAATATCCACTACCCATATGAGGCCGGGCCGTGCCGGCGGGGACCGCTCCGGTTACAGCCCGCTGCCCCCCCAGCCCCTCGGTGCTGTGCCTGCCGCTGTGGGCAGGGGCACACGCGTACAGCCCGGTGCCTGCGGCCAGTCACACGCCGCCCGACACGCACACACGTGGCCACAGACCTGTGCCTGTCGCACGCCCGTGTGCCCAAGGGCGTGTCAGATCCCACGGTGTCCCCGCACGGTGCACCGAAGCGCTGGGGCGCGCACACAGCCACAGCACCTCCCCTGCACGCTCACGCTGCCCTGCACAGACCCACGCGGCCACAGCCGCTCCACGAACGGACCCGAACGNGCTGCGCTGCGGGGCTCGCTTGCGGAGCCGGGGCTCGGTGCGGGACCGCCGGAGCGGAGCCGAGCCGCGATGCCGCTCAAGGCAGTCATCCTCATCGGGGGCCCGCAGAAGGGTAAGTGCGCCGGGCCCGCGGGGTGTCCCGCCGGCGCGGTGCCCGGCCGACCCCGTTCTGCTCCACAGGGACCCGGTTCCGGCCGCTCTCCTTCGAGGTGCCGAAGCCGCTCTTCCCCGTGGCCGGAGTGCCCATGGTGCAGCATCACATCGAGGCCTGCGCCAAGGTACGGGGGGCCGGGGGGCTGGGGCCGTGGAGCCCAGGGAGAAGTGCCATTCCTTTCCGTTTTGATCCCTTCCCCNCCCGCAGGCTCCCGGGGCCTCACAGCGAGCGCGGCCGCCCCCTGGCGGTGGGCGGGCGGCGCGGCAGCAGGGCCGGCGGGGCGCTGACGTGTNGCATGAAGGAGATCCTGCTGATGGGTTTCTACCAGCCCAACGAGGCCCTCAGCCGCTTTCTCGTATCGGCGCAGCAGGAGTTCAAGGTTCCCATCAGGTGGGCAGAGGCTCTCTCACCCCTGGGGCACGCACAATGGCACAGCCTGGCTCAGCCCCTCGCCTGCCTGCCCCAGACTGGCAGCCCCCAGTCAGCACTCTGGCACTGGGCAGGTGGGCTCTATCCTGCCGTGGATGGGCACAGCCAGGTTCCCCCATTAGTACTGCCACCTTTCCTTTACCTTGGCCCTTTGCCCTGGATGGTTCTTGCTCCAGAGATGCCTCTCTAGCACAGCTCTGAGCTGCCACAGCCTCCTTCTGTGCAATGCCTGCATGAAACCCATCACTGAATGGCAGGATTATGTCTCTCCAGTCCTTCCTAACCCTTCCCAGCCTTGCTGGCGGTTGGTGCCACTAGACACCTGCTTCCCTAAGCCCTCCCTTTTCCCTGCTTGGCTTGTAGGTATCTCCAGGAATACGCAGCCCTGGGCACGGGTGGTGGCATCTATCACTTCCGAGACCAGATCCTGTCAGGTGGTGCTGAGGCCTTCTTTGTCCTCAACGCAGACGTGTGCTCAGAGTTTCCCTTACAGGAGATGCTGGAGTTTCGGCAGCAGCACGGGGACATGCACAGCTTTGTCATTCTGGGTACCACAGTGAGTGGCAGTGCTGGGGGGCAGAAGAGCTGCAGTGCTCTGCCGTGGGCTTAGAAGCCAGCAGCTCCAGTGGTGGGTGGTGACTGTGAGGTCTGGGTTTTGTCTGCTCTGCCTCCCTGTGCCTGCTGCTCCACCATTGCTAACACTCTCTTTGTTTCTTAGGCCAACAGGACACAGGCACTGAATTACGGCTGCATCGTGGCAAACGCGGACACACAGGAGGTACTGGAGGGCAGTGGGGAGTCGAGCACAGTGTGGGTGGCAGGTGCTGTGTCACCTCCCTGGGTCTGTGGTCCCAGAGTGCCCCAGAGGGTGTGATGCTGTATGGAGGGGCTGCACCCTGGGATTAATGTCTCTTCCCTCGCCTCCAGGTTCAGCACTATGTGGAGAAGCCTAGCACGTTTGTCAGTGAGATCATTAACTGTGGCATCTACCTCTTCACACCTGCCATCTTCCAGCACATTGGCGAGGTCTTCCAGAGGAACCAACAGGAGCTAGCGCTGTGAGTGCCTCACTCTGCTCTGTGTCCCTCCCACCCCCCTGCTTCCCAGGGCTGCAGCAGCACGCTCATCCTCCATACTTTCTCTATCTTTTCTCCTCCTCTGCCATCACTCACTTGTTTCCTGGTCCTGCACCAGCTGTCCTTACCTTGGGTAAGTCTCCCTCTTTGTCTGCACTCGCTGCTCTCTGGGCTGGATTGATCCTAGTGGTAATGCATGCTTTCCTGCCCTTCTCCAGGCTGCTGTTTCCTCTGCTCTGCTCCTGGTCAGCTTGAGACTTTCCCTCTCCCTTCCTCTCTTCCCACCCCATTCTCATTCAGCTCTGGAAAAGATGCTGAGCAAGCCTTTCACCCGGGAATGCTCTCCTCCCCTCTCCAGCTGTTTGCACCAGCCAGCCTGTCACCTCACATCTCTGCCATCACCCAAGTTAAAATCCAGCTGTGCAGGCTCTGGACTGGGGACAGGATCATACACCCACCTGGACTAGGTGGGGCTCTTGCACCATCAGCTTCTGGCTCAGAGCTTATTTTGGCTGTCCCTCTGCTGCTCTGGGGCTCAGTGGGGCTGTCCCCACTTTCAGGGAGAAGTGCATGGCTAGGTAGGAATCTGGGATTGTCAGAGTCCCTGAAACTGGGGAGGCTAGGTCTCCTGGGGTCCTCAGCTGAGGCCATGGCTGGGGGGGTGTCTAACAGGACTCTTGCTTCCAGAGAGGAAAGTTCCAATGGCTGGCAGCGTGCAGAAGTGATCCGGCTAGAGCAGGATGTTTTCACGGCCCTGGCTGGGAGTGGCAAACTCTACGTCTACAAAACTGATGGCTTCTGGAGCCAGATCAAGTCAGCTGGGTAAGTGCTGGAGCTGGTGTAGCAGGAGCATCAAGTGATCTGTACCAGGCATGGGAGTGATCTGTATCACGGCTGGGAGTGAAGGGTACTCAGGCAGAGCCCTGGGGGTGGGTGGGCGGTGCTGATTTTGGATCCTCCTCTGCCTTGGTAGTGCCAGAGTGACAATAACAATCTTCTGCTGTTCCTCCTCCAGCTCTGCTATCTATGCCAGCCGCCTTTACCTGAACCAGTACAGCAAAAGCCACCCAGAGAGACTAGCCCAGAACAAACCTGGAGGCCCTGTCATCCGAGGTACCATTCTGACACACTACTGCTTTTGGGGCTGCCTAGGGAGGCCACGGGACCTCCCTTTATCCGAGAGGCAGGTGCTCCTGTGAGTTGCCTCCCCTGAATCCACTGCCTTGTGTTGCAGGGAATGTGTACATCCACCCGACAGCCTCCATCGACAGCACTGCAGTGGTGAGTGCAGGCTGGGGGGACCCTGGGGCAGGGACGTGCTCAGGGGTGCCAAGGGCATCACTGTCCTTGTCCTCATCACCTGCCTCTGTCCTCGCAGCTGGGCCCCAACGTCTCCATTGGGGAGGGTGTGACAGTGGGTGCTGGCGTGCGTGTGCGCGAGTCCATCGTCCTGCACGGCGCCTCGCTCCATGTAAGTGGGGTTTGCCTGAGGGAGGGAGTAGGTGTCATCCCCCTCCCCTTGCAGGGAGGCAGCAGCACCCTGCATGCCTCTCTCCTTCACCCCAGGACCACACCTGTGTCCTCAATACCATTGTGGGCTGGGACAGCACGATTGGGCGCTGGGCCCGGGTTGAAGGAACACCCAGTGACCCCAACCCCAACGACCCCTATGCCAAGATCGACAGTGAGACCCTGTTCCGGGATGGGCGCCTCACACCATCCATCACAATCCTGGGTACGTTGCTGCTGTATGGAATCACCCTGGGCCTGCCCACCGAGGCACCTTGTCCCCTCCAGCTAAACCCTTTGCGTTCCTCCCCAGGCTGCAGTGTCACCATTCCTGCTGAGGTCGTTATTCTCAACTCCATTGTCCTTCCTCACAAGGAGCTGAGCCGAAGCTACAAAAACCAGATTATCCTGTGAGTCATGGGCAGCACCAGCCCTCTGCTCCCTGCTGTGCCCCACAACAAGAGCCTGCACTGAGGCCTCACATCCTGGGAGGTTCTCAGCACCCCCAGAGGGGTAGGTGCAGGCCAGGAGCCCTGCAAGTGCCTGACTACTGCTCCAGACAGACATTAAAGCTGATGAGCATCAGCCTTGCATGCTGCTTCTCTTGCAGCCCAGGGACCAGCCCTGGGCCGTGGTAAAGGCTTTGGGGACAGTATGTGGCCATGGTACCAGCCTGTGTACACCTGTAGGGAGCACTTGCTGCCTGCAGGGTCTTGGGTCCAACTTCTTGTGTTTCTCCACCAAAGGGCACTACCACTACCACCTTGCCACTCCTCACCAGGCTATCCCTGCACCATTTGCTGTCTGCAGCTCCCTGGAAGGTCTTGGTCCATCTCCAAGACTTGGGAGCTTTTGAATGTGCCTGTCATGTGTAGGCAGCTCACCCCACAGGAACAGATTGAGGCTCTTGCTTTCAGCATGATTGCAACAGCCTGAGCTGGGCTCCTGCCTACTGCTGGGAAAACAGCAGTGCCAGGCTGTCCTAAGGGCACTGGCACACACGTGAGGGCTGGGTTGGACTAGCAGCCTGCTGGCCCTGGAAGGAGCTGCAAGAGCACCCCAGTACCACCCTCTGCTCCCTGGGCTCGGAGCGAGCCAGGAGAGCTGCCAGCCCTACCAAGCCTGCTCTTGTCAGGTTGAGACCTGTGCCTGCTGCCTGGGCAGGGCTCAGAGTGAGGGCAGCAAGCCTCTGCCACCCTGGTGGGCCAACAGCCTCCTTCACACCAGCATGGCTGGAGCTTGGGGGGGGCTCACTGCATATCTCCCCTTGTCACCAGCCACATCCACTGGGCACCAGAGCAATCAAGTTACGTGTGTGCAAGTGGCAGAGATTTAGCACCTCACTTTGCCTCAAAAACCTGATTTTATGGCAGGCAGTTTCCTCCTGAGCCTGGCATAGATTGCCTACAGTGACCAATGCTGCCCTTCATCCTTTTACTTCCCTGGTTTTCAACTCTGTGCTAAAGCCCTGCACTCCACCAAGGGCCCCATCATGCCTCTCATTTCCATCAAGGCACTATATTAGGTATTCTCCATCCATCCAGTACCATCCCAGTTTGATGGATTTGGAGTAAATCCTTGCTCCTAGCCTTGTGCCTTCCTGTGCCAGTTCTCCTGTGGTCCTGGGCAGGGATTAGCTGTTCCCTAGCTTTAAGCACATTAAACTCCTTAAGTTTTGCCTCTGCCTTGGATGTGTTAATTTCCTTGCCCTCTGGTGTACTCTCCTGCACTGGGGAAAACTGAGCCAAAGTACTTGCTTTCAGGATTGCACATGAATTTTCTCTCATGTGCCCCATCTGGTCTGGCTTTTAGTAGGGACAAAGGTTTATTGGCTGCTTGATGTGGCACAGGGGCAGTTCTTACCCTGTTGTGTAATGCCTCTTTTCCCTAAGCTCCCTCTGCACTGGTTGCCCCTTCTGCAGAGTTTTCTGGGGGACAAGCCTGTCCTGGGACATTGCTCCAGTACAGCATGATCCTGCTTCCCCCTCTTGGAGGGAAAGAGCTGTACATCCCAGCCCTGCTTTGTGCACCTCTAGCACTGCCTGGGCTGCAGGGGAGGAAGGAGTTAAAGAGGCCTCCAGTGAGGTGCCAGGAAGTCTGGAAACACTTTAAGGTTGTCCTGCCCTGAGCAGCAACAGCTCCAATTACTTGAGGCCAACATCTGGGCTCACAGAGGGGCCCTCCCACATCCAGGGCTCCAGAGCAGAACAGGACTTCACCTCGGGTGGGAGGGGGCTCTGCCTGCCCTCCCAAAGCAGAGGTTCTGTGGAGCATTGCTCAGCTCTTGTCTGCTGCCCAGCCAGGCTCCAGTGAGCCCCAGCCCCTGGCAGCAGCAGGGTAGGACAGACAGCAGCCACAGCCAGATGTGTTTTGCTGCAAACATTTAATACAAACCTGATTCACAGTACAAGCACTAGGGTAGCGTCCCTGCCACCATAGCTGGACAGAGGCAGCTCTGTTCCCCAGTCCCCAGGGAAGCACCCCCAGGAAGCAGAGCTTTGAGCTCAGCACTGTCACCCCACAGGCAGCTGCCCGGTCCTGCAGCCTTTGCTCCTCCTCCAGGTGCCAGCTCCGTGTCCCGAGGGAGCCACTGCTGCAGGCTACACAGGAGAAGGGAAGAACCGGCCCACCTTCCTCGGGGTTGGCCCCTGCCTGCGTGGGGAGAGATGAGTCAGGGGTACAAAGTGAGCTCCCCTGGGCCCCCACCCACGCCCGACAGCACTCACGGGGGCCGGGTGGCCGTGCCCACGCAGCTCCTCAGGGTGCTGGGGAGGCAGCAGGTACCAGCTGGGCTCAGCTGGCCTGGCTTGGGCTCCGGAGAGGCAGTGGGCTGGAAGAACGGTTCTGCAGGACAGATTGGGGACAGCTATCTCACTCCAGCCATGGACAGCCAGGACCCTTCAAGGAAGCTGAAGGCCAGGGTGGGTGGGGGCTGGGGCTCCTGTGCTCACCACATTCACGTCCCAGGGCTGGCATTGGCTCCAGGTTCTCCTGCTCTGTCTCCACAAAGCCTTTCCAGAAGCTGGGTGGCAGTGAAAGGAGACGAGCCACCACCTGGGCAGAGAGAGGTGTAGGATGAGGACACTGGCAGCGCCCAGGGTACACCCCACACCTCAAGGGCCCCTCACCTTGCACTGCCGAGGCGTGTCATCCATGATGGCGAGCGGTGTGGGGTTGGCTGAGCTGTGTCCCACCAGCGTAGGGCCAAACACACGGGACAGGTTGAGCACATCCATCTTGCAGTCAGGGCTGTGTGACACCCTGCGGGGGGGACAGAGGGCGTGAGCACGCTGCACAGCCCAGGGGCTCCTCATCTGCAGCTTCCCCGCTCTAGGGCACAAAGCCAGGGTGAGGGGCAGAGAGATGGGGACAGGCCTGTGCCAGGATGAGCCACTCACCTGAGCAGGTGCAGCATGAGGAAGGCCAGAGTATCCCTGTTGGCTGGGGGCAGCTTGCTCACCACCTGGCGCAGGGCTGTGTCACTGGCAGCATCATCGGGGATGTCTGTGGCAGCGCCAGGAAGCAGTGTCAGGGGAGAAGCAGTCTCTCCTCCCTCCCTCACCTTGGGACCCCCTGCTCACCAGCAGCCCTCAGGAAGGCAGGATGGAGGCTGAAGGTGACCAGTGGTTCCTTGAGTCCCCGCAGAAAATCCTTGAGCACCCCACACACCACGTGGATGTCTGTCACGCTGCTGAGGGCGGGCAGCACGCCCCCGGCCCGCAGCAGCTTCCTCTTCCACTCCCGCACCAGCTGCTCCGCGCCTGGCACCCGGTACAGCCCTGTCTGGGGCACAGGGAAAGGGGCTCAGCCCCTGGGAACCACGGCACTGCCACCTTCACCATCCTGGCCCCTACCTCTGTCAAGCCTCGTGTCTCCACTTCAGTCACACACTGCACCACCAGTGTGGGCACCAGGGGTGGCGTGGAGGGCGCAAAGTCAGCCAGCACACCCTGGGGAGAACAACGCCGACCTGCGCTGTGCCCACCACCCGACCCTGTAGCCAGGGCGGGCAGAGGCCCAGCATCCTAGGGCCAGTAGCCCTGAAGCCTCACGAGGACAGGGAGAGGCCCCCCCAAGCACTGCTGTGCCCCCCTCACCTCACGGGGCCAGGCGTGGTGGGGAGGCCTGGGTGTGCAGAGGCTGGGGCACTGCTCCCGACACTTGGTGTGTAGCAGCAGCTGGCACTGGCAGCACTTGATGGCAGTCTTCCCAAAGCGGATGCGGGAACCACAGACGTGACACGGCTCAGGGCGGATCACCTGGAGAGGGGGAACAGCATCAGGGCCCCCCCTTCTTGCAGATACCCAGTAACACTCCTTTATCTTCTCCCAGCCAGGTCCCTCTGTCTCCATCCATTCCCCTCGGAGGCAGAGCTAAGGGGTTGGGGAATGAAGGACAGCCTTGCCCCTGAGCCCATAACTCTCTCCCCTGCCCACCTCCCCAGAGGAGAGAGAGGCTGGGTCACGCACCGTTTTGGAGGTGAACTTGTGCTGGACTGGTGGGAGACTCCGTGGAGGTGAGGGGAAGGGGGCTGGTGCTGGCTGTCCCACTGATTTGCCCTCAGCGTGGCTCTCCTGCCCCACAGCACGGCAGCCCAGATCTTCACTGGTGCCCCAAGCTGTGGTCAGCTCTGCAGTGGGAGGAGGCCGTGGAGGGAGACCTGAAAGGCAAGCCACTCCATCTACCAGCTAGAATGTGAGGAGGCTTCCCACCTCCCAGGGCATCTCTGCATTAGACAGTGGCATTTGGCATGTCCAGAGGGCCCCAGTACCTGCACGGCAGGGACAAGCACCCCCCAGCAGATCCCCTCCCTCCCCTGTGACAGCAGCACCTTGAGGCTGGCCCCATACCACCCATCAAAAGCCTTCTCAGCCCTTCCTGTGACCTGCATGTGTGGAGACACGATGTCCCTGGCGAGAGCGGCGTTGAGGCACCAGAACAGCAGGCATGAGGCTGTCAGCAGGGTCTGGGACCTCAGCAGGAGGGGGCATAGAGGGGACACTCACCTGTCAAAATGGGAGATCAATAAGATACGTGACAGCAGCCCTGCAGTTCTCCAACATCTCCCACATGATCTCTGGTCCACCTGATTCCCATCCCTGTGGTCCCACGTGGCCAGGGATGCTGCCACCACCATGGGTACAGGGGGATGCAGGCTTCAGGGCAGTGGTTCAGCATAGCCAGGGATGCTGTCCCCACTGGGACCAAGGTGATACAGGCTGAAGGACTCAGGCAGCCAGAGGGGACAGCTGAGCACTGTGCCCACAGCATCCACAGGACTGAGGGCTGCAGCTTTGCCTTCTGGCACTGGGAAAGCCCACGCACCCCATCCCTGCCCAGGGCACGCTGGGGTCTCTACTCACAGCATTATGGGGTACCACAGAAGAACGGTGCCGCTTTGCCATCACCACAGGGCCAACCTGAGGGGCCAGGGACACACGCTGGAAACAGAAGACAGCATGAAGAACAGGCTGAGACACCCTCCACACACCCCCCCTGACTTTTCCCCACACCCCAGAGTACCCAAACCAAGTGGCCTCAGCCGAACGAAAAGTCACAGTCTCACCCTACTCTCCCAGCACTGCCTACCCCACACCAGGCATCATGGGGACCCAGGCTTCCCCACGGAGTCAGAGCCAGCCCTGGGGCTGGGGGAAGCCAGGTCAGGCCTGCAATGCAGAGGTGTGAGCAGAGCGGGGTGCGGGATGCCCGCACATGGTGATGAATTATTGAGGAGCCCAGCTGGGCCACGGTGGAGCGTAATGGAGTTTCTATTGATCGTGGGAGGTTTGCCGAGAGACGATGCTCCCAGCCCAGCATCAATAAATTAAATTCCCTGCCAGGCTCCTTGCAGCCTCCTGTACTGGGATGGAGAAGTATCTGGGTGTCCTCACTTTGCATGGCACAGGGCCAGCATCCCAGCCTGGGATGCACACTGGGACCTGGGTGGGCAGAGGGACCCAAAGGGCACGTTGAAGGGATGTGATCGAGCTGGGGGATCCTCACCCACACAGAGGCACAGACACCACCTCAACACCAGCCCCCAAAACTGCCACATCCCAGCATTTCCTCGTACCTGCCTGTCCGGAGCTTTGCGCTTCAGGGTCTGCACCACCGTCATATCAACATCCTGAAAGGCAGCAGGGAGCCTGGGGCTGCATCAGGCCGGGGGCATCCCCAGCATTCATCTCCAGCTCTGATAGCAGCCCACCCCTAACCACGGATATACAAAGGGGCTGTGCCACTGCAGAAGTGGGGCAAAACCACCCCCTCACTGTTGGGGCAAACCCTGAGACTCAGAGCCGAACACTTCTCACCACATCATCCTCGGTACGGTCATAGCTGATATCCGAGTGGGACAGGAGGGACTGACACGACTCGTCCACTGCAGATGACCTGCAGAGTGAGCTCAGCTGGAGCAATTCCCCCATCAGCCAGCACCTACTCGTGCAGCTACACCTGGGAGCTCACAGCTGATGCCTCTGCAGAGCCCAAGCACCTCCTTGCCCAGCCAGCCCCTCAAGCCCAGCAGTGATGAGGGGGAGAGGGGAACAGCCGACCCCAGGGCTGCCCGAGGGGTTGGGGTGAGGACGGCCACCCTGCTCACCTCCTGGCGGGTGCCAAGGCTGCCCCAAGGCGCCGGCCAGCCAGGGCACTGAGAACGGAGCACTGTTCCCTGCTCAGTGCCTCGCTGCCCCATGGTTCCCGCATCAGCAACTCCAGGACCAGCTGAAGTTTGCGCTCCTGCGAGTGAAACAGGGTGGTGGTGAGCAGGGTGAGGGCCCCGCAGCCAGCCCCGCAGGGTGCCCCTGCGGCCAGCCTCCTGACCTGCTTCTCCAGCTCAGCCTCTGCCCGGTGCCGCTTCTTCATCTCCACCTCCACCTGGTTTCGGGCGTGCTTGAGCTTCACCTCCAGCGCCGCCCGCTCGGCCTCCACACGGGCCAGCTGCTCGCGGGCACGACGCCCATCCTGCTCCAGCCGGCAGCATCTCTGGCGCGTCGCCTCAAAGCACCGAGCGATCCGGATGTAGTCTGGGGACAACAGCAGTGGGTGGTCAGCAGGGACGGGGGGCCAGCCCCCAGCTTCCCCAGACCGCGCCGGCGGCAGAGAGGAGGGTGCCGGCGTGCCCCGGGCCGAAAGGTTACACACACCCACCTTCCTCCACGCTGCCGCCGAGCTCCAGGAGCTGCAGCCCCTGCTCCAGCCGGGCCAGGAGCCGCCCGCAACGCTGCCGCAGCATCCCGCCGCCCGCGACGGGACGGGCCCGGGCCCCCGCAGCCAGGCACCCCCTTTCCACGTATCCACCCGCAGCTCCCGCCCCACGCTTTCCTCCGACCGCCGGGATACTCCGTGGGGCCTCGGGACGGCGCAGGCGAGGGGGCGAGGGGCCCTCCCGGCCGGCCTATGTGGGCCGGGGGCCGGGGTGGAGCCCGTCCCGGCCCCGCCTCCGCCTCCCGCCGCCACCGGGGTCCGACCCGCCGCCTCGGAGCATTCCCGGGATCTTAGGGCGTGGGATGCCCCGGGGTGCGGGTGGCAGCACTGGCTGCAGGGTTGCGGAGCGGGATGAGGGCTGCCTTTAGGGGCGGGGGATGCCCAGGCACTGGGTGTATCTGATGAGAGCACTTAAGGGGTGCAGGGGCAGTGGGTGCGAGGTGCTTGGGGCGTACGGGGGCATCGGGGGGACTAGCGGGAGTGGGAGGCGCTGGGGTGCTGGAGGGGGCACCACTTTCCCACGGCCGCATGCCGGGAGCGGCGCGGGTGGGGCCGGAGGAGCCGATGTCCTGTCCGCTGTCCCCCAGCGCTGTGTCCCGCACACCAAGCGGCGGGCGGCGGTGGCGGGGATCCCCCGCACCGGCTCTCCCGGGCTGGTCCGTGTCCTGCAGATGGAGCCACCTCCCCGCCGCAAAGCCCCGTCGCTGCCCGCGTTGCCCGTACTCTACCCCCGGGTCCCTTGCCCAGGGGGTCCCCAGGGCTGCCCCCGGCCCCGTGCCCCCTCCCTGCCGCAGCCCCCGGGCCCTGGCGGCCCTGCTGTCTCGCAGGAGGGTCCGGGCAGGGTGCGGGGGGCGCCGGTGAAAGGCAGCTCCCCCTCCCCGGTGCCTGTCCCGACCTGCTCCGAATACCGGGAATAGCAGTGGGGCTGGCGGCAGGGCTGGGCGTGCAAGTCCCTGCACACACAGATCCACATACACACGCACAAATACACATGAACAGCTCGCAGAATCCTCGCGGGCCTTCCCACCTGCCCGGCTGACACTGACCTGGAGAAGAGGTTTTTCACCCTGTGGGCACACAGCACCAGGTCCATCCCAATGCCTCAGTGGCTCTTGGGAATGGCTGTGGGCTCAACAGGCTTCTTTCTCTGTGCCAGTCCCTCAATCAGAGCCTAGACAGTGACAAGAAAGGGGTATGGGAGAGTACTATTACGTGCCAGGGATGTGTCTCAGGCACTTGGTGAGAAAATAGCCAAGATCTGTAAAACAGCTATACTCCAAGGGCTGAACCTAGTCAGCATTTGGGACCGAGGTTGTGTGGTGCCGGGGACACTGGCCAGGACACTGCCTGATGGGTGCTGCTGCCTGGGCCCCAGAGAGTGCCAAGGCACGGTCCCCCTTTGGGACAGAGACCATCGGGGGCTGTGACAGGCTGGAAGCACCCTGGCAAGGCTTTGCTCCATCCTGTGCCAGACCATGGGAACAGAGGGTGAAGCTCCTTCCTCCCAAGGTTGAATATGAGTCAGGTTTTGGAGCGACTTTAATTACTACTGGATCGATAGGCTCAGCATGGCCGAGCAAAATCCAATTGCAGCCCTGGGGGCCTGCCTGCTCAGCCCTCCCTGCCCACTCAGCCCTCCCTGCCTGCCTCTGGGGGGACACGTGCTCCCTCTCTGTGGATGCTCCTCAGTCCCACTGGCCCAACACCCAGTATGGGGGGTAAGACCCCATCCTGCGTATGGAGCCAGCACAACACTTGCTCAGCCCTAGCAGGGGACATGCATTCCTGGAGTAGGGCAGCAGATGGAGATGCCCCAGCCTTTGCAGTGCTGCCCATGGGAGCATACACACCCCTGAATCCCTTTCCATACCCAATGCATGGAGCAGGTCTGTGGTCCTGGAGCCACCTTGGACCCTGGGTGCAAGCCTGGGAACCCCCAGGAGGGCAGAGTGGCCTTGACAACATGCAGACATCCCCTTTTATGCCCAGGGATGGGTGGGGGGCACTTGCCACCCATCCTGTGTTCCCATCACTGCCTGCTACCCCCTCCAAAGCCACCCTGGCTTGGCCAGGTACTGCATAAATAGCTGTTTGTGTCTCCACTCGGCCCCTGCGTGGGAAATAACATCGGCTGATGGAACATAATGCCCTGCTTCACATGTTCAATTTTATCATTTTCCGAGGCAGGCAATCTTCGTTTAAAGCTGAATGGGTTGGGGAATGTTAATGAAGCGCCGGCGCTGCTCTGCACCGCGCTTTATCTCTTCGAGAATAATTTGGGTGAGCTCGGAAATAGAGTTCCCAGTCCCAATTCAAGTGGCGGCAGCACCGCATGCCGATAAAAGTGTAATTCCTGGCCAGCGCGTGGCCCTGAATACATGACAATTTAACTCTTGGGGCCCCGCTGGGATATGCCTTCTGCAGCTGCCTGCTGCCTGCTTTGGGGCCTCTGCCCTGCGTGCCCAGCACCAGCGCGGGGGCTCAGCCCAGGCAGGATGCGGTCTGTCGCTCCCACTCACCCCAGCCACAGAGCAAAGCCTGCAGACCAGGGAGGAGAGATAAGAGGGCTGGAGCTGAGCTGGAAGAAATCAGTCTCCCTGGAGAGACAGGACCCCACAGGCAGATCTGCGGGGTGCTCTGGGATTGGGGCTCTGCTGGGAGAGGGATGCCCAGGCATTGAGAGTGAGAGGTGATGAGAGGGAAGGAGGGAGGGGCTGGGTTTGGGAACAGGCAGGAGGGAGAGAGCAGGGGAGAGAGATCCAGGGGAGCATCACATCTAGACAGACTGGCAGAGCCAGGTGGGTGCTCATGGGCCAAAGCACATGGCTGCGTGAAGGACTCCCCCAGGAGTCCCCCTAGGCTCTGGTGATCATTGAGGGGAGCAAAGACAACTTGCAGAAGGTGTTTGCTGGTCCTGGAAGGAGAAATTCAGGTTAGCAGGAGCAAGCAGCCTTGGCCACAAAGAGAAAGCCTTGGGTGGCCTGCCTGGTCTTGCTCTAAGCCCAGCCATGGTCTGCCTCCAGCTCTCTCCAGCCGTGCACTGGCAGCAGGCTCCTGCACAAGGTGGTCCTCGGGTCTGGCCTGAACTTCACTGTCCTGGACCCAGCTCCTGTGGCCTTCAGATGTAGCAGATGGGTGTTCCCAGGGCAGCACAGCACTCTCAGAGCAATGGTACCTTATATCCCCAACCACCCCACCCTGAAGACTCTGGGAAGGCCAGACTCTCTGTCTTGGCCCAGCCAGGGAGGGGCAGGGCCTCTTGGCCATGACTCTGGGCCCCCTCTGGTGGGGCAGAAACAGACCATTCCCCTGGGAATGAATGGGGTGGGCAGGTTTCCAGCACCGTTAATCAGGGCTGCAAGAGCCAGGATTAATGTGCACTCCAAGGCTCTCCAGTCCCAGCTGTGATCCAGCCCTCTGCTCTCAGCCAGAGCCGCCTCCACGCGCTGAATTATCAGCCTGAGTAATTAAGTGGAGAGCTTTGTTTTAATGCAGACATCTGATGCCTTCGCACCGAGGAGCACAACAACTGTCGCGGGTGTTTATGCTCCGCGCAACACATCTGGCTCACAGGGAGAAAAATCCATCTCCACCGCTGTGCGAGATTAAAGGGAACGCAGCTCGGGTGTGGAGAAAGGGAAGCACAGCTCTGCAGCCAGCACGGTAGGCAGGACCCATCCCTCTGCATCGTCCCACCGGGTCCCTGCACCCCGGCGGCAGGAGGCTCTGGTTCAGGGCTGCCCGGCAAAGCACGCGTCGCCTCCGCGCCTCGGCACGCAATGCGCCGTGAGATGAGGGATAATTGCAAGCTTGGAGATAAATGGAAATAGGGCAAAATAAAACACGGGTTTATCGGAAGTAGATGGTGCCTGGCTCACCTGATACCTGCTCCTGATAAGAGAACTGGCTGCTGGAGGAGGAGGGATGCAGATCTAAAAGCAGCCACTGTGCCATGCAGAAAATTATTGCTTTGCACAGATTAGGGGATTAGCACCAGTGCAAGGAGCTGGAAAGAGGCTGGTGTGGGAAGAAGCCAGGCTGTAGGGAGAGAGGAGATAGCAAGCAGGGGAGAGGATCCTGCTGGGACCAGTGTGGATGCGCCTCATTTAATAGCTTCCTCTGTTGCCCCAAAAGTGGGGGCTGTGAGGAAATCTGCTGATGCTGCACAAACACAGATCTCTTCTCTCTGCTTGGCCCCTGAATCACTGTGCTTTGTTCATCACACCCACCTGAGATGTCTGAGTAGTCTCATGGATTTAGTGCTTTTCTTACGGGGCAGCTTGGCTGGCCTGACACCGGGGTGAGCTGTGCCATCATGAGCCCCTTCTCCACGAGCTTACCCCAGGATCTCACGATCCCCAACATCTTGTGAGTGCTACCAGCAGAGGGATTCCCTCACTCGCTGCCCCATGGCAGGGCTTTTTCCATCAGAGAGCTTGCCATTGCCTCCAGCCCCTCAAACCCCTGGCTGCTTGGCACTGCTGGGACAGGGGAAGGGGCTGAAGGGGACACAAAGAGGGACTCGTCAGTGAGGGGAAAGGAGACTCCAGCTGGGAGTGTAACTGCTGCATGTGGTGCTCCCAGTGTGAGCATCAAAGGAACCCCATTGAGAAAAACTATTTTAAAGGAGGAAAGCTCCAGGTGGTTTCCAGCAAAAACAACACTCTGGGCTGCTCCCCCACTGAGAAAAACATGTTAAAATTTGGCAGGAGACCTCTGACCCTGATCTAGTCAAGGAGCAAATGCCGTTGTGGTTGAGTGAAGCTGCCTTGCTGAGGCTCATCTGACTCCCTGTGGTGTTGAGCAGCCGGGGCTGGTGCAGCTCTGCTCCCCAGAAGGGCTGCCAGTTGGAACCATGTGCTGGAATACACTGTGCCTGGACACGCAGATACTCAAGGGGCTTTGGCAAAACCTGGCAACTAAAACAGAGCAGGGGGTGTTTGAAGGAGTGGCACAAAATCATCCAACTCTCTGGTAGCCTGGGGTAATTCGAGGCTGGGAAATGTGAGCTGCAGCAGCAGGGGCCACATAGACACCTCAGGGCAAGCAGGCTGATTTATTGCCTGCATGAGCCAAAATTGCAGTCCGTGCTGGGGGGAGAGGCAGGACCAGATCCCCCGCCTAGAGATGCTCATGGCAGAACAGCAGAAATGCCACGCATAGTAGACACACGGGAACAGCTTGAGACATCCCATCCAGTCATGCCTGGCTGGGCATGACTGCTACCCACGCTCAGTGCCTCCTCCCAGCCAGAGCTCTGCAAGCACAGCCCATGGCAGGGGCAGAAGAGCCCTGAAGCAGCCTCAGGTGTGTGGAGATGGTGGCCCCAAACAAGTGCAATGGGGGTACTGGGCTGGCTACGGGCACTGTCCCATAGGGATGCATCCAGATTATCCAGATGCAACACTGGTGCTCCTGTCACAGCCACCCTGGGAGGCAGACCATGGAGCAGAAGCTGCAGCACATTCACCTGGGTGGGAGAAGAGGGGCTGCCCTGCTGGCACTGCAATCACTGGTGTCACAGAATGCCACCATGCTCGCCTTGTGCCCAGGGCTGCCCCATCTCCCTCACCTCCTCATCTGCACCCAGCCCAAGTGAGGGATGGCTGTCCCCACCAATTGGAATTAGTTCCCTGAGATGCTATATCAAATGCTTTAATAAAAGCCTGATATTTCATACCTCTTATCTCTTCACCATCAATTTATTTAGCAATTTTACCCAAAAAAAGTGCTATGAAGATGGACTGGGTAGATTTATTCTGTGTGAGCTCCAAGCATATCTTTATTGCTCCCTGTTCCCTTGCCCTCGAGGTCCTCAGAAGCATTTTTCTCTTAATATTTGCTCTATTATGTTACCAGGGATGAAGCTCTGTTGATGGGCAGTAATTGCCTGAACTGCCCTGCCTTCCCGTGATGAAGATTGGTACCTTACCAGCAGCTGCCTCCCTGCTCTCCTGTCCTTCATCACAACATTATTGACTAGGAAAGTTCATTAATGAGACTCCTAATGACTGCAGCCGTGCCAGCCCAGCCCACAATGCTAACCTCTCCCATGTTTTGCCTTGGTGGCTGCTTGTAGGAGGAGACATTGCAGGATGTTTTCTGCATCTTTGGAGCCATGTGGTTGACTGAGCCATTTCTAAAACCCTGCTGACTCCCTTTGCCAGAGGATGCTGTTGCTGCCTGGGCTCTCATTCCCCTTGTTTTTGGGGACCAATCCCTCCATGCAGGCTGTGTTAGCCAGACAGTGAAGGAGAGGTCTAGGTCAGCAGTGGTTAAGAGGTTTTGGGGGGTCCTGGGAGCATTCCTGAGACTGCTCTGTCCCGGTGTTTGCTTTGCTGCCCACTGTCCCAGCACCAGCAGCCAAGAGCCAGGCTGGCATCGAGCCAGGCGTGATGCCGGGATTAGGCACTGCCTCCTACAAATGAGCTGTTAATTATCATAATCTGGTAATTGAGAAAAATCTAATTATGCAAAGCTAATGGATTTAAAGCTGTGCTGGGGAGCACAGGCCAGGGGAGCACAGCTGGGCAGGGCCGGTGTCGCCAGCCCGTGGCTTACAGACACTGCCAGAATCTTGCAGTGCCTTTTGCTGCACTCTGAGGCCCTGTGGGTGCCCAGCCAGGACCAAACATCTGCAGGAGAGAGCCCAGTCCTCTTGCTCCCCTCCAGCCCCACTGGGCCTGGGAAACAACTCTTCCCTGTGCCTGAGCATCCTTGCCTCTGATTTCTCCATCATCTCTCCTGGGAGGCTGGAGAACACAGCCTGCTCTCATAGCTTGTGTGCCCTCCCTGGCCTCACAAAGCTCTGCTCTGTGCCTCTGCTCTGCTTCCACTGCCAGCAAACCGGTGCTGTGGGACCTGCTCGGACAGGTCCATGAGTGGCAAGCCCAGTCAGAAAAAACAGCATCTTTTGCTAAAGCAACTGAGATTGTTCAGAAAGGGACACAAGCTTTTGAGTACACAAGTGCTTCTCACTGCTCACAAGCAACTGTTTGTTTCAGCTTCAATGCTGGCCTCATAAAAGATTTTGTGTCTTCCTGTGTGCTGTGAAGGTGAGGGATGCTGAGTGGTGCTGGCCCCTCCACTACATCAGATGTCCTGGCCTCGAGGTAGCACCATTCTAGAGAGCCTGGTGTCATCCCAGTGGTGGCATGCAGGTGATGCCAGCACCTAGCACTCCCCTGAGGTCTATGTCCCCGCCCCTGTGTGCTCTGCCACTCCTCACTCTTGCCTGTGCTTACGGCAGTCTGGGCCCTTGCAGCTCTTGGGGATCCCAGAAGAGGTGTTTGAGTCCAAGAGCACAGGAGCTGTGGCAACAGTGACACCCAACACCTTGACTCCTTGGCCAGCCTGATGAGCTGTGCTTCAGAGCTGTGCTTCTGCAGCACTGGTGCAGAGCTTGGGGTTCTCCCACATCTCCATGGCCAAAGACAGGTTGACCCCCAACAAATGCCTGGCCAGGCATCTCTCCCGAGCCCAGGGCCATGCAGCCCTGCTCAGGTGGCATCTACATGTCCCGCCAGGGGAAAATGAGGAATTTGCCTGTCTCCCTCTTCCCTGGGGAACTCACACTAAGTGCACGGAGAGGGTGGAAGTGAGCAGGACTCCAACTAATTGCCCACAACTCCGGGAGACAGGCAGTGAGAGTGCCCTGAGCTTTCCAGGATGTTTCAGCCTCTGGCTCCAGCTCCCGCAGGATGTGGTGATCGCTAAGTACATCTGTAATCTCGGCACTCAGCGAGCTTCCCGCTCGGGGCAGGGTGCGGGCGGCACCAGTCCCGCCCCGGCACTGCTGCGCATCACTCGCCGCACAGCCAGCCCGGCCGCCCGGGGCTGGGGCGGTCATCCACCCCTCAAACCCCGTCTGGCACCTGGGACTCAGCGGGGAGAGGCAGAGCCGGAGGGCAGCATGTGGCTGGAGGAAGCTCAGAGGCCTCCCGCACGCACCTGGGGCTCCCCCTGGCCCTCTGCAGCCCTTCCTGCGGGGCACTGCCCCGATAGGCACCCAGCACGCAATGCCCCAGCCCCGCGGCAGCCCCCGTGCAGCCTGGAAGAGTTTGCCAGCCGTTCCTCCCTCCACGGCATCCATCACATCTTCCGGCACCGGCGCTACACCGTCCGCAACTTTCTGTGGCTGCTGGCCTTCCTGGGCTCGCTGGCCCTCCTGATCCATGCCTACGCCAAGTGCGTGGGCTTGTACTTCCAGTACCCCCACAACACCCAGCTGGAGGAGGAGACGGAGCACAACAAGATCTTCCCCGCTGTTACCATCTGCAACCTCAACCCTGCCCGCTTCTCACAGCTCTCCAGCCACGATCTGTACTGGGCGGGGGAGATGCTGGGGCTCCTGGACAGTGCTGGCCGGCCCCTGGTGCCAGAAAGCCCTGAGAGGAGCAGGTTGGAGGCTCTGCTGCGGACACTGGCCGTGAGCGAGGAGGAGAAGAGCCGTCCCTTCCACCTGGAGGAGTTTTACGAGCGCGTGAGCCACCAGCTGGACCCGGGCGGGATGCTTGTCCGCTGCACATTCGCCAAGGAGGACTGCAACAGCAGCGACTTCCAGACAGTGAGTGGCCAGTGGTGGGACATTCCAGGGGGCAGGGAGGGCTAGGCATGGCCCCTGGGCTGGCAGCCTCAGCCTAGTGCACTGCTGTGGTGCTGATAAGGAGATCCTAGCCCCCAGTGACCAGGGATCAGATGCCGGGCACCAGTTTTGGTGGGCTGTTAGGCCTTGGGTTTGTTGGGGCTGGGGAGAGCTCCCTGCAGAGCTGGGGTGCACTAGGCTGAGCTGGGGGGGCTCTGGCAGTGCTTGTGCTGTGAAACTGGGCTGAGAGGCACAGAGAAAGGGTAGGCTAGGGCCCCCAGCCTTGGGATTTGCACAGACTGGATCAGCCCCAGCAGAGGCAGGCTGTGACCCGCAGCCTTGCACCAGCCTGCCTGGGAAGCCTGGCTCCTTACCTCTGCCATGGGCTCTGGGGGAGAGCCAGGCTCCTGAGGGCTTGCAGAGAGAGGGAAGGTAAATCCGGGCCTGGAGGGGTTTAAAAGGGAGCAAAGCATACCCCCTCCCAGCAGAGCAGCTACCAGGAGATGGGCTGAATCCAGGCAAGTGGAAGCATGAGGATGTGCCTGGGACATGGGCACAGGGAGGTGGCTGAGCCCCTGGTGTTATCAGAGCCAGAAGAAGCAAAAAGCTCACAGAAGTCCCACTGATGGACACCACACAAGTGCTCTTGGCACAGATGCTTGGCAGGTTTGTGTGATCTCAGCTGGCCCGAGGGTGAGGGAGAACTGCAGCCCTGGCCTAGGGCTCCGAGCCCGCCTGGGCTGGGGAGAGCTGACACACAGGAGGACTAGCAGGCAGGCCTGTGCAAGGCCAGCACTCTGCACCAAGAGTCCTGCCAGCCCTGCTGTCCTACTGCCTGGTGGGGAGCCTTGGGGGCTGCAGCCTCTCCGGGCAGTGCATGAGTGCCCACTGCCACTGGCTCTCCCAGCTCGGCATATGCAGAGCTGTGAGCTGGGAGGGTCTCTAATCTAGCATGACGCCTCTGCTCATCACCCTAATGAGAACAAAGCGGGGCTGTCACACTGGGCCCTTCCACCAGGCGTCAGGCAGCTAGCGGGGGACACAGCCGTGTGCCCGGAGGGCGATGCTGGTGAGGAGGGACCTGCAGCCGCCTGCGTGAGCCAGCTCTTGCAGGGCCACGGCTGCTGTCGCAGTCGGACTCCTGCCACTGTGCCACCCTCCACAGCCTTCCCGCTGGCTGCAGAGACTCCAGTGCACAGGCAGGTGTGGCTGGGTCACCCCAGTGCGTCAGGCAGCCTTGGATGGGATGCAGGCGGGGCAGAGGCAATGCCCAAGCGGGAGCCATCCCTTCCCTTCTTTCCTTTTTGCTCCTGAGTCAACATCGGAGGATTACTGGGCTGTAAACAAGGGGATCAATGGTGCTGATGGGAACATTTCCTGGTAATAGCTCCGGCCTGTAAAACACAGTGCAGGGGGAGGAAGGGGAGGCTCTGCTCTCACAGAAGTTAACCCTTCCCACCCATACTCTGGCTTCTTGGTGCCCCAGCTTGCACGCACTGTGGCTGGGCTGGATGGTGCCGTGCCTTGGCTTGGGCAGGCACTCAGCCTCTGGGCACACAGCAAGGTAAATGCCTGCCAGAGGTGTGATGCCAAGCGGGCAGTACTGCAGGAGGAATCCTGACCTCTGTGACTGTAGGGTGGCTGGCCCCTGCTGCTTGGAGATTGCTGTGAAGAGGTGAGGGTCATCCCAAGGAAGTGCTTGCAGCACTGCTGGGAAATGTTAAAGCCATTGCGGAAGGATGCCCAGCTCTGGTCTGTGCATGGGAAAACAGGGCTGCTACAGGCAAGTGGAGAGGTGCTAACAGCTGCTGTAGCATCCCCTGGCTGCTTAGCAGAGCAGAGAGTGCCATCAGCCCTTCTTGGCAGCCCAGACTGTAGGGCTTTGGACAGGTGAAAAGGTTTCTTTCTGCTGGTTGTAGAGAAGGATGCCCAGGTAAAAGGTTTCTTTTGACATCCTTGAGCATCCACCTGAGCACCTCTACTGTGATCTCAGCTCTGCCTGTTCTTCTCACTGCCACCCCTCTAGGAGCAATAGTACCCCAGCCAGCTCCAGGCTCAGGCACCAGCCCAATCTGAGCTCACTGCCCTTCCCATGCCACAGCTTCCCATCTCACTGCCAGCTACCCTGCTGCCCACCTCCACGCACAGGCAGCCCTGAACACGCCAAATCCCTTCACAGACACCTGCTGTGCCATTGCCCCACCATCCGTGCTTGTGTTGCCCAGAAGGCACTCGTGCCCTGGCAGGACTGCCCATCACTGGTGCTGCCCTAGGACACTGTCCTGCTGTCAGCCACACTGCTGAATGCCTCATGCTGTCTCTGCAGCCTGAGCAGGACAGAGGTGATGAGAGCCTGGCACTAGAGCAGATGCCTGCATCCCTCTGTGGACACAGGCTGGCCATGGTGCCCTCCGCCCGCCCTGCTTGGGGCTGGCAGGTAAATGTCAGCCTATTTTTATCTGCTCCCCCATAGGGTGGCTGTTCCTTCCGTTCAGATGAGCAGATGTGCCTCCATTTTCCATCCCACTGGGGAACAAGGTTAATCTCCCTGATTTCACTTCCTCGCTTCCTAGAGCTGCCCTCCCTGGGTCTGGGCAGTGGGGGATCAGGGACTAATCCTCCCAAAATGAGTCAGGCTGCGGTGGGCTCTCAGTGTCACAGCACGGTGGCTCCCAAGGGCATCACCTGCTGGTGGTGAAGGCCAGCTCCCCATTCCAGGATGGCAGGGGCTGCCTCCTTTCCGTGGCTCAGCCAGGCCATGTGAGGCCAACCTGGTTGCAAAAGGTGGAGGAGGCACTGGGGGTGTGGCAGATACGTGCTATGAGGTTTGCACAGTGCGGGTTTGTTGTGGGGCTGGGGACACAAGAGGAAAGCTCAGGCAGCACTGAACAGCATCAGTGCGATGTGTAGCCGGCAGCACAGGTAGTGGAGCTGCAGCTGAAGCACTCCTGGTGGGCACTGCCTGTGTAATTCTACCTGTTTCCAGTGGTTTTCCTGGCCGGCACGGTGCAAGGCACCAGCAAGGGGCCGGCGTGGCGGCCGCGGCCACGCGCTGAGTGATGGTGTGTGTAATAGCAGGGCTGGCAGGTAATAGCAGCCTTGGAGTCCATCAATAACTGCACTCTCTGATGGATGCCGCCCTCCCCTCTCCTGGCACAGCCCACAATTAGTTACAGCAATGCTTGCCACTCTCTCCACTGCACTGGAAAGGGAGTGTTGGGGTTTTTGGCTGGACCGGGACGTAGCTGTGCAGGTCATCCAGGCACCCTCAGCTTCACTCCCACCTTCACCCATCACACAAGAGCAGGTAGTTTAATCTTCTATTAATAGTTTTACCCCCTTAAATTATTGATCGAAAATTTACAGCCAGAGCTGCCAACTTCAGGAATCAATCTGGCATCCTGCGTGGTGGATTGGGGGCAGAAGGGAGGCAGAAGGGACAGCTAGCCAGGCAGGGGGCATGGCGTGGGGCTGGGCATGGGGGCAGCGCAGTGTGGGGCTGCCTGGGAGCCCTGCTCACCTCCTGCCTCTGCTAAACTGTCTCAGGAAGACGTTCTCAGTGCGAGCAGCCCAAGCCCTTCCTTCCCAGCTGGCAGGTGGCAGCGGGCCCTGGGCAGCCGGCGGGGACAGCACCGCTATCTCTGCCACCCAGCCGCTGCCTGCCCGCTCGCACCAGCTGCCTGTGGGAGCACCTGTGCCCCAGATCACCTCCGTGAATTATTTAAAGCTTCTCCGGGTGCTGCAGGAAGATGATAACATCAGAACTGGGGAAGAATGGGAAGCTGGGGACTTTGGACAGCTGGTGGGGAGCAGCTCCTGCCCATGCTTAGAGTCTGTGGCACCCCTGGAAGCGTCCCTCTGCAGCCAGACCGGCTTTGGGGACAGGACTCACCCCTCAAGAGCAGCTGGCATGGGACTGCGACCCCGGAGCTGGAGAGGAGATACGACCAACACAGGAGAGTGTGTTACCCCTCCCACAACGCCCAGGATCGTCCCCAAGGGTGCAGACTGGGATCCGAGGCAGGCAGAGGTGTCAGGGCCAGCCAAGGTGCCCCATGGGGGGGTGGTGAGGGTGGAGGGGCGCAGGTGGGTGGCCCCCGGCCCTCTCGAGGCTGATTGCAGATCCGCCTGGCAGGGGATGCGGAACCTGCCGAAATAGCGGATTTAATTATCTCCGTGGAGCAGCGGGAAACCAGCGAGCAGGGAGGGGGCGGCGGGTACATGGTGCTGGGGCGTCGCAGCAGGGGAGCAGCGAGGGCTTGATCTAGCAAGGCTGTGCCCCACACAGCCTCCAGCCCCACAGCAGCTACTCAGCAGTCCCATGCCAAGAGCCCCCTTCCCACTTCTCCTGTAGGAAGAATGCAGCCCCACGCTGCAGAGCAGCTCCCTCTGCCAGGGTCCCCACGTAAGGCTGGGGACCTCCTCAGCCGTGTGCCCCCCTGCAGCCCCCTCCCCAGCCCCAGCCCTGCTCAGTATGCTGCACGCTCCCTCTGGGCACTGGGCAGGAACTCTTCATTTCACACATCATTTCCTGCCGCTGCTGCAGAGCCACCTGCAGCCCCATCCCGTCCCCCCTCGGCTGCCCCCATTCTCATCCCCTTGGCATCAGCCCCCCAGCTGGCCCTGGGACTGCTTACTGCACACTGCTGTCCGTGTGCCCTTGGCACTGCCCATGGCCATTGCACGCTGTCCCCTGGGAGCCGTTCCTTTGTCACCACCTGCCTTCCCACTACACTCAGCACTAATCCTTGGCACGATGCCTCATCCCCTCTGCACTGCTCCCTTATCGCTGACTGCCATCCTTGTCCCCTTGGCTCCTCCAGCACCTCTCTGCCCCCTTGGTCCTTCTCCTTTCCAAGGGGTGCTCCTAACTGCCAACCCAGCCAGACTCCCCCTGCCTGCTCTGCTTTGAGCCTCAGCCAGGAAAAAACTGCTTTTCTCCCAGGAGATGGGCCCTGGCATCCCAGCCAGCCTAGACCTGGGGTGCTCCTTGCTGCACCAGCTGCTGCAGCACAGGAAGGTGCCTGGCCCCAGGGGTCCGCAGGTCTGGAAGAGTTAACAGGCAGGGGCTGGGAGGTGAGGGAGCAGCAGGAGCAACCGGGAGTAATCAATACGGTGTGTTGGAGCCGCGCACAAATCGCGGCTTGGAGCCATAAATCTCCCTCCCGTCACATGCGATGAGGATGAGCAGGGAGCTGAGGATGAGCGGGAGCTGATCTCCTGGCTGCGGTGCTGCCAGCCGCTCTCCGACACGCGCGCTGCCGCCGGAGCCGCCAATTCCGACGGGAGCTGCGGCCTCCCGCTCCGCCAGGCACCCCACAGTCCTCACGGGGTGAGTGGTGGGTCAGTGCTGGGGAGGCTGGCAACCCCCAGGCCTGGGTAGAGCTCGGTGGCATCCGTGAGGATCGCTTTTGTGGGAGCGGGCATGCGGGTTCAGACAAGGGCTGGAGGCCAGGATGATAGGCTGGCTCTGGGCGTGATATCCTGAAACAGCTGAAGCCACCCTGGCTCTCTGGCTGCTCCTGCCAGCCACCTGAGATGAATCACCCAGGCCGAGTGAGTCACCTGCCGGCCCCCCTGGCCTTGGCAACGTTGGCAGCAGAGCTTGGCAGCAGCATCCTCTACACTTCCTCACCCTCCCCTTGGCACAGCAGCAGGGCTGTTGCTGCTCTACTTTCTGCGAGGGAAGAGCTGCGAGGAGATGTCCAAGGGCTTGTGGAAGAACGGGCAGCAGAAGACACATGGCAGGGTTGCCAATAGTGAGTCCAGTGCTCTGTGTGTCCCTTCCCAAGCCAGATGCCAGGTGACCCCCATCCAACGCTCCAGGCAGGCTCAGACTATAGGCATGTGGCAAGCAGCCTGCTACTGGCATCTGGCCGGGATCAATTTAATCTGTCCTATCCAAGGAAATCCAGCTCATCCAGATCTGGAAAGCACCAGTGCCTGGAGCAGCAGGCAGGCAGGCGGGCAGGTAGGCAGGCTGCACCCACAACCCCATTCCATGACCCAGCTGCCCCAGTACGGTGTGGCCTGTCATTTATGGGGACTGTGGTGAGGCCAGGGCTGCTCTGTGCTGGCAGGCTACTGCCCAGAGCATCCCCCAGCTAAGCCAGCTGATGACCCTATGCCCAGAGAAGGGCGTTTATGCTGTCACTTGCACCAGTGCACGCGAGCCCAGAGGCTCCTGCAGCCTCCTGCTGCAGGCAGCACTGGGCAGTGGTGCCCTGGCCAGGGGAGGACCAGGACGTGTCACTGGGTGCTGCTCAGACCCCAGACAGTCTGGCAGCCATCCCTGTCCTGCCTGAGAGCCTGGATTGGTGTGGTGCATCACTAGCCCAGTGAGACATCAGCCATGAGCTGAGGCCCTGAAGCAGGCAGGGGTGGATGCCAGGACCCTGTTCCTCTCCAGGATCTCCCTACCAAGCTTACTGTGCAGTCAGCAGCTGAGCTGGCATTGATTTATTGATCCAGCATCCATAGGGGTGGGAGCTGGGAGGGGCTCAGGCTTTGATCAGCCTCCTGTAGAGGAGACAAGCATCAAAGGCTGATGTATGGGCAGCAGGGGCCTCTCTCTGGGACAACGGGAAATCCGGCTGTTGTCTTGGTGGGAAGGCCTGGGCTGGGGGCCTGGATGCTCAGGTAGCCACAACTGGCACCCACGCCCTTTCTGGTGATGCTGGGGAGGGGAAAGGGCTGTCAGGATCCAGGGAACCCCTGGGTGATGCTGAATCCCAGGCAAGCAGGGGTGCCACAACAATGGGCAGACAGTTCCTCTCCTGTGCTGCTGGCAGTAGTGTATCTGCCATTCCCAGCAGAAGAAGCAGACCCAGCTTCACCTGCATTCCAGGGCACCACAGGCAGTGATGTAGGGCACTATGGGCCCCGTGGCTGCACCCGGCTCTGCCCTGAAGGTAGATGGGCAGGAGAGGTGAAGGGAGCAGGGCAGATGTTAGTGCAGCTGCTGTGCGGGGGTGACAGGTGGGATAAACGATCCTGGGTTCTCCAGGGGCCAGTAAATTAGAATCAATAGGAAGCAGGAATAATTTATTTGTTTGACATCGCCTGTTAATTAACTGGGCTGATGAGTGTGATGGGGAGTGGCAGGAACCCTTCCACCTGCTCATTTGGTACCTTTCCACAAGGGCTGGGAATGGCACGGGGGAATCCCATTCTCAGTAGCCCAGCATCCATCCCTGCCCTCAGCAGCGGGGCAGGACAGAGGCAGGAGGGGACAGCATGCAAGAGCTCTTGGTGACGGCCTGACCAGCTGTGGCAGGGCACAATGTGGGGAAAGGCTGAGCATGGGGATGCTGCGTGGCCAGCAGTGCACATGGTCCCTGCATGGTCCCCCTTGTTCAGCATTTCCTCCATGCCCAGGCACTGCTAGGCCTCGGCTCCTGCACCTCCCTGGCTGCTGCAGCTCTGGTGTGGCCCATGTGCTTGCTCCACCAGCCGAGCGTGTCTCAGACCAGGGCTACCTCTGCAGGCTGCCTCTACTTGCCCCCACTCCTGCCTGCCCCAGCACAGCTGGTGGCTGCACTGGCAGGGTCACTGGCTTGGCGCTCCTCCACGTGTTGTCCACACTCCCAGCACACGTCCTTGGCTCTGCCTTGCCTGCATCCTGCCAGGCTCACACGAATCCTTGGCAGCTCCGTCAGGAATGGCTGCAAGCACAACTGGCTGGCCATGTGTGCCTAGGCAGTGCCACCCCCACCAGGGTGCAGGCACAGAGCTGTCCCCAGGTCCCCGCTGGCAGGGTGCTAGGCTGTCCCTGCTCTACAGGCCTGCCTCGGCCCCAGGCAGCACCGTCACCTCCCTCTGTTTTTTTTAAAAGAATAACATTTCTGCTAAATACTTTAATCAGATTAGTAGCAGTGTGTCTGCAGTGCTGTTAAATCAATGCTCCCCAACACATCTCGGCGGCTAGAAATCAATTACTGTTTAAGCCGTGCCTTGGTCCCTGGCCTGCGATCAATATGGGAGATGTATTACTCTCCCAGAGACTTTCCCACTAAAAACCTTTCATTTGTATAACAGGAGCTCAGGCAAAGTGCTGGCACCTTCCCTTCCTACCTGCCCCTCACGGACCAGGCAGCCCCATCCCAGCTTCACTCCGGGAAGCTGCTGGGGCCAGCTGGCTTGGAGACTGTATGACACAGGATTAGGACAATCCCTGCTCCAGGAGGAGGTGTGCAGTACTGGGCCAGCACAAAGTGTGCAAGACTGGGTCCTGTACATGAGGGGGTGGCAGGTTAGAGACCCACGGGCACCTGCCTGGTGCCCCAGGGCCTCCTGGGCCCTGTTCCAGTGTGGCTGAATCCTCTGCCAGCTCCAATGCCCACTGCCTTGGCTTCTGCCCACCACTGCATCCCAACCAGGGCACTGCCAGACCCACAAATCCCACAAGGAGGGTACAACTACTGCCCTATATGCCCCTACCCCAGAGCTTTGCCCCTCTATCCAAAGGGCTTTTTCCCCCCTCCTCCATCTTTGTCCCATAATTTGGAGAGTGATTTCCATTATTCATGATAAGGATCTTTAATTAGCTGTGAATATTAATGACTTACTCTGTAATTAATCATGGTTTGCATGCTGGGGGGGGAGGGGGGGCAGCTCCTAGCACCACCTTGGCTAAGTATGGGTGTCTCCAGCAGTGGCAGCAGCCCCAGGGTCTCACCCTGTCCCAGGTCAGCACCCCCACCCACCCCATGGGAGAAACTGTCCCTCCACAAACACACTGCAGCTTACCATTTGGGCATTCAGCCTCACTTCCCCAGGCCAGGGCTGAGGGGTGCTGTGAGGCACAGCGAGGGGCTGCTCTCACCCTTCTCCCTGAGCAGATCTTGCTTCAAGCTTCACAGCCTGGGCTGTGCTGTGATCATACCTCCTTGCCCAGCTCTGTGGGTGCCCGTGGGGAATGAAAAGCGGCTTTTGGTGCATCACCTGCTCTTCTGTCCCCTGCAGTGTGCTCTGGCAGGCTGCAGGCTGAGTCCTGCTGAGTCCTGCTGGGCCAAAGCCCTGCAAGGTGGGTCTGCGTTGGCCAAATCCACCTCAGCCCTACACAGCTGCAGGTGCCCTGCCTGAAGCAGACAGACATCATCCTTCTTGCAGCTCCTTGCCCTTTCTTCCTGTCTGTCTGCACATTACCTCTCAGCCTCTGCTGTCAGGGAATTTATGCAGTCCCAAATCTTGCCTGGTCACCCCAAATTTGGTTCTAGCATTGTCTGCGCTGAGGAGAAACTGAGGCACCAGGGCTGGTAGTGCAGTGATCACTGCCTGTCCCCACCCTGACATGGCAGGGATGTCCCAGGTGGGAGTGCCAGGGCTGGCTGTCCCAGATGCGTGGGTGCTTGGTGGCGAGGAGCGGAGGCGCCCGCTGGCCACTGGAGGCTTCTGCCTGCCTGCGCCGAGCGCTCCCACGAGGGCAGAGTTTGCTTAAACAGAGACAGATTTAACTATTTCCATTACAGCTAAATGATGAGCCCCATAAACTTTATGGCTCTGTGCGCATGAGAGCGGCTCTAATGGCCTTCACCATCTGGAGGAGATGGCTCCGTGGGGGACCTGCCGCCCGCTGCCCGCCCACAGCCCGGACCTGCGTGCAGAACCAGAACCGCACCGGCAGCGGCAGCGGCGCCGGGATGGGGCTGCCAGCGCCTGCAGGTGGCATGATACCGCTGGCTCCGTGTGTGGGGCTGCCCGTGTCTGACCCCGATGCGATCCTGCTGTGGAGCACATCAGCTGTACCTGCAGGTGGCCCGCTTAGCCCTAGGGATTTCGGTGGCCCGCAGCCCTGCTTGCACCCACACTGCAGCGGGGTGAGGGGAGAGCACTCCTGGGTGCCTTTTCCTCCATCCTCTGCCCCACAGCTCTGCGGGGACAGGCTGGGAGCAGGTACTCACTGGTGATCCTGCCTGCACCTCCAAATGCTTCCAGCGTGCTCCCTGCCACTTCTCTGCTGGTTCCGTGCTGCAGGATTTGTCACTGCTGGGGGCAGGAGGACTGCCCAGCAAGATTGTGCTCTGAATACACAGCTGCCCCTCAGCAGTGCCCGTCCGAGGTCTGCTGGTTGCTGATTGTGGCAGGTATGTGGGGGTTGTGGCACACCCGTATCAATCATCTCCTACAGAGGACTGTTGGTCTGACTGCAATCCATGCAGGGATGCTGCTGGGCTGGCAGTCCAGGCAGGGTACTGCAGGTACAGCCTTGAGGGGTGGAGGGATAGGCAGGTGCAGGTGAGGACACAAAAGCCATGTCCTCTGTGCTCCTAACCCCTGTTTTTTGTGGCTCCCACGGCAGCAACCCCATGGTGCAGAGCATTCCCCCATGACTGTGGGCTGGTGGGAGTGTGGCTGCATGGCCACGGCCATCCAGGGCAGGAGGTCTGTGGGGCTGCCAGCTCCCAGCCTGGAGCTGAGTGAGAGCTGGGGCTGCTGGCACATTGCTGCAGTAGAGGATTAGGTTTGGTGCAGGAGAGCCAGAGAGATGCTTTGAAGTCTCATGAATATGAATCAGTGGCTTGGGGCAGGAGTGGAGGGTCTACGGCTAATCTCTCTCTTGCCATGGTGACAAGTGTGACAAACAGTGTGTGGGCCGGGAGGCAGGGCAGGGAGCAGGCAGGGGACAAGGGATGGCAGGAAGGGCAGCCCTGGTGAAGGGGGGGCATGTTGCTGGCACGTGCTGGGGTGCTGCACCAGGTGCTCTGCAGTGCACCCCAGCAGCCTCCCCCATCCTTGTGCCCACCTCGGCTCCTGGAACCCCACTCTGAGCAGGGTGCTGTCCCCACGGATGCTGGCACCCCGCTGGGCTCTGGGCCCCAGGGCAGAGGTGGCGGCGTGGCTGCTGGCAGTGCCCATCTGGCACGGCACTGCGGGTGTCCCAGCTTGCCACCGGTGGTCAGGCAGGGAGTGCAGTCGGTGCAGGCAGGACACAGCTCCTCAGGGCCACAGTGTGGGCAGGGACAGCTGCCTCAGCTCAGCTCTGCTGGGTGTTTGGCCAGAGGCAGGGGCTCAGCTGGGGTCAGGGCACCACAGCTAGGAAAGGAACCCAGCCCTTTCCCGAGCTCATCGCACCACCAGGCCAGCCTTGTGGAGCCCCCGTGGGACCCAGCCGGCTCCCATCGATCCAGGCCGTGCTGCCATCTGCTCAGTGGTGCTGTGGCCCTGCCTGCCATAGCCTGGGCTCCATGGAGATGTCATGTTTGGGTCTGCTCCTCCTGTGACAGCCTGAAGCCCTCGGTGCTCTCCTAGGAGACAGTAACTAGAGCAGACGCTTGCTTCTAGCAGGACATGACTGGGGCTTGCAGGAGAGTCTCTGAGATCAATTTGGAGGCTGTTTTGATGCTCTCCTGTTGCAGCATGGCAGTGGAAGCTGCCTGCTCAGCCCAGGGGACTTTGCATGGACGAGCACTGGCCGGCAATGCTTGGTGGGGCTCAGAGAAACTGTTTGGGCTGGTGCTAGCCACAGAGAAGGCTGCTGGCTTTGCAGCCTCTCAAAGACTGTGGGTGCTGGCAGTGAAGTTGCTGTTTACTCTGAGGGTGCCCAGAGCTGCCATCTCTCTTCCAGCACCCATGGCCCAGGATGCTGTGGCTCAGGGCCAGGACAGAGCACTGAGCAGGGAATGCTGTCCAGACTGATTGCCAGAGGACAGGGAGCAGAGAATAAGGGCTGGAGCAACATCATGGCAGGAAGACAGACAAATGCAGAGCAGATGTTTAATTATCAACACAGCGTTCTCAGATCCCTGAAAATCTCTGCATCCAAATGTAGATATTTTATGGGAACATACGCTTCTGCTAAGAGCTGGAGCTGTAACACAGTGCCCACTTTCCCATGGACTGTGCCTCACCAGGGCTGGCACTGTTTGCCTCTGCAACTGTAGGGGCAACTGTAGGGCTGGTGCTGGCCTGGAGAGGGCCATCAGGAACTGTGTGCCACTGAGGGGATGAAGCTCACTGCAAGCTGACGGCCCCAGAGGCACGGTCCTCATCCATCCCACTTCATCCCACTGTGCAGGGATATGCTGGGATGCAGCAGCTGCCACCCATGCTCAGCTGGGAGCCTGACCAAGCACAGGGCCAGGCAGGGGCTGGAAACTGCCTTCTCCTTACATCCATCACATCTTAAAGCTGGTCCCTGTTGGCCCAGGCAACTTGTAGAGATTTCTTAAAGTCCTTGGAGACCTTTGTGGTCTCTGTTTTATACTGTAAGACTTTCAGGGTGTAGGTGTAGATGTCATCCCTGCATACAAGCTGTCTCTCCTCTACCTCACACCTCTCCCCTGGCCCTTGGCTGTTCTCTGGCAGACCTGGGGCAGTTGGAGGGCTCTGCCATTGTTAGAGTGAGAGTTGGGGCAGGCTCAGCAGAACAGGAAATAGAGCCACCAGGAGTTCTGGCCTGAGCTTTGTGCACCACTTGCCTCTTTGCTGCTGGAGGAGCTGGAAAGGCTGCCTGCCCTGTCATGGGCTATGGACCAGTGTATGTCCCTCAATACAGGGACATGCTGTAGATCCCTTGAGATATTCCAGCTTGAGGCTGCAGCCAGACATGGGGCTGGTCTGCAGCACAGAGCCCAGCGCTGCATCTCTGTGATAGCATCCTGCAGGAAAGGGCTGGTGGAGGGCAGCCCTGCTCCCCCTGCCTGAGCACTGGGGCATGGCTGCCTGACTGTGCCAAGTAGAGTAGCCAGCAAGAACAAGTACAAGCTGGTCGTCAGCCACAGGCAGGTGTGAGGGGCACTGGGGCAGAAAGCACTAAAGACCCCTCTCTAGCCCGGCTGTGAAAGACCTCTGCAATCCAGGGGAGCGCCCATGCTGGGGCTTTGCCACAGGAGTGGGTTCAGCTCATGGGCAGTGGGCTTCCCTGACTCTCTCCTACCAGTTCTGCAGAGCTGCTGAGGGGGTGCCCATGCTGAGGGAGAGATTTCCAATAGCACATTAGGGATGGCAGCAGTTTGTCCCCAGCATGGAAATCTCATCCCAGGCAGCCCAGCCTGCCTTCACTGCTCTGCAGTCCCTTGAGGCTGTAAACATTTTGGATTCCCTGCCTCGCCTGCTCAGGCACCTTGCAGATTCAGGGCATGTTGCTGTCTTAAAACCTATCAGGTTTCCTGTCACCTCCCAGGGCCCATGAATCTGTGGGCCTGATGTAGCTGGGACTGAAATGGTCCTGCAGGCGAATGGCTCTGCACACCCTGCACACCACCACCTGCTCCCCGCATGGCTCTCCTCTCCACAGGCCTATAATCCCCCCAATCCATGGGAAACTGCTCCAGCATCACCCCCAGCAGGCTGGAACTGGCTGCTCTTCTCTAGGTTAGCTGGAGTTCCCAGGGACATCCCGGGCATCAGGTACCACATCCAGCTATAGCCAGGATTGTGCCCTGGCTGCCAGTGGGCTTAGAGCTGGGGCAGGCGACGGATCCGTCACTCTTGCCAGCCTCAAAAGCCAGGACTTGGATTCTGGGACATTTTTCTTGCCACTGTTACGCTGTTTCACTGTCTGCATCCCTGCTCCTGGGGAGGGGGAAGCTACTGATGCTGTGAGTGCTGGAACCCCATCAGGCAGCGGCGAATAAGGGCTCCATGTGCAACCGACAGCCCCAAACCCTCATAAATCTCCTTTGCATGGCCCATGGCTCACCTAAGTAGATTTGATTTGTCAAATATTAAAATTAATTTAGAATTGAGTGGTGGCCTGTGTGCGCACCCTGCTCTCCTGCCTTCCCCCCGCCGCCACCTCTGCTCCTGCCCAATGCATCATCCCCGGCCCCGCGCTCTCGCCCCAGCCGGGGCGCCGGGAGCCGGGATAAATCATCCTGCCGCCGCGCTCAAAGATGAGACGATTGCTTGCTCGGCGGCAGGGGATCACAGGGGAAATCACACCGCGTGCCACCCGCTCCGTGCCGGGGGCGGGGGAGACGCCACGCTTAGGCAGAGATTTATTTATTTGATTTTACTGGGCTGGGATTTTTTTTTCATCTCTCAAACACCCACGAGGGAATTGCAGACCCTGGAATATTAATGCCACACAGGACGCCAGCTCGTTAAAATGTCACCTGGCTGTAATTTCTCCTGTGTTTATTATTCCCCAGGGAGCGCGAGCTCCCATTCCTCCCTGCTCACAGTGGTCCCGGCACATGGGGCAGCCCTGCCCGTCCCCTTTACTGCAGCATGAGCGCTGCTCTATCACATCACCCAAAATGTTTCTGGCCCTCTTCCACCACCGCAGAGGTGGGCTGCACCGTCTCCAGCATTTCCTGCTGAGCTGAGCCCCAGGAACCGATGCTGTGAAAGAGAGCACCAGCGTGGTGCAAACCCAGCCTGGCTGGCACAAGGGATGAGTGGTGTCACCACGGACAGAGGTGGAAGGGCAAGGGGTCGGGCAGCGGCCAGTGTCAGCATGGGCTGGGGACAGGGTGGCACAGGGAACAGCTGCCTTAAGGAAACTTTGGCTCAGTTCCTGCAAATTAATGTTTTTTTCCCAAACAGTTTCCTGGCGCTAAGCGCGACGCGGGGAGCAATTATCTTTAGTGTCGATGTTATTACCATAAAAATTGCATTGAGGACTTTTCTCCTCCGATTAGAAAGTTAACGATCATCACTGCCTTCATTGTTCCCCGCACCGTGCTCGCTCTAATAAAGAGTCTGTGCACTTTACTTTTCACTTAGCATGAAAATTACCCAGCTGCTGCTGTGCACGGCTGTGCAGCCCCCGCGCTCACCTCCTGGTGACGGGCCCTTGGCAGGTACTGGGAAGGAGCAGCCGCCAGCTCGGCTGGGACGGACGGGCTGGCTGGCGGCTTCCCCGCGTGGTGGAGGCCAGGGCTTGGCTCAGGGCAGGGGATGCCGGTGTCACGGCTGCCCATCCTCTCCCTGAGCCTCAGGAAGCATCTGAGGAAACTTTTCCATGTGCTCTCCTTCAGGGATGTGCTGTCAGCAGTCCCAGACCATCTGCTGGGCATCCTTGGACCCATAAAAGCTTGGAATCACAGGGGCTTGGAGTGGAAGGGACGGGTCCAACCTTGCCATGGTGGCTGCACTTCTACTTGAGGCTGCACCATGGCTCTCCATCCACGGCCAAGCGGGGGCTGCCTCCTGGCCACGCTCCCATTGCCCCTCACGAGCAGTGGCACAGGTGAGCCCTGCTGCTGTCACCTGCTGGCCTGCCCTGGCCTGCCCTGCAGCCAGCACAGCATCGCTGCTTACAGCAAACCAGTGCTGTGCCTGCCTGTGGACATCCAGGCTCTGGCACTCACTGTCAATCCCACCACCTCTGATTTTCACAGGGAATATTTGCATCATTATGCTCAATACCAGCATAGCTCTTTAAATGCTTGAAGTGCTGTAAAAATCTTAGCTAATCTTCAGAGAGCTTTTTTTTTTTTCCAAAGCTCTTCATTACTCCCTAATTGTTCAAACTTCTCTTCTTTTCCTTCTGATTAAAAGCAGATTTTAGAAGTGCCGTTCAGTTTCTCAGCTATTTTCAAGTCAAATGGATTCCATCCCCCTCTCCATGTATTAATAACCTGTTCTCGTGCATCCCCCAGTGAGCCAGTAAAAGCCCTTCTGAGCAGAGACAAGGTGACAGCAGCGCTCCAGAGGGAGCGATTGGAAGGGGGTTACAGCTTGGAGGGAAAGAGATCCATCCACCCAGCTATCTATCATCCATCCTGCTATCATCCATCTACCAGAGAAATAACATTTGCAATTCTGCTTTAGCTCTTCCTAATAATCGTTAATATTTTCTTTTACCTTCCTAACCAGTAGCAGGAGGAGACGCAGGGGTTTGGGGCGCAGGCAGCTCCACGGGGCCGGGGCTGTGAGAGGAGGGAGTGCAGAGTGTGGTGCCATGAGGGGCAGGTGGCTGTGTCTGTGTGCAGTGTGTGGGACGGCTGCACTGCTGGGAGGGGAAAGCAGGGCAACCCAGCACTGGTCACCAGCACGCCCCGCAGCAGGAGGGACTGAGTGCCAAGCTGGAGAAGCATCTTGCTGAGGGGATTCTGGGGTTCTGGAGGTGATGATCAGACAAAATGCTGCTCTGGGCTCTGCCCCTGCCCAGCAGGGCGAGCCTGATGTCAGCTGTGGATCCAAATGGTGCAGAGTGGTCACGCACAGCACCCAAACACACGGCGTGCATCATCCTCATCCTGTCTCCTGGGACTGGCCCCAAGGAGTCCCACCGTCTCCAGCTGGCAGTGCCAGACACCACACCCCATCCCAGAGCCCCGTCCTCAGCCAGCTGGCCTGCCATAGGAGATGGGACAGTGATGGATTGCAGCATTTACACATCTTCCCAGGGAGGAAATGCCAGGTCCTGCAGGGCTCCATCAGCTGTCAGCAGCAGGCAGGGCAGAACCGAGGCCACGCTGAGGAGTGGGTGCTGATTTCCAGTGATCAATGCAGAGGGCAGGAGGGGGAATCCTGTGTGCCACTGCCCAGGCTGAATGCCTATTCCCAGTCTTGGGCACGCTCCCTCCTTTTAGTTATAATCGCACTACTCGGGGCAATGGCCCCATAAAGCATACCTGCTCATCTGGAGGAGTCTGGGAGAGACCCCAGCATGGCCCAGGGGATGAGCTGCTGCAGTCAATGGTCCCACTCTGCAGTGGGCTTCAGATCTGCTCCCAGGTTGGTTTGTGTCATCTTCGAGCCACTTCTTACTCTTAGATCATCATCTGCCAATGCCAGCAATTATAAAAGTTTTAGAACTTGTGAGCCATCTCTTTGGCTGCCAAGGTTCTTCAGACCCAGGCTAAGGCACTGTTCTGCAGCTCTGAGCTTCAGCATTACCCTGGATGGGCATAAAGCAGCTCTGGATCCCCAGCCACATCCCTGACAAGTCCAAGATGTTTCCTGTGCCCTGCTGGAGAGATCTCATGCTTCCCACAGAACACCATGAGACAAAATCAGGTAGCTGATGGAGCTGGGAGGTTGGAGAGCCATGGGAGGCACCAGTGGCTGGCACCTGGGAGAGCCTGCAAGCAGGGTCACCCACACCAGCCTTCAGGAGATGCCAGCAGGCTCAAGACTTTGGCCAGGTCCATGGATGGAGGGATGCTGGTGGCCCAGGCATGGGAAGAGCCACCGTGTGCCAGGGTGCCAGCATCCCCTCAGCTGGGCTATCCCGGCAGGTGGCAGCAAGGACGCGCCGCAGCCTGGCAGTGCGTGGGGACCTGCCTAGTGCCCCGACCTTGGAATAATCTTCAGTAGGATTAAGAGCTTAAACGTATCCGTGTAATTGCCAGGCCCCTGCTGAGCTGGAGAGAGTGTGAGTGCCAGCACAGGGAGGCAGTGCCCAGGCGTGCTTGCTCCTTCCTGCTGCCTGCTGCTGCCTCCTGCCATTGCCACCACTGCGGGCACCACTGGGAGCCACCAACCACCCTAAGTGTGGATGGCACGTGGCTCGAGAGAGATGGTGCCCAGGCACTGACAAAGGATGGGCTCCAAAGGAGAATTTCAAGTGTCAAGAGCCCTGAGTGTGCTGCCTGCACCTCCCTGGCATGGCCTCAGTCCTCCAGACATCCCTCTGGACGCCCCTCTGGCATCCCTCCAGCACCCACCAGCTCTGTGTCCAGGAAAGAACATGGAGCTGCTCCTGTGTGTGCTTTGAGGAGTAAGGAGGATTGGCTGGGATGCCAGGAAACGGTCCTTCCAGGCTGTACCTGCCTGGGTTGGTGATCCTTTAGGGTTTGTTCCTCTGCCAGAAGGGAGCAGAGCATGCAGTTCACAGTGTCTGCATCTGTAGGGTGCTTGGTGTGGGTTTTCAGCCCCCATCAGAAATCAGAAGATAATCGGGGTCGGCAGAGGTGTCAGGGGGGTCTCAGACACCCCCAAGGAGCACCCAGGTGCTGGGCTAAGGACACACAGAGCACTAATGTGGCCCCTGCCCAGCCATGCCAGCAGGGTGCCAGCACCCCAGTCCCAGCCCCTCTGTCTGATGCAGGGCTTGGCACAGAGTGGGGAGCTGCCATCCCAGCCCCCTCACTGTCTGCCTAATGGTCCCTGACATTTAAATGAGATTTACTGCTCAGCCCGATGCTGAATATTCATGAGCCCATGCGGCCCTGACAGCCCGGCTGGGGCTGCTCTCATGATTAATAATTTGTTTTTCCCTTTACTGTAAACCTCACCTGCACTCGCTGCTTGCTGTGGCACTGCCAGCTCTGTCGCTGCTGGGAAGCACCCATGCCCTGGCCCTGCAGGTCCTTCACCTCCCTGCCTGCTCTGGGGCACCCATTGCAGAGCCAGGCACTCCCAGCCAGGGTGGCATCTGCCAAGCACCAGGAACCTCCCCATTGTTCTTAGTGCCAAGCCCTACGCACGGGAATGAGAATATCCTGCGTGCTGCCAGAGTACAGGGAGCCCTGGATGTCTGGCCTCTCTAGTAATTCCAGTTGCCCTCACACAGACACACCCCGGAGAGACACAACCGAGTTCTCCCGCTGCCTGCATGCTGGGCTCCCTCTCAGCTGGCAGCAGCTCGTGTGGTGCTGATGCTTCCAGCCTCTCCCAGGTGAACAGGCAGGAGGTGAGTGGTCCACAAGCCCAGTTTCCAGGACCCGCTTTTGGTGCTGTTCATGGGGTTAGTGGCTAGTTCAGATGTTCCCTCTGCAAACTCAGCACAGCAGTGTCCAGCCCCACCTTGGACACTGAGGTCCCTTACATCTGCTCCCAAGGTCACTGCTCCCAGGACCCTCACTTCCCATCTCACTGCTTGCAGTGGTGTCCTGGAGGTGTTTGCAGCAGCACGGACAAGAGGGCCAGCCCCAGGGGGCTCCCATGGGACCCAGGGGAAGCTGGGGGCCCAGGCTACCATCTCCCCTCTGGCTCAGTAGATCGACTCCGGCAGCTCTGCACAAATTGCATAAATATTCATGGAGGACTGAAGGAAATGTGACTGTCCTGGCTGATTATACGCGCCTGTCCTGAAGGCTGCGGCTCCTCTCCAGGTCCTGCTGGCCGAGCTGCTGACTTGTGGTGAGATACGGCAAGGGTGCCCCGTGCTGCCCGCCTGCAGCGCTGGGCACAAAGCTGCTAGGCCCTCACACAGGGCTGAACAAGGGCTGCAAGCTCGAGCCAAGGATGAGGCTTTTCCAGAGAAGTCCCAAGATACCCAGGGTTTTGCCAGAGTGTCACGCCAGTCTCTACACACAGCCCAGGGACTGCCCTGCATGCGGTCATGGTAAACCGCTCCCCAGAGACATGTCACATCCACTTTGGTGACTCTGGTATGTTCAGCACTGCCTCTGCTCCCTGGTGCTTCGGGCAGACATGGGCAGAGAGTGGGACAGAGCTTCCGAGAACAGCCCCGGGACACTTCCCAGGGAGACAGCCCAGCTGGGATTTCTACGCACTGTAGAGATTAATCCCCTGCAGACCTGAGCAAGGTGCTGGGCTAATAGCCTGATTTATTCCTTCCCGTCTCTCTGGAGCACGGGAGGTTCCCCACTGTGTCCTGAACGACCTCATGCATAATACCATGCACAATCCTATTAATGCCGCCCCGCCACGCGCTCCCTGCTTAGTGCCGCCACTCGCCGATGCAATTTCCCCATGATATATGGGAAAAATAATTGAACTATATTTGAAAATATATTGAGAATTATGGCACGCACACGACGGGATTTATAGGGGCCATATTTCACAAGACCATAGCCCTGCACAGCAAGGTGCCCGGTGTTTGCGGGGAGACACCCATGGTGTGCTGGGTGCATGTCCAGGGCAGGCAGTGGGGGAACAGGTGCTGCCACCCTCGTGGGCCTCAGCATGTGCCCATGGGATTGGTACAGGGTGCAATGGGATCTGGCACAGGCCTGTGCCCTGGGAACAGGGGGGCATGCCCCAGGAGCAGGTGGTGGGTGCAGCAGGATGCAATACCCGGCTGCACTGGCAGTGGAGGAGGCAGCTGCAGCCACACATGCAGCTGTGTGGGCATGGCCACTGCCAGCCAGAGCTTGGCTGAGCTTAATCCCCTCCCAGTGGGAGGGAGGAAATGCTCCTGGCATCGTGCTGCCTGCTCAGCTGCATGGCTCACTCACTGTGCCAGGTGGCCAGTTAGCCACATGCTGGATCCCCTGGCCTGCCCTGAGGTGTCCTCTCAAGGGACTGGTGGCTCCCCACCCTGAAGGAGATAGAGAAGGGGCTGAGGGCTCTGCACAGAACTTACAGAACTGTGATGCTCTGCAGCTGCCTCTCTAGCCCCTTCAACCTCTACGCTGCCTTGCCCGCAGAGGGGCATTTCCCTGCCTGGCTCTGGATGCCCGATGCAGTGACAGGGCAAAGGGGATACATCCTTTCCCTCCTCATCCCACCTCTGCCCACTGCATAGCCCCTCTGCTCTCTGGTCAAATGCCCCAGGCACCCCTGCCTGCACAGGGCCCCCCCACTCCCCAGGTTGCCATGCTGGGCACGTCCTCAGCACCATGGGCGCCGCTGGCACAGGTGCCGCGGGGAACATCAATCTTTAATTTCCTGTCAAAGCCTCTCGCTGGAGAGAGCAGCACCTGGCACGGGGGTACAGCAGATGCCCGCTGTGATGGGGGGCCAGGAGACAGGCTGCCCCGGGCACGGAGGGTTCAGATGGGGCACTCAGCCCTCCGCTGTGTCTCACAGCTGCGCAGCCCTGCGCCTGAGGCAGGCAGGGGAGCAGCAGCAGCAGATGTGCGCTTGCCTACAGGAATGAAGAGGAAAGAGGCAGCTACGCTGCCCAGATGGAGGAGCTCCCCCAGGACCACTGGCTGTCAGGGCTGGGTAGGGAGATGACCCTGTGGGAAGCCCACTCTCTCCCTGGCCCTGGCTGACGCAGCTGTCCTCGTGGCTGCCCCTGGAAGAGGAGCATGCAAGGATGGGATGGGATTTGCCATCAGCTCTCAGGGCGGAGGGGTCACAAAGCCTTCATCCCTGTGGCCCATTGAAGGGATCCCAGGGCATCACTGCGTGGAGGAAACTCCCAGCATGCCCTGGGGAAGGGGAACTATAAATAGCTGCTCAGTGAAGGGCGGAGGGGGACTGTTTGGGAAGCTGCTTTGTGAACAGGACAAAGAAGAGGCGTCTTTGCACTTGCTCTTCATTAGCTGCCTTCCTCTGGCTGGCCGGGCCAGGATGCGCTCACATCGAACGACAGCAGGATGTAGCTGTCGGTGTCAAGGACGCGAACAATAAGGGCTTTAAATAGCAGCGCTGCCTTTGAAACCCACTCGCCTGCGCCTCAGACAGAGCCCAGGAAAATTGTGCGGCACGAGAAAGCAGGGGTGTGGGAGCTGGGGTGCTCCCACCCCAGGGAAGGCAGCCCCAGTGCCAGTGCTGCTGCCCGTAGGCAGGAGGTCTGTGACCGGGACATGTGGGACCCTGCCCAGAAGTGCCACGGCATGCCTGGGCAGATGCACCCCAGCTCCTCCGGCAGCTCCCAAGCAGCAATGTCCAAAGCTCCCACTGCACGGCTCCCTGAAATCGGTCGATCGGCAGCACCTCCCTGTGCTGCCAGAAAGGTGCCTCTTGCCCGCTCTTTCCTTTCCTCCTGCTCTGGCTCGTGGGCTCTGAACTCCTCCCACCTTCCAACAGGAGCTGAAAGAGCCCTGAGGGACTGCTGGCGGCATTCCTTCCACCCGGGCATGGGGGAACCTCTTCACCTCCATCAGGAGAGCCGAGCAGCCAAGCGGCATGGTTTGGCGGCACATGAGAAGGATAAAGAAGGTGCTTTGCTTTCCCGGGGAGCCCAGCTCCATGCTGTGCCAGTGCAGGGCAGCCCTGGGTTGGACACGGGGTGAGGCGCTTGGGAGCAGCACGTGAGGCTGATGGAGAGAGATCGGAGCCAGCGAGCCACGTGTGAGCACGTGTGTGTGCAGGGGGGGCCCTGGCTGTGCGTATTAGCAGGCCCTTAAATCAACACAGCACTTCAGACAGGAAGGAAATAGGCTTTGCCGACGGCAGGAGCGGCACTTGCTTTGTGCACATTACAGAACATCAGGAAAATGTCAAATTTACATAAAAATGATACAAACTCATTGGAAGAAACATGCATCCAATTATCGGCCCCAGCGCTGGCACGGCTCCGCAGCCAGAGGCTGGCCAGCGGCTGGCTGCAAGGGACCCAGCCCCGGGCCATGCATTTCATCTCTGGGTGTTTAACATCAAAGCTGCAAACAGCCTCAGCTCAGCTGGCCTCCGTGCTTGCCCGCTCCTTCCCGCCATGTCACTGCCATGCCACTGCCACTGCCACTGCCACGGCTGCACCACTCGGGCACGCAGGGTGCAGGGCAGGGGTGGTAGTGCCCAGCTGAGGCTGCGTGGGATTTGGTCCTGCTCCTGCCATCTCCAGTGGGGAAGGGGCTGTGTGATTGCAGCACCCCTGTATGGCAGGGGCATTGAGGGGAGGTGGGAGCACAGCTGAGCAGCCTGGACCAGCAGGGATGGAGAGCTTGCCCATGCAAAAACACCCAGAGATTTTTCTGGCAGCAGGTTGGGACCCCATTCCTGGCTCTGTGCTGGAGCTAGGCCTCTGTCCCAGTGGGCCCTTCCCTCCTTTCTGTTCCCACAGTCTGGCCACTGGCATCCCCAGGGCTGGAGGAAGTCACATCTGGCCCATCCCTCCTGCTGTGGCCCCTCAGCTGGGCAGCGTGAACTGGGCACAACAGCCTGCATTCTCCTGGGGCTGGGGGCACACAGGGGCACCAGGGGTAAACATGGGGATGTGGGCAGGGGCTTTTCCAGCCTTGCCTGTGCTGGCATCACACCCTCCTGCCCAGGATTGATGGCCCGTCCTGCAGCCCCTTCCTGGCACGCTGAACTCCACATTTCTGTCCCCGCCACCCGACGGGATTGATGTCTCACTGAGCACAGGCAGCGGCTGTAACTCATGCCCGGGAGCCGGGCTCCTGGCTCGTTACTCACTGGGCACCGTCAGCACATGAGTTACAGCTCTGCCTCGTGCTGGGACGCCTCAGTTGTGCGGGATCAGGGCAGGGGTGAGAACGGCTGGGGCAGGGAGCAAACCTCTCTCTCTAAGCTGGCTCTCCGAGCCGTCCCTCAGGCTGGCATCCCCGCTACACCCACATGCAACCTCCTGACTGCCTCTGTCCGTGGCTGGGAGGCGGGCACACGTGGGCCTGCGGAGTGATGCTGGGGTCCCGGCCGGGGGTGGTGGGTGGCACCGCAGCCGGGATTCCCCGTGCCACGCCCGCCAGCTGGTGCCCAGGCTGCAGCGTGCGGGGGAGGCTGACGAGCTGTTAATTACAGGTGCTGCTTGGCTGGTGCAGCGCGTCTCTGCTGCTCGGCTGGCAGAGCCGTGCGGCGGGTGACACACTCCATGATAAATTGATATCCCGTTTAGCATCAATTTTCCCTTCTCTGGTGGCAGACAGCTGTGCTAATGGGATGGGACAAGTGAAAATGAAATAACAGGCCCTGAGCACACCGGCACATGCCGCACTGTTGGCACTACTGCGTGGCTGTTGCTCCCCGAGAGACAGGCAGGGCCCCACGCACCCTGGTGTGGGAGAACCACAGGGCTGGCGGCCTCCGGGCTGAGCTACCTTCACCGTAGTTGCTGGTGCCCAGCCGGGGTGGGTTTGTGACTTGTGGTGTCTCAGCGCTAGGTGCCACCAACTCTGGTGTTTGCAGCACCTGGAGCTGCTCCTTTCAGTGGGCATTGTGGCTGCCACAGGAAGAGGGCTGGCTGCAGCATGACCAGTTCTCGATGGTCAGCGTGAGACTGGGTGGTGTCTGCAGCCTCTTGGTGTTTGCAATGCATTTAGAGAGTGGTGACTTGGCACATTTCTTATAGCACAGCACATACATAGCTAGGAACCAGTGAAGGATTGGGCTGGCATTCAGTGCCCGTGCTATATTGGGTATTTGCAATGCACACAATGCCTGAGCTGATGTGTGCAGCATTCCCAGTGCCTGTGCCAGATTTGGTGTTTGCAATAGCCCGTGGCACTCTGTACCCATACTCACACGTGCTTTTCGGTGCACTCAGCACCAGCCACATGCTCGTTATCAGGAGTGTATTTGTCAAATTGGTGCCTGCAGTGTGTTTGCAGTCATGGTGTGTGCAACGCTTGATGCCCACAGTTTGCTTGATAATTGCAGAGTGCTCAGCACTTAATACCTGTGGCATCATTGTTATTTACACAGCCTTTACACTCAGTGTCAGCAGCACTCAGCACACACAGAGTGCTCAGGGTGTGCACCCCGCCGCTGCTGATGTTTGCAGCACCTTCAGTATCTGGTGTCAGCTGTGGTTTTGTGTTTGCCAAGCGCTCAGCAATCTCTCCATTCAAGGTGTGGCCTGCGTCTGTTCGACTTGGCATTTGCGGCACAGCCCGCGCTCGCACCAGCCGGCTCTGGCACTGTGCTCGGTGTTTTGATTCCTGTGGTGTGATGAGTGTTCACAGCAGACTGCTGGTGCTGTGGTCGGTGCCCAGCACCAGTTTCTGTGCCCGCAGTGGGCTCAGCCTTGATGCCCGCAGTGGGCTCAGCCTGGTGCCTGCAGTGGGCTCAGCCTGGTGCCTGCAGTGGGCTCAGCCTGGTGCCTGCAGTGGGCTCAGCCTGGTGCCTGCAGTGGGCTCAGCCTGGTGCCTGCAGTGGGCTCAGCCTGGTGCCTGCAGTGGGCTCAGCCTGGTGCCTGCAGTGGGCTCAGCCTGGTGCCTGCAGTGGGCTCAGCCTGGTGCCTGCAGTGGGCTCAGCCTGGTGCCTGCAGTGGGCTCAGCCTGGTGCCTGCAGTGGGCTCAGCCTGGTGCCTGCAGTGGGCTCAGCCTGGTGCCTGCAGTGGGCTCAGCCTGGTGCCTGCAGTGGGCTCAGCCTGGTGCCTGCAGTGGGCTCAGCCTGGTGCCTGCAGTGGGCTCAGCCTGGTGCCTGCAGTGGGCTCAGCCTGGTGCCTGCAGTGGGCTCAGCCTGGTGCCTGCAGTGGGCTCAGCCTGGTGCCTGCAGTGGGCTCAGCCTGGTGCCTGCAGTGGGCTCAGCCTGGTGCCTGCAGTGGGCTCAGCCTGGTGCCTGCAGTGGGCTCAGCCTGGTGCCTGCAGTGGGCTCAGCCTGGTGCCTGCAGTGGGCTCAGCCTGGTGCCTGCAGTGGGCTCAGCCTGGTGCCTGCAGTGGGCTCAGCCTGGTGCCTGCAGTGGGCTCAGCCTGGTGCCTGCAGTGGGCTCAGCCTGGTGCCTGCAGTGGGCTCAGCCTGGTGCCTGCAGTGGGCTCAGCCTGGTGCCTGCAGTGGGATCAGCCCGGTGCCCGCAGTGGGTTCAGCCTGGTGCCCGCAGCATGCTCCTGCTGCCCACACACTCCTGCTCGCTCCCGCAGGTGTGAGCACTTGCCCTGCTTGCCCAATGCACTGCCCACTCTCAGCGTGCTCTGTAAGTGCAGCCCGTGATGTGGTCAGCACAAGGTTCCTGATGCTTTTGCCATTTACAGAGCTTGCTGCACAGCATTAGCGGTGTTCCTGCTATCCAGCCTGTGCTTGGTGCTGGATACTGGCCCGTTTTGGAGCAGCTGCACAGTCTGTGTGCACTGCTAGCACCAGCTCTTGCATTAGCAGTGCCACCAGCCTGTGCTGTCCCTGTAGAGGCTCGCTCCAGTGCACTCAAAACTCACAGTCCACCATGCATCTCATGTTCACAGTGCAATTTTCAGTGTCTGTGGCACATGTGGCACCAGCAGTGCCCTCCATGCTCAGCACCAGCTGCCAGTTTGCAGGGAGATGGCGCTTGGTGCCTGATGGTGACATGTTTGCAGCAGCCCAGCTCACCTTCGAGGTCGTTCCGGGATGCTCCACAGTCGCATGTTTTCCCTATTTGCAGTATGCTGCAGATGAAGACCAATGAGATGTTTGGAGTTTGCAACATTCATTTGGTGCCAGGGGTTTGGAGCACACAGGGCAATGAAGGCACCAGTTCCTCAATCCCTGGCACAGCGCGGGTGCCGTGTTTGCCATGTGCTCTATGGCCAGGTGGGCACTTGCCTTGCTCTTGGTGCTCATGACCGATGTAGGGGCCCATGCAGTGAGCTCAGAGCCACATGTGTGCTGTGCCTATGGTGTACTCAGTCCCGGGTTCCCTTCCCAGTGCCTGTCTCCAGCTTCCCACTCACCTTGCAAACTCAATCTGTCCACCACACATCCACCAGCCATCAAGGGGCAGGGGCAGTCCTGGGCTCCCAGCCCCTTTGCCCAGCGGTCTGGGAAGGGCAAGGCAGGGTGCCCCCACCATATATGCCATCAGTGGAGCTATGGCATTAAGGTTGAGGTTTTAATCACACAAATGTTGGAAAATGGGGAACGATGGTTCCCATGGTAACTCTAACTCTGCCCCTCGCCCGTGGCGCACGGCTGTGCACGCGCAGGACCGTCACGGGCACCATGCAGCTGAGCTATGGCTGTCTGGGGAACCATAACTCCCAGCCTCCTGACTGGGGTGCATTTAAAACCTCAGCCCTATTGCTGTGCTGAAGCAGCTCTGCTGGCAGTTTATGACTCTGTTGTTTTTAGGAAAGCCAAATGGAAAGCAGGAGCTGCTTTGGTGAAGTACAGCAGATGGGACAGGAGGAGCCACAAGCTTGACCCAGCACTGGGTACCAATGACTGCAGGGGCTGGGGCAGGATGGGGCCTGCAGGCAGAGCTGAGCGTGAGGGAGCAGCTGAATGATGTCTCTCAGGGCAGATCTACATGCTCTGCTGGCTGAGCACAGTCCCATCCAGCTTCTCTCATCCCTCAGGGCCAGAGGTGGGATGGAGGAGTGGGGTGCATGGGTACCAGCCCTGCTTCCCAGTGTGAGTGCTCCTGGAGTGCCAGCATTTCCTGTGGCCTGCACTGGGGCTACTTGCAGGCTGCACTTCTCCAGAAGTGTCTGAAGAACCTGGTAATGGGCTTTCTGACACTGCTGGGGTGTCCTTCAGCCCTGCAGCATTCATCCCCCTTCCACTCTGCCCATCCTTCAGCCGCCTTTGCGCCACTGTCACTTGAGAGGGAGTTAAGCAAGGGGCTGTCCTGCTCACAGCAGGACTTGAGTGAAGCTTGTCCATCTCCAGCTGCACTGGCTGGAGCATCTCCCAGTACTGCCCTCTCTGCCCAGCTGCTGCAGCTCCCATAATGTATTCATCCCAGGATGCCCCGCTGCAGCTGCAATATAATTATTGGAGTTTATTACACCATTAACTTTAAAATTTTATAAACCACCAGGCAGGTGACAAGTGGTGGAGGTAGGGGGTCTCAGGCTGTGGACAGAGGGGCTGTGAGGGCAATAGTGCTGGTGACTGTCCCAGCAAGGTGCTGAGCCTGTTTCCCTGCCGTGCTGGTGTTTTTGCTAGCAGTGCAAGCCCAGTGGCACCCCAGGAGGGTGCACCACTGCCAAGCTGCTCAGCACAGTGTGGCCATGTGCCAGCCTGCCCCGCTGCCCTCCTCAAGATGGCAGGGAGAAGGGAGGACCAACCAGCTGCAGCAATAAAAGGCTATAAAACCAAATGACTGTCTCTGCACACTGCAGCGATGGCTCCCAGGGTGTCTTCCCCTTCCTAACGGTGCTGAGGGCAGGAGGGACTGTGCACATCCCGTTGCCCAGGCACAGAGCCAGGGCTCCTGCTGCCGTGCAGCCGCTCCCTGGTCACGTCTGCCACAGCCTTTCCAGCCGTGGGGGATGCTCTGAGGGTGGTGAGGCCATTTCCTCCGCTCCTCCCACGCAGGATTGGAGGGCAGCGTCAGCCGAGCCTGACCTCCTGCTGGTCACGGGCCAGCGAGCATTGCCACATCCGGAGTCAGGAGATGGGTGCTGGGTTGAGCATCCTCCTGGGGATGCTGAACACCCTCTGTGCTGACATCTGGGCATCCTCCTGGGGAGGAGACTCTGTTTTGCTCCTCTGCTTGGATTTGGGAGGCTTTTAGATTTGTTTTCTTTCTGTGAGAATGTTTGTGTGGTGCGATCAAGTGGCTGGCTCAGTTTGGGGGTGGTTTGCACTGACAGGGTCAGAGAAAAACCTGGACAGGGAGTGCTGGCTTTCAGCCTGGCAGAGCCAGGGCAGTGCAGGTCCACGGCATGTGGGGTGTCTCAGATGGGGAGCAGAAGCAGGAGCTGCTGCACATGGGTGGGAACTCCACAGTGTCCACTGCCTGCTGCCTCTTCCTGGGCACAGGGGCAAGAGCTGGCTGGGTGAGCATTTCTGGGAAGAGGAATTCAGGAGGGTGACAAGTGAGATCTCACTGCTCACCAGGATTAAATACCACGGAATCAGCCTGGGCTCAGCACAAACCCTTTTCTCCCATGATCAGGCATGGATTAGAGCTAACCCATCATCCCATTGAGTGTCCATAGGATCTAACCCAGTTCTGATGCAGGCATTGTCCTCTCAGCCATCAAATAGATGCTCCTACACCCAGATCCTACTGAAACCCATTCCTTAAATTCCTGGAGGCAGGACCTCAAAAGCCACATAAACTCAGTGTTGCTTTCTTGGCAGCAGCAAAAGGTGTCCAGGGCACCTTGTGCGAGCTCATGTACACTGCTTACAAAAGAGACTTTGTAATTGAGGTTTTGTGCTTAATGAAGGAATAAATTGAATGGGAGTGTTGTCTTTAATTGGGGTGTTGCATTAATTAAGGTATTGCACTTAATTGGGGTAAAGCATTTAATAAGGTATTGTGTTTAATGGGGGTAGTTTACGTAAATAGGGTCAGTGCGTTAATGGGGTGCTGCATCTCCCATGCATCTGCTGGCCCTGGTGGACATTTCATCTGTCACAATGGGCCAAACTGGGGACCAGGGCCACCAGTGAGGCTGGTGTGCAGCACTGGAGCTGCCATCTTCCCCATGCCAACATGATGCAGCTGGTAACAGTGCTCAGATCAATGGCTGTGCTCCTAGCCTGGTGTGTACAGCTCCCTCCCACCATTCCCAGCCCCACCACTCCCAGTGGGTGTGGGATGATGGTGCAGAGGTTTCAGCAAGTGGGGTGCAGGCAGCATCACTGCTCCCGTGGCCACCCCCCAGCCAGCTCCACAGCAGGCACTGATGCCTGGCATGCTCATCACACTGTCGCCAGCCCTGCTCTCCTGTAATTGGAGTGGACATCTTGTCATCCCACATCTCCCCACAGCCGAGGCACTTGCTGTCCTTGCTGTGGAGCCTGACCTGCTGGGCAGGCGCCGGCAGCATGCCAGGGAGGCCGTGGAAGGAGGCTGTTCTTGTTTAGCCAACGTGTTTGCAAGGGTCTCAGAGGATACAACTTGCATGAGGCAGAGCTGAGCGCTGCGGCCAGCTGGGCTCCGCAGTCACGTTCCCTTCAATTAGATCAAAAGTAATGATTGCCCCAGATCCACTTCCCTCTGGGCACGGGGCCGTGGCCAGCGCCAGCTCTGGAGTGTGAGGAGCTGGCGAGGAAGGCGTAGCAGCCAGCTCACGGGCTTGGGCTGGCAGTAGAAGCACTCAGCAAGCTGGATCCATGTCCCGGCCAGTTTGCCCAGCAGAGTGCCAGGTGGGAGCTCCCTGGTGAGGATCTCCCATTGGACATCTGCCTGCTGATCACCCAGGTCTGTAACTGCTGGTCACCCATGTCCCCCACCCTCCTGCCACGTCACTTTTGGTCCTTGAGCTGATCCCCTGCGTCCCTCCTGAGGAGCTGCAGCCCTGCAGGCTGGCTGGGAGGGTGAGCTCACTGCAGTGGCACAGCACCACTGGAGTGCAGTGGGAGTTTGGGTCTTGGTAGGGAAGAGTCAATCCATTGGCTGGGTGACAAGAAAGGGAAATCACATCCAAACCCTCATCTGGACTGGGCTAAGAATAGAAACAATCAGTTTCTTGGAGGGGATGAATCACCATGAGGGTGCTGGAGGGCACCACAGCAGGGTTAGGTTCACCAAGCATCCCTCCAGACTGTGGAGCTAGCTTCTCCCATGTGTAGACTTCACCTATCTCCTGCTGTGCTCTGTGGGTATGTCAGAGCCCTGATGTTGTAGAAAGCCCCCTCTTTCTGTGCTGTTATTTTGTCCATGGATGCAGCCTCTTAACCTCCTCTGCTCTCACCCAAGCCTCCAGTGTCTCCAGCCAGTCTCTGTCACTGCTCTCTGTTACTGCCATCCTCTAAACTAAACAATTAGTTTGGATTTTTCTTGATGTGTGTCCCGGACCTGACACAGGGCCCCGCTGCCAGCAAACACTTCAGATGCCTCACGATGTTTCTCCTTCTCACTCAGCCCTGAGCAACATTGTCCTTTTCACTGAGTTCAGTACAGTTGCAGGGCTGCCAGAGATCCCACATTAAACTGATAGATCCCATATCCCAAATGAATGAGGTTTCTCCTATTTTCTCCTAGCTCCCAGCTGCTTTTCCAATCCTCTGCCTGGCTTCTGGGCATCTGGAAACAGCTCCTGCTCACACAGATAACTGCACCTACAGAACATGTCCTGCCTGAGGGTTCCACCCCTCTGCATGCCTTGTTTATCCACCTGGGATTGTCTTGGGGTTTGGTGTTAAACTCAGACAAGCTGATGTTGCTGCCCACTGCTGAACCAGGCTCTGTCCTGCCCTCGTGCCCACTTGGCAGCCCTGCCTTCCAGCCACTTGCCCTCTGCTTTCTGGGCAGATTTGCTTCCCGCCCCAGCCCAGCTCTTGTCCTTTTGAATTGTATCTGATTGTTTTCAGGCCATTTCTCCGATTTGTCAACATCATTTTGAATTCCAGTCCTGTCTTCCCTGGCACCCGCAGCCTCCCCCGTCATCTGAGTGTAGTACATGGGCCCTGTGCCAAGTCCCTGACAATCAGCACTCCCCTGGCTGGGGGGCACAGGGGCAAGCAGGAGAGACTCCACTTTCCCAATCTGCTGGCAAGCTCTTGGCTGGCTCTCCCATCCTGTTGGCTTGCCTGCACGGTGGCTAGTGAAGGCAGCAAGGAGCCCAGGGCATTGTGCTCCTCCTGACTGTTAGCATCATAGCCGAGGACTGGATGAGGGACCATCAGGGGGCAAACAGACTCTGTAGCTGCATGTGGCCAGGTGAAGGGTCAGATGAGCCCCACTACACACCACAGAGTCCCCCGGCATGGCCTCGTGCCCCCAGGTGCAGGCACTCAGCCACAGGTGAGGGGCTCCAGTGTGGAACCTTGGAGACCTGCAGACATGTCAGCAAAGGGGCAGCACCAGCTGTTCCTAGCCCATGCTTTGTTCTTTGCCTTGTCTGGTCTGAGTAGAAAGCAGTCCCTAAGCCCTACTGCCCAGCTTCCTAAGCCATGCTGCTTCCCCACTCCCTGCACCTCCATCCCGCTGTCTCTCTCAGCATGCTCTCTCTTCCAGAGCTCCCTGGCTGTGAAGCCATAGTCCTCCCCTCTCCATGGCTTGTGAAAGGCCTGCAGCTGCAGCTGGGGAGGAGGGTTGTGCTATGGGTGCCACTCACTTGGGCACAGCTTGATCCCAACCCATCCTGGCTTCACTCTAGCTTTGGGTAATCCTGCAAGGGGATGAGTCCCCAACACCCATTTGCCCTTGCTGGGTGGACAGGCAGGAGCAGAGTACAACAGGAGAGGAGAGCCAGGAAAGGAGATGGGAGAGGGCTTACCTCTTGGCCACACAGGAGGGGATCATGCTGTGGGGATGATGCTGAAACATGTCCCCAGTCCAGCTGGCAGTTGATAATGGAGCCAAAGATGCCCAGAGAAAGCAGGGGTATGTGATGCCCTTGGTATGGGAGACAGAGAAAGCAGGGGTATGTGATGCCCTTGGTATGGGGGACAGAGAAAGCAGGGGTGTGTGATCCCCTTGATATGGGGGACAGAGAAAGCAGGGGTATGTGATCCCCTTGGTGTGGGGGACAGAGAAAGCAGGGGTATGTGATCCCCCTGGTGTGGGGGACAGGGTCCTGTGGGGAGCCAAGGAACAGTCCTGCTCCCATGCCATGACTGTGCAGCACACTGGACACTGGGCTCCAGCTGGTCCTGCACTCACACAGCTTAGTTTGCCCTGTACCTCAGGGTCTGCACTTATGGCGTGACCTGCCTGGCAGATTCTCCATGCCCTCATGTCCCTCGCCGCCACAGCACCCGAGAGGTGCAGGCAGGGACTACACATCCAGCTCTGCAGACCAAAGACCCAGGGCTGGCCATTGCCTGGCTCCATGGAAACTCCTTGCCACAGGATCAGGCCGTTTCTGCCCACGGTCCTTGCTGGGCCAAGCATCCCCCAGAGGACTAAGGGTCCCTGTGGAAGCAGCTGGGGTCTGGTGGCTATGTGGCTGGGGCACCTGTGGTGGCAGCAGCGCTTGGGTCACCCACCCAGCCTATCCCTACCACGTCTTTCGGAGCTGGAGGTGCAGGGCTGGCACGTGCGTGCTGCATCCCTTGGGCAGGAGAAACAGGCGGCTGGGGCTGTGCGTGCTCCTTGCCGGAGGCAGCCTATCATGCTGTATTGACCCACACAGAGGCAGAAACATGTGTGCCATGCACAGATCGATGGGAAGATTGAAGATGCATGTGCGCTTGCCGGACGACTGGGGAAAGCTTTGCCGTTGGCATTGGCAGCACAGTGAAGGTCATGCTGACCTGCGGCGCAGTCCCCGAGGAGAGGCGAGGCCTCTTGTCGCGCTCATGGGCGGCTGTCTCATCGTTTGTCCTCCGGAGACCCTGGATTCCCTGCCAGGCACGCACCTTCTCAGCAGAGCCGTGTCTGCTGGGGGGGTACCCGGCGCTGGGCTTGTTCTGGGGACAGGGAGCTGGTGTTGCCCCCACCACTGTGCCACAAGGCAGTGCCACAGAGGGCTGCTTGACTTGTGAGTGAGTGGATTAGTTCAGCAAACCCTCCATCACCAGCTGGTAAAACCAAGGCAGGAAGCTGGGAGAGATCAAAACTTGCTGGCAGAGGCAGAGGTGTTGTGCATTGGGAACAGACAGACCCAGGTGCCATGTGGTTGGTGCCTCAAGGTTGAACCCATCGCCTCGTGACTGAGCCACACTAGCAGAGCCCCACTGCCGCGGGCAGGACGGGGCTGGAGGACGCCCTGCTTGTCACGCTGCCTGCAGGGCAGTGCTGCCACGGGGGCTGGGTGCTGCTTGGGGCTGTGCGAGGGTCGACGGTAGTGTGCCCTGGAGGGACCAGACCCCGGGAGGCGCAAGGGGTCCCTCCAGAGCAGGACAGGGTGGGGGCTACCCCGGCTCAGCCTTTCTAGCAGAGTTGGTCACTGCCTGTAGTGCCCCCCACCTCTTGTGCGCTGCCGTGGAACAATGAGGAGCAGCGAGGGAGGGAGGGAAGGGGGGCAGAAATGAAGCCGGAGGAGCCCATCCCGGGTGCACAGCGAGCACAGTGGAGGTCGGCGGACACGGGGCGCGGGAGGCGACACCGCCGCCCTCCTGGCTCCGGGACACCGAGGAGCACGGCGGGGGCGGGGGAGGCACGGGAAAGTGCACCCCGGGCGCCCCGTGTTCAGCTCCGCTCCGGCGGCGTCTCGCCGGCCGGATCTCGCCGGGACAGCCGGGCCCGGGACCGGGACGGCCGTGACTCGGCGCTGGCCGCCGTGGGTCGCGGCGGGCCGCGGCAGGGAGGCGGTTAACGGCCAGGGAGCCGCCGAGGCAGGAGGAGTCCGCAGGCGGGCGAGCAGGAGGGGGCCGCCGGGCGAGCTGCCCGCAGGCTGCCCNAGCCATTCAAACAAGTGGCTCCGGCAGCACTTCGGGGCTGGGGAGCGGGCGCAGCGTGGCTCCCTGCCCCGGAGGCGCCGGGCCCTTCACACTGCCTCTTTTCTCTGACGCTTGCTCTTTATTTGACGATGAAATAATGTTGACATGTCTTGAATTATTAAGTATTCCCTGGATTTTATTAGCACATGATGCCTAAATGCTGCCTGTATCTGCTGGGGTCTTAACCAGAGAGGAGCGAAGGAGAGAGGCAGAGAGACAGAGCGAGGGAGAGGAGAGAAAGGGGTTTTTGACAGCTGTATTTGTGCTGATAAGCGAAGGCACAAGGAGACGATCGACTAGTGAGACAAGAGGGAAGCGGCGGCTCGGAGCTGCTGAGAGGGGCTGCGCTTCCCTCCCGAGACGGCTCGGCCCTCCCGGTGCCGTGCTGGGGCTTGGGGGGGACCCGAACCCCCTCCCAGCGCCTGGCCGGGCTCTCGGCCGGTGCCTGTGCCAGGGGGCAGCTCGCTGGCTGGGCACACCAGCTGCACGGGGCAGATGCCGATTGAGATCGTGTGTAAAATCAAATTCGCTGAAGAGGATGAGAAGCAGAAGGAGAAAGAAGAAGGGGACAAGGAGAGCCTGATCGAGGAGCCTGCCCGGTCCCGCTCCCGGGATCTGGCCACCTTTGCCAGCACCAGCACGCTGCACGGCTTGGGACACATCTGCCGGTCGGGACGGCTGGGCGTGCGCCAGACCCTCTGGGCATTTGCCTTCCTGGCCTCCCTCGCCTTCTTCCTCTACCAGGCGGCCAAGTCAGCGCTGCTGTACCTGGAGCACCCCCACGTCATGGCCCTGGACGAGGAGGCCATCCGTGAGATGGTCTTCCCCGCCATCACCATCTGCAACATCAACCGCTACCGCCACTCGGCACTCACCGACGCCGACATCTTTCACTTGGCCAACATGACCGGGCTGCCCCCCAAGGACCGGGATGGTCACAAGGCCACGGACTTGCTCTACCCTGACCCCGACATGGCTGACATTGTCAACCGCACCGGCCACCAACTCGACGACATGCTCAAGAGCTGCAACTTCAGCGGCGAGAACTGCTCGTCCCGTGATTTCACTGTGGTGAGTGCACACCTGGCTCAGCTTCCCTAGGGGCCCCTACCGGCACGGGGGCACCCACCCGTCCGCGTCACACCGGAGCAGGGCTCCCCGGCTCACTCCGGCTGCTGAAGTTTGCATCTCTCTCTGTTTGAGTTTCCCTCCAAGTTTCACACGGAGAGAGGGAGAGGATCCTCCGTGGGAGCTCTCAGCAGGGCTCCGCACCGCAGGACTGGGCTGTCGGCAGGTCTGTGACTGAGGGGCTCACGGGCAGGAGCCGCGGTGGGGGAGCAGCAGGGTTCAGCGGTCCCCAGGGTGGGTGTGCAGCTGCCGGGGGGAAAGCTGTGGCACAGAGTCCTGCTCCAGCCTGCTCTTCCCCCGGATCGAAGTGCCCTGACACGGGGTGCTTTACTCAGCGACAGGGGCTGGAACGGGGAGGCAGGCAGAGACCCCTTTGCACACAGGGGAACCCTCCTGCATTTGCGGGATGAGCGCTGCGATGTGTGTAAATGTGGAGACTGCAGGCATTGCACACGCACGTGTGCACATGCCGAGCACAAACGCCGAGCCGCTCCGCTCTGGAGGCACGGCTACAGCCGGGCGAGCGGGGGGCTGCCCGGGGATGCCCACTGGCTGCCCGGGACTGGCAGCAGGGCCTCTTCCAGGCAGCGCCCAGTCTGCCCAGGCAGAGAGCCCCTGGCCGACTGCCGCCAGTGTGCAGCTCTCACAAATATTGAGCCTGGAATCATAAATCCCCGCTGTGGTTTGGGAAAATAAATGTGCTGAACGGGCGGAATACCTGATGGGACCCTTTTCAGACCTTAATGACTCTGGAAATGAGCCGCCTCTCTCCTACGGCTGCCAGGGGCTACTGCTCAGCTGGCTCCCGCGTTCTCAGGAGCAGTGCTGCCAGCCGGATCCCGCTCCGTGCCGGGGAGTGGGGTGTGATGCCATGGGCTGTGCAGGATACCGGGGAAGAGAGGAGGCTCCGTGGGGCTAGAAATGGCTGATGCAGCATGTTCCGTTTCACTTCGTGCCCATCGGAACAACGCCTGCTCGATGTGCCGAGTGATGCTGTCCCTGGGAAAGAGGAAAGAGACCTTGCGGGGAACGGGGGGGGCTGCCCTGTGCAGGGGGTTGGTGGTGGCATGGGGCACTGCAGTGGAGTGGGAAGGAGTGGGGGACAGCGGGCGGGCAGCCCCACTCCTCCTGGGGATTTGCTGGGCTCCGTGCCTGCTCTACGCCAGCTGCTTGAGTTTGCCGGGGAGCAGTGTGGTTCAGCAGGGTTTGGAGCAGGAAGCTCTGGTGCTGGACAGTCCTGCACGTGGCTTGGCCATGCTGACTCCAGCCCCGGGATCCTCCTGGAGGATCCTGCAGCTTTGGTTAGTGGGGGAGGCAGCGAGGGCAGCCTTGTGCTGGGCAGCGGCACAGCGTAGCGACGGGATTTGGTGCGTGCTGAGCCGCACTGTGATGTGGGCAGGGAGGGCTCAGGTGGATGGGTACAGGCTTCCCACAGCACGGACAGAGCATGCAGCATGCGCTGTGCTGCCTGGCAGTGAGGGCTGACCACCGGGACAGTCACTGGGACCCAGTTTCTCAGCATGTGGCCGTGCAGGACCAGCTGGCCTGCCTACCTCATCTGCTTGCCAGTGTGCCCTGGGGATGCCCAGGCAGCCAGGCTCTGGTGTGCCAGCACCCTGCACTGGAGCAGGCTTCAGGCGTGAGAACGGCTAGTGCCAGCTGACCCGTGGGCTTATGGCCAAAGAAGGGGAATATAGGGCTCCTAAAGCCTCCATCCACCCTGTCCACAGCTCAACATTTCTGGCCTTTGAGGCATCAGGGCTGTCAGCAGAAAGGAGTGTACCTGTCACCTCTCACTTGCTTGGAGCAAAGGGGTGAATCTGGGGCAGGAGGAGCTGCAGAGATGGGTGAGGGAGGGAGGGATGGGTGAAGATGTGATACACCTCCCTGCCACATAACATGTCCCAAAGCCTTGCCAGGCAGCAGTGGGACCTGTCAAGGCATCACACCATTTGCAGCTGGAGCCTTCTACTCCTGTTCCCTAAGCCAAATCGGTCCCTTGTGCCTCCTGGGAATGACAGAAACACAACATAGGCTTCTTGGCAGGCAGGTTGAGTCCCAGCTGTGCTGTGTGGGCTTGGGCACTCTTGTGCCTCGTAGCTGTGGCCCCAGTGAAGGGGCACCCAGGCTGCTCATGTGGTGGGGAGCTCCAAGCTTTGTTGGTCCCATTTCAGAGTCCCCATGTGAGCCTTCATGTTCAGAAAGCTTTTGTACCCGCTCTGCTGTGGGGGTGTGTGTGAGTCACAGCATGTCCTAGCAGTGATGGAGGGCTCCCAGACTGCAGCACATCCCAGTGCCCTGGCTCGGGGTCCCAGGGCACCCAGCTCACAGCCAGCAGCCTCTGTAGCAGAGGCTGTCCCCCAGTGATACTGGAGAAGGGAAGGAGCTTTCCCTGCGGCCACGCTTGCAGGACTGCTGGAGTCTTTCCTTCCCTCTGGGCATGAGGTGGACTTTGTCCAGAGGCTGGAAGTTTTTCAGCAAGAGAGTGGCCAAGCCGTGGGGCTGCCACCGACTGCCTGTCCAGCAGCAGGAGCAGTGCCAGGGCTGGAGCATGTCCCCTCACACTGCTGCTTGCAGCCCGTGCTCATGCAATAAATAACTCGCGCGGATCCTTTAAGTAAGAGCCGTGAGTGGTAAATGATCTTCCCCTATTCAACGTCACAAATCCACATTCTTTATGGGACAGCAAATTAAGAAACTATCGGGAAAAAAAAAATTCCCCAGCGTAAGCATCTTCCATGTAATAAAGCTCGGCTGGGCTGTAAATCTCCCCAGCGGCAGGGACAACCCTGAGCCGCAGCGAGGCTCCCTGCAGCCCTGCTGACAAATGTGCCCCCTGTGCCGGCTGCTAGAGGGCCGTGCTGGCACCTGGCAGAGCCTCTCCTGACCCCACTGAGCTGCACCGTGCTCCACAGCCCCCCAGGCTCTGCTGTGCTCGGGGGCACTGCCCCGTGCCCCCCGCTGGCACACTGTCCCATGGTGCCAGGCATGGAGCACTCCTGGCTGGGCCAGGACAGCTGCAGAGCGAGGGTGCAGGAAATCCATGGTGCTCTTTACACGCCATTAAGCAGCAGGTTGGGAAGTGTCCCCACGGGGCTGGGGCTGAGCTGCGGGTGGCTTGCGCTCACCCTGATGTCCCTGCCTGGCACCCTGGTACAGCCACAACCCGAGGCTAGTTATGGCCGTGTTAGGTGGCACTGAGGGAAGAGGGAGCCTTCCTGACAGTGCTCTGGAGATGGGGGTACAGGCAGATGGGGTGTGCAGGAGTCTGGGGGCTGTGGGAAGAAGTGCATGGAGGGGGCCCCCTCAGTTGGCAGCAGCATCCCGCCTGTTCGCCGGCAGTGGCTGCAGCAGGAGCCTCCGCTCTCGCGGCCGGGAAGGAGCCCAGTGCCTTTCTCAAAACCTCATTCGTTGTCAAAAGCCTTTTGTTTGTGATCTGTGGCTGCCGAAGCCAGTTGTGCCGGGGCTGGAAGCTGGGGGGGAGCAGGGAGGTTGCTGAGAGCTGGCAGTGCCTCTCGGAGCTGGCACCGGCCCCGGCTCTCCATGCTAGGCCTCCTGCCTGCCTGGGATTTGGGCAGTGTCAGAGGTCTCCCCAGGACCCCATGCAGACTGCAGAGGGGGAAGCCCTGTGCTGAGAGGGGCCACATCCTCAGCTGCATTCCACATGCACACAAGAGATCCTGGCTCATGGGGTGGGAGGGGGCAGCAGGCTGTCGCCTCCTCCCAGCAGGGCTCTCCCACTGTTCCTGACATGGGGACTCTGACCTTTCCACCAGAATTGTACTTAATAAATGTCACATTTTCAGCCTATTTTTACTGGGTAAAAGAGATGGACTGATTGTTTTTCACCTGCCCTGCCCTGGCTGGCTCCTGCTCAGCCCCTGGCATTCAACCACTCCATTCTCCCTGTACTCCTGTGCACAGCTGGGCCCCCTCCAGCTGCTCAGTGGGCTCCAGCAACTGCAGAACCTGCCCTGGCTGGGGCACAGAGTGGCTCTTGGGCCAGGCAGTGCCATACAGGTCCCAGCACAGGATCATCTCCTTTGGAAGGTGACATGGCTGTGACTGTGATGGGTGTCCTGCCATGCCTGGCAGGGACTGGCTGGGCTGGGGCTGGTGCCCAGGAGAGACTGGAGCATCCCTCACTGATCCCATGCCTGTGAGCTGCTCAGCTGAGCCCATCTGTGCCCATCTGGGTCACAGCACTCCGCTCGCTGCATCCACATCCTGCAGTCCCAGCCCAGCGCCTGAGCCAGCTACCCAGGGGCTCACAGCCCATCTGGACCCCTCCATCCTCGCAGTCTGGCCACTGTGCTTGTGCATTTCCAGGCCCATGTCCCGGGCAGTGCAGGCCCGTTGCAGGCGGGCCGCGCTCCTGTCCGGAGCAGCGGCAGCGGCATCTCGGGCGCTGTTCCACATGAGCCGCCTGGGCACGGCTTGAGGCGCTGTTTGTGCCAGAAAACAGGGGACTTTAATGCAATTCGTTGCCATTTAATTTTACACAATTCCTGCTGCTTAATCCGCTGAGAAATGCTAATTTATACAATTCACGTCTAAAAATAAATGTCAGTCCGGCAGCTCCCAGCAGCGGGTAGCTGCTCCCGCCAGCCCCCACCGAAGCCTTCTGCAGGGACCCCAGTCTGGAGCCCACCTTGCTCCCTGCCAGCCACGCCGCTACTCCTTGTCCCAGATGCTCAGGCTCTGGCAGCAAGTGTGTGGATTTGGAGATAATGGGATTTTGGGACACTGTGGTGGGAGGACAAGGGGTTGGCTGCACCTAGGGATGTTGCTGCAAAGTCCCTCGTGACAGTGGGGCAGGGTGGCAAGGGGACAAGCAAGTGTCTTGGCAATCTGACTCTCTTTCAGATGGTTGGGGAGATGTTATTCGTGTGGGGGTCATGAAGCATCTTTGGGACCACTGCTTCCTCATAGATTCCCGCAATAAATCTGGGCACAGCCCCATGTGCAGCTGCACCCTGGGCTGTGGCTGGGGGTGCATGGAGCAAGAGGGGTGGCCGGTACAAAGGGCTGGCATGTAGTCACCTGGGCTGCACATAGGGAGTCCAGCCATAGGTCAGGTGCCACCTGGTTAGTGGGTAATAATTGGTCACAAAGTGCCACGTGGGATGGGAGGGAAGCATGCACCCCTTGTGCCTGGGGAGTAGGATGCATCATTAGGTCTCTGAGGAGGCTGGTCTGCAGGGCACAGCAAGGGGGCTGGATCATGGGGACAAAGGGATCCATGGTTGGGAAGAACTTACACAAGATCCCTGCCTCTTGTGCTTGAGCATCTCCATACCCTGCTGCCCTCCACCCCAATGCCACTGCCCCAACCATCTCACACCCATTCCCTTCCCTTCCCCACCCCTTTGCTGAGTGGACCCCCATGCCACCTCCATCCGAGTGGAGTGGCACTGACACCAGCAGCAGCACTGCAGAGAGGGTGCCAGGGCAGTGGGGTGGGTACCAAGGGCCATGGTCGTGGGTGCCAGCTCCCTGCAGGAGGGGAGCGAGGCAGGGGAGCAGGGGGGTGCGGAGGCGACGCAGCGGGGGAGCAGAGATGCTGGAGGAGCCGACGGCTTTCCCACCGTCTCCCTGATTGAGATCGGATCACCGTGAGCATAAAAAAGCTCTCTTCATAATTATATTTAATGAATTGACTTTAAAAGCTCTTATGCTCTTATCTGGGTAATTTAATATCACACACTTAATAAGCCTGTCTCCGATACGGGGGGAGCCAGCGGCCAGGACGCCCGCGCCTGGTGTGTCTCCCCAGGGATGTGGGACGTGCCATGAGGCTGGGCCCACGTGCCAAGCTGAGTGTAGGGGGACGCTGCTGCCCCCTGGGGCCAAGGCACCCGTGGGGTGACTGTGGGGCAGTGCCACTCCAGCACTGCTGGCTGCAGAGGGGGCTGGGCACCTCGGGTGGCTGTGAGAGGAATGGGGACAAGATACGCAGAGAGGATTAGCTCCAGGAGCTGGGGCTTGCTGGTGCTTGGGGCCACAGGGCAGCCATGGGGCAATGGGAACACAGGGCAGTGGGGCTGACAGGTGCAGGGTGACAGATAGGGCAGGGGGGTTCATGGGGTGCTGCATGGCTGGCTGGGCATGGGGCAGGACTGGCTGGGCTGCAGGTGCCCTGGGCCAGCGGCATGGTTGGATGCCATGTGGCCCCACTGCTGAAGGGCATTGCTGTGGCCCCATCCTTTATGCCAGCGCCAGCTTTGGCAGGGGTCCCATGACAGCACGGGGGACAGCCATGGGTCAGAGTGCACCACAGGTTCCAGTGCCACGATGCTGTTAGATCCCTGTCTCCTTCTGGCTCCAGCCACCTGGGGTAGTCAGCTGGGATGTCACGGAGGTAAATGAAGGCTTGTCACCACGGTCTCTGCAGCTCTGTCACTCCCCCCGTACCCCCCGCCCCAGCTCCTGGGGTCCCAGAAGGGATGTGGGCTGCCTCCTGCAGGCCGGCATTGCTGCAGCCCCAGTCTCTGCGGGTCTCTGCGGGTCTCTGCGGCCCCGCCCCCCCTTGCCACCCCCCACGATCCATCACTGCCTGCGGCGAGCCGGAGGGAAGCTCTGCCATATGGAGCCGGGGGCCCTGGGGAGTGCAGGAGCCTGGGGCTGGGACCTGTGGCCATGGGGGCAGCCCCCAGGATCCTCCACTACAGATGCTCACTGGGCAGTGGGGTTGAAAGCCACTGGCCAGACTTGTGTTCTCTGCATGTCAGAGTCAGAGCTGCTGTGAGCTGGTCTGTCCCCCCAGCCTGGCACCATGTCCCCAGTCACCCTGCGCCCTCGGGTCCCTGATTCCCAAGTGACGGAGGACAGAGCAGCACTTCCCAGCATCCGCGAGTGTGCTGCCCCAGGACAGGTGTCAGGCACAGGGTCACAAGGGCAGGGTGAGTGATGCTGGCCCTTGGCCAGCCATCCCCAAGCTCTGGAGTGCCTGGCAGTGCCGGCTGCCATCCTGGCACTTGGTGCCAAGCTGGGCGGGCTGGAGGGAGGCACATGCCAAGGTTGTGGGGAAGGGGAACAAGAGCACAGCTGCCACCTGGGCCTGCGAAGGCACTGGGGGACAGCCCCAGGCAGAGCGGGGATCCCAGCTCCTCACGGGACATGGGGCAGCCGTGCCGGGTCTCCCTCCACGAGGGAGTGTCTGGAGAAGGAGGTTTACGGAGCTGCACTAAGTGACGCAAATGGTTTGAAGCCCATAAAGAGAGACGGTTTTATGTAAGACGACTATATAAAGCTCTGCTGTTCTGCCATTGATGAGATATAGGCCTTTATTTATAGAAGGCAATGTTTGCGGTGCAAGTGCTGAAAGCCAGCCAGGGACCCGCAGATAGGGCGTAGAGTCATTTGACATGCAGCTGCCGTCGACACTGTTCACACATTAAAGAAAAAAATTAACAAGTTTGCAGTCAGTCAGGTGGAAAAAACAATAATTGTCGAAAAACGTATTTCCCCCTTTTTCCAATAACAAATAACTGGAACGCTGCTGGGGAGGCTTCAGCTTGCTTTCCCTCTGGGAAAGGATGGGCTGAGGCTCCAGCCAGGCTAGTGGATGGAGTGGGCAGGGGGAGGCAGACAGGGTGGGATGCGAGCCCAGAGAGGGGATGCTGCCACAGGGGGGATGTCCCTGCCTAGGCATTTTTATGTCCATGACTGGAATAACAGGGCCTGCAGGCAGAGATGAAGGCACCAACAACTCAACACGGCCATGTGTGTGCTGGGGGATGAGGAGGGGGGACAAACACCAGGAGCTGAAGCTGCTCAATACATGAGGGGCTGTGAACCAATCCCGCTGGATTTTTCTGCCTGGCCCAGCATTGTCTCTCTCCACCTGCACACACAGGGATGCTCTGAGGCTATTTCTTAGCCAGATGTGGCTGGGTTTTTACTGGAGAGCATGCAGCCAGTCCCTGTGGGTCAGAATGCCCTGCCAAATTCTGTTTCATGCACGAAAGGAGGAAAAACTTCTCATGATTAATTGTGCAATAGGGGAAAACATGCATCTCTAACCTGCTCCTTGCCAGTTGCTGGCCCTTTCTCCCAGACGCTGCCCCGACATGCAGCCAAGAGAGGGTGCAAGGACAGGAGGGTGCTGGCACCTCTGCCATGTCTTGCCCTGTCCTGACTCTGCCATGACCATGAAGGGTCACAGCAGGGAGCAGTCAGGCTCAAGGTCAAGTAGCTTCCCTGCAGCTCCCTGCACTGTTCTGTGGATGGCTGTGCCCTGCTCATATTGCAAAGCCTTCCCCCATGCCCCAGCCTGCTGTGCCAGGCACAGGCAGGGCTCTGCCAGCCCCATCACCCACCGTGTCACCACTGTGCCAGCAGAAGGCAGGAGGTGAGGGTGGCAAATAGCACTGTGCTGCTGGGCTTGGGTCGGGGGTACTGGGCCTACGCCCTGATGCACTGGGACTCAGGGCTCCTGCATGTGCCTGCTCTGTCCCCAGGAGATGTCACTGGCTGCATGGCTGCTCCTGCCCTGCCACCCTTGTGAAGCCCCTCTGCAGACGCCCTCCAGATCACTTGGGCCATCTCTGGGCTCTCAGACAGAAGCCTGAGCACACTCTGCACATGATGAGCGTCAGCTGAGCTCAGCTGGGCTCAACAGGTTTTCTTCCAGCAGAACAAAAGGTTCTTACCTGATGGCAGCTTGGGGAAGGTGAGTGCAGGAGGAGCTGGGGGACAGGAAAGCCAGTGGCTGGAAGAACCTGTGGGCACTGTGTCCCATGGCACGGGGGCTGGGGACCCCTCTTTGTGTTGGAGAGCTGAGTCAGGCTGTACCCTGCCCATGATGGCTGGGCAGGCAGGGAGCAGGGGGACACACTGGTCACTGCTGGCCACCTGCTCTTGGATGTGCAGGGCAGGAAGGGAGAGGAGACACAGTCTTGTCAGAGTGGAGCCTCTGATTAATCACTAACTGCCGGCCCTCCAGCCAGCAGCTCATTAGCAGTTTAATTCCCAGTGCCCGGCATGCAGGAGGGCTGTGCAGCTCTGATTGAACTGGATGCACTCATCTGGGCAGCTGCAATCAGGTGGTGGCCCCCCAGTCTGGTCACAGTCACAATCAGTGGCCACATCCCCCGTGTCCAGGGTGGGCTGGATAGCAGGTGCCACAGGCACTACAGGTGCTGCAGATGCTGTGGGTCCTCTGGTCAGGCAGGGGTGAAACACATCGGTGGCAGTGGCTACAGAGCAGGGCCAGGGGCTGGAGATGTGCCCGTGTCTCCCTCTGTATCCACTGATAGTCCGGCTGTGCCTGGAGTGTGGCCGTCCCTGCGGTGTCATGGGGCTGGCAGCAGCTGTCAGTGGTGTCAGCAGCCATGGAGAGGCACTGTGCTCGGCTGCACGAGGATGTGTCACCAGCCTGCCATCTCTGGGGTCAATGACACCTGCACATCCCTGTACTGCCCCATTCCTCTGCCACCTGCGTGTGCACCCACAGGGCAGCAAGGTGAGGGCTGTGGTCCCTGCCTGCATCCTGGTGTTCCTGCCACCACCCCAGGTTCTTTCCTTCCCTGGCTCTTCTTCTTCCCAGACCCCTTTACTTATGGGATGGGGGAATTCACCTGGGCCCTGGGAGCAGGACAGGGGCAGGAGGGAAGTGAGTGTTCCAGGAAAGAGGCACTGTCTGTGGATGATGCCTTTCTTTCATGGACCTTAAACTCCATCTGGGCATGCAGAGGTGGGCACTTCCGTGCCTCCCAGCTGCCTGGGGGTGTTTGCAGCTCAGCCTTATCCCTTTGCCCTCCAAAACTTGCTGTGTCCTTCACTCCCAAGCTGCCATCTCCACGATTTCTTCACAGCGTGAGGAGTGAGGGAGACACCACAGCAGAGAGAAGCATGTCCATCTGTCTTCAATGCTTCAGTGGCTGGAGCAGGACAGGGAAGGGGCCTGCAGGTGTCCTTACTGCAGTGGGAGCAAGTCAGGGGCCATGCTGTGGCTGTGACTCCTGCAGAGGAGGCAGGGCCAGCCCAGCATCTGGTGCTGCTGCCCCTGGGAAAGGCTTGGAGCAGCCCGCCTTCCCCAGCAGCACGGGACTGAGGGCACTATGCAAATCCAGCTGAGATTGATGCAAGTATTAATTATGTCCCATCAGCTCAGCTCTTGCCCAGCAAGGCAGGGCAACAGGTCGTGCCGCAGTTTGTGCAGGAAAGATGGATTTGCACTGTCAGTGTGTCCCCTGTGCCTGTCCCCCTGTCCACAGCCTGCTCCCACCACCCTGCTGTGACTGTGGTGTGCCATGCCAGGTTGGCCTGGCTCTCCCAGCCCCGTGGCACTGCCTGGCTCGGGGGTGAAGTCATCACTGAACAGGAGGGTGAACAGTCTGAGGCAGGAGCAATGCAAGTGCTGTCAAGCAGTCTGGCATACCCAGCTCTGAGGTCCTGCTAACTAGAGAGCGTCTGCAATTACATGTGCTAATTATGGGTGGAGGCTCACAGTAATTCCTGACCTGATGGCATGACACTGGTCACACCAAGGTGCATTGCTTCTTTGTGAGGACCGGAGGAAATAACCAGGACTGTTCAGCAGGCTCTCCTGGCCCAGGAAACGGTGTATCACCAGGCCTCCTGCCCATCCCATCCCATCCCATCCCATCCCATCCCATCCCATCCCATCCCATCCCATCCCATCCCATTCCATCCCATTCTATCCTGTACTGGATATGGTACAGCATGTACAGTGCCATACATGGAGCCCTGCCTGTGTGGCCATGACAGCTGCTCTGTCCCTGAGCACCTGGCTGATCAGATCTCAGTGGAGCTGCTTTTCAGAGGGAGTTTTTCAGGCTCTGACCCCCCTGTGCTGCTGCTGCTGCTCTGACATCGTGTTTCCTTATCGCCTGACATGACCTTAATTAACTCCCTGTGCTGATAATGCTCTGGGCTTCTCCTCCAGGAGCTATATCTCAGCATTGTGTCCTGCCTCATCCTCTTATGGACCACTGCAGAGACTGCACAGGCAGCCTGGAGCAAGGGGGAGAAAGGGATGTGTGGTGCAGGCAGGGCAGGACAGTGAAACTGGGGTCACTGGGATGACATGGAGTGGATGGCACAGTGCTGGAGCCAGGGGATTGGTGCTGCATTGAGACTTTCAGGGAGATGCTGACCTGATGGAGACGGCTGTCATGGTGCAGAGGTGGGGGTTCTGGCAGGAGGGAGGGCTGTGCTGATGCCCAGGGCAGGGTGGCAGAGGCAGTGGTGCCCATGGCAGCAGCATCCATCCCAGGCTCCAGAGGTGCTATGCACCAGTGTGGAGGGATCCTGGCTCTCCTTGCACTGCTGCAGGGGGCTTGGGGGGCTGAGCTGGCAGGACCCCCCACCCCTGAGAGCTGTCTGACTGCCCGGCTGCCCCTCCACTGCCAGCTCTAGTGGACTCAAATGCCAGCACTGATGACTTGTAGCCACTTTATCTCCCGTGCTTGGCAAATATTGGCAAAGAGGAGATGTTTCAATAGTGAGGTTTGCCGATGGGAATCTCAGTGTGTGATCCCAGCAGCTCCATGCCGTGCAGCCCCTCAGCTGCCTCTGAGGCAGCTGCTCACCAGGATTGAGCCTGGCATGGGCACAGTCTGGGGCCCATGGGGCCACTTCCAGCACCTTTTCCCCACAGACTGGTTCCCAGCAGGGTGCTGTTCTGAGCTTACCTGTGTTGCAGGTCATGTATCATCCTCCAGCACAGGAGCAGGGCTCTGGAGTAAGGTCCCTGATCAGGGCTCCTGTCCCCTGCAGGTAGCTTTGACCTGGCAGCAGCCGGGCCAATGCCACAAGGCCTGCAAAAACCAAAAGTTGCAAAATGCTCTCAGTCTCCTCCCAGCTTGCAGCCATATAACCGTCATCTTCACTCCTATTCCCCACAGCTCCTAGTCCCCAAACCTTTAGTCCTGCCTGTCTCAGGTGCTCAGCTCCCATCCCCAGGCCCACAGCCCAGGCAGCAATCAGGATGAAGGACCAGCTGTTCCTGGGGCATGAGTGTACAGGGTGCATTTTGACCCCTCTGTTTGTGCTGCCTGCAGACACAATGGGAATTGTATTCTCCTGAAGCTGGCCATGCAATGGACACCTCAGGCATTATGGAAAGGTGTACAGATACACCTGCTCACTGCATGTGGTGTATGGAATGCTGGGAGCAGCATACAGTCCTGGGAATGAGGCACTGGATCCAAGCAGGGGCAAGGGGAAATTGAAGAGAGGAGGCAGGAGCTGCCAGTGCTGCTCCCCTTTGTGTGGGAGGCAAAGGGGTATGAAGAGGGGAGAAGGAGGTCCCCAGCTGCAGGAGCAGGTTGCCTTACTCCATTCCTGCCAGGACATATCCCTGCTCCCACAGCAAGCCCTGGGAGCTGGGAGGAGCTGAAGAGGACAAGTGAGGAGCTCCTGCAGGTGCCAAGGACCAGCACACGGGCAATGTGGCCCAAACACATCTGCAGGAGAAGCAGATGCCTTGGGAGTTCTGAGACACCCAGCCCATCACCTACATGGAGACCAGATAACGGGGATATAGGGACAGAAGGATGTGGGCTGCAGGGTTGTCCCTGCCCGCCAGTGCCCGCACCTTTTCCCCTTCCTGGCAGCCCCAAGGAGGGAGCCCCTGTCAGTGCCAGGGTGTGGGGGCTCTCTTGATCAGCCCCTCCGCCCGGGAGCACCCAGGCTGGGGAAAGCCAACCCCTATCATGTTTGTTCCATTGATTTAGCGCCGCGGAGAGGGTTTAATCAGCCTTTAGCCTGCACGCTCCAGCATTAAGAACAAATCCATTAGCCACGAGATAACCACAAAGGGTTGCGCTGAGGCTGGATGAGGTCCCAGCGCCTTCAAGATGCAAATTGGCAATCAAAGATCAAAGCCGTGCAGTTCCCTAATCTCTGCTAAAAGGGCTCAGCTATTAAGGAGCCCTTTCCCACTGAGCTGTGATCACCCCACTTCGCTAGGACTCCCTGTGTGCTGTTGGGTTACACCACCACCCCGACTGGCCTCCAGATCCCCTCAGCCGGCCCTGGGGAGGAGCGTGCATCCAGGGCTCACTCAGTCTGTTTGCTTGCATGTTGTTTCCTTCAGTTCTAACATATTGGAGTCAAATTCGTGTTGTCGGAGAGGGCGGAGCCCACAGCGGTGTCGGGGGCCAGCCGCTGGAGGGGAGGAGAAAGGGAAGAGGTGGGAGTTTGGATGGGGCAGGGTGGTGCGAGAGCTGTGCAGGTGGTACCTTCGGAGACAGGGAGGATGCTGGCAGGCGGCTACCCCTCCCGCTGCTCAGGGATTTAGCCTGGTTCAGCCCCTGCCTGGCTGCACCAGGTGGCTCAGGGCAATCCCTGTTGGCCCCAGGGAAATCAGCGGTGGGGAGCATGGCCTGGGGGCAGGTGGCAGGGAGCAGGTGAGGGATCATGGCACGGCAGAGTGTTTTGGAGCCAAGTTCCCCTTAGGAGGGTATTCCTGCTCGTACCGTGTCACCCTGGAGCACAGGGGTGCACGAAGCCCTGGTTCCCATAGCCACCCTGCCAATTTCTGCATGGTGCTGAGTTCAGGCTGCAGGATGCAGCTGTCTGCTGGCTCCCCACCCAGCCCATACTGCCTGTGGTGGCTCCACACACGGCTGCCCCGGCAGCCCCGCGAGTCCCAGTCACCCCGCACTATGCAGGAGCACCGCGAAGCTGCCGGGCTGTGACAGGAGCTGCAATGGCAGCACTGTCAGCAAATCTGTGGCAGCACAGATGTGTGCTCTGCTCAGCATGGTCCAGCTCAGGGACCAGTATCCCCCCGCATCCTGCTGAAACGGTCAGAGAGTGTGTGAGGCACCCTGCAACAGGTGGGTAGGGAACCCATCAGCCCCGGCAGCGGGGAGCACAGGGTCATGTCTGGCTGTCCTTTTGTCTGGGGACCCACTCTACTGGCAGCTGCTCATTGAGGTGCTGCTCATCCCCCTCACAACGCCCCCCGGCAGGCAGCACAGCCTTGCAAGCGCAGCAGGCAGTGAGGTGCTGGCACCTCAGCCAGGGTGACAATAAATCTTATCAGTGCAAACCCATCCGCAGGCAGGAGGATAACCCCCGTGACAACCCGGCAAGAGCAGAGGCTTCATCTTCACCGTGTCAGTGCTGTGGATTTACAGACAAATGCCACGGCTGGAGGGACCCCCTCCCCTCCCGGCTAACCCTGCCCTGAGGCTGCGGGAGTTGCCCGGTCCAGGAGGCTGCGGGAGTTGCCCGGTCCAGGCCAGTGTGTTCCAGGGACAATGGCCATGGTGTGCCTGGTGGGAAGAGCAGCCTGGTCTGGGACTCGGCAGGGGGATACCTGGATAGGAGAGCATGGAGGAAAGGGCACATGCAGAACAAGATGGCATTGCCCTGCCTGCTGTCCCGACCCTACTGTGCTCTACACGGACTGCCCCATGGGGCCCCGCATCCTTCATACGCCCATGGGGGCTTGGGCATCGTGCAAACCGGACCACCAGAGCTCAGTGATGGGGAAACGTGTGACTGAGTGTGTGACACTGGCGGTGCGTCCCTGAGGCCATGTGACAGCGCCGGCCGCGAGCCAGCATACTCCGTGGGTGCAGCCTGTGAGCCCATCCCCGCGTGGGCGCCCCCCGCTCCGGCCGGGCGGCGAGAGCTGCGGTGGTGCCAGGAGCGGGGGCTGCTGAGCGGAGCGGCAGGCGGCATCCCTGCCCCGGGCCCCGCTCCTCGGCTCAGCTCCCCCATCTCCCGGCAGCCGTGGGAGCAGTAATGAGATGGAGCAGCAGAAGGACGGCGAGATAAGGCTGCCTGCGCTGCCCCAGCAGATTAAACGCTGGGATTAAGCAGGCGGTGCCAGCTCTGCTGCCTTTTTATCTCGCTGCTTCTCCCCTCTTATTCTCCCGCAGTCGATAGAGAACGGTCTCCGAGCTGTCAGCAAAGGAAATTGCTTGTTAACCCTTTGGGGACGGGCGGCAGAGCTCCCTGTACGGCTGCTTTGAAAGAGAAGCGGTCCCCGGGGGATGCGCTGCCCGCGGAGCCAAGGGGGGATGCGGGGACACATCCCCGCAGGGCCCCGCATGAGAAGGAGAGCAAGACAGGGCCGGGGGTGCCCAGGATCTGCAGCCAAAAGCCACCAGCGCCCAACCGGCACCATGCGGAGGCACTGATGTATCGGGGTTCCTGCGAGGCAACAACAGTCGAAGAACAGAGGCTGCCTGAGCTCCACAAAGGAGCCTCGGGGACACTGCATACCCCGCTTTCGGGTGTTCTTGATGTGCTTCCTCCAGCCTGCAAGATGTGTGGGCTCAGTGCTGCATCTCTGTGAAACCACAGGGCCGGGGATCCTTCTCTGCTCCTGAGGACAAGTGGCACGGGCCAGCTGTGTCTGCGCAGTACCGTGCATGGTGCTGGACCTCCTCCAACTGCCAAGGAGAGCCCGCTACCCAAACCCATCATTATTGTGTCCGTGTATGTGAGTGTTTTGTTGGGTTTGCAGCAGTGAGGCTGAGCTGCAGCCCATCCCAGTGCTTATCCGGAGCGTGCTGTGCTGTGTGCCCCGGAGCGCCGTGCCCGGCGCGGGGGTGTCTGAGGGTGGGAAGCCGGCTGGAGGGCGCCGGAGGGTGCACAGAGTGACGGCAGGATTGCTGCTCAGCACAGTCCAAACCCAAGCTAGGGAGTGTGTTAGCAGCTCAACGAACTCGTTCTGGCATTTTTGGGGGTGCAGCTTTGCTGCAATCTTTCCCGTGGGGACCCTGAGCACCTCCTGAAGCAGGAGGCAGAAACATGGGGCAGAAACCTTCTGCAGCTCCAGCACCCCTCTCGTACCAAGGGAGAGACCAGGGTAGGTAGGCAGCATGCTTAGCAACTCAGAGGGGTTTTCCGGCTGCCAACAGGATAAAGTGGACTTCCCCAGCCCCTGCCCCCTCATGTCACTGCTCCTGCCCGCCCTCCCCTTCGTATCCCTGCCCTGCACTGCAGCACGCCTTTGCCATTGGCACTTCATCTTCTGCAATTCCCGTGGTGTTGGCTCCTTCACCTGCCCAGGTGTCACTTTTTGTGGATTCTTGAAAATGAAAACAAACTGTATGAAAGCACAAGCTGCCGGGAGATCTGCAGGGAGCAGGTTACCCCGGCTGGGGCAGCAGTCCTGAACGGCGTGGGGTGCTGCCCCACGGCTGCTGTGCAGTGAGGGGGAGAGCTGTGAGCGAGCCCTGGGCTGAGGAGCTGGAGCTGATGCTGTGCCGGGCAGCCGGGCTGTGCAGGCAGGCAGAGGCTGAGTCGGGAGAGGAAACCAGAAGCGATTGGCACGTGAAGGCTGGCAGGCTGGAGACTGCGAGGGGATAGGATTGCTGTTTATAAATACATCAAGGGAGAAAACACAAGGGAGGAAAGAGAGCTATTTAAGCTAAGGGACAATGCTGGCATGAGAACAAATGGTAAAAACTGGCCATGAATAAATTTAGGTTGGAAATGAATAAGATTCTGGGACAAATTCCCCCCAGGAGCAGCAGGAGTAGAAAGCACAACTATGTGATGGCACTTTCTGTGGTACCACAGGCTGTTATGTGTGTGCAGTGTGCTGCCATGCCTGTGCAGTGAAGTCGAGAGGTGAGGAGCTGGGGTCTGCAGCTGCTCCCCTCTGTGTCACAGCCACCCTGGCTCCATGTGGCATGGGCAGCACAGCTCTCTCCAGCTTCTGGCTTGGCTAGTGCAGGACTCCTGGGGCAATGGTGTGCAGGGAAAGGTCCTTCTCTGGCACATGAGTTTGGGCATGCTGTCACAGATGCTGATCCTGAAAGCTGGATGGTGCCAATGTCCCCCTGCTTTAACAGTCACTGGCAGTACTGGGGCAGATATGCTGGGAGGGTGTCCTTGCCCATGTGCATGGTGCACCCTCTGCCTTGCATTGCATCCCTATGCTCCTGAGCCACCAGGAGCAGGAAGCCCTGGCCTAGATCCTACCTGTTCCTGGAGACACGGGTTACACGCTGTCCCTGATGCAGTAGCCCGGTTGTGACATGCTTGCCCTGCCCAGTGCTGGGGCCCGGGTGTCTCCCGCTGCTCTGGCTGGCCAGCAGCACAGCCTGCAGCACAGCTGAGCAATTGGTATTCCAGCAGCGAGCCTGCTTGGCATGAAAGGGGCTCTGCCAGCCCCACACGCCCACATCTCCACTGCTGGCTCAGGCCTAGCCAAGAGGACTCAGCTGGCAAGGGCTGTCCTGTAGCACAGAGAGAGGCACAGCTGCAGCAGCAGGAGGGGTCCTGGCCTTTCTGAAATATGCCTGCAGCAGCCCCTGGCCCCTTTGCCCCACACTGTTTTCCCTCTTCCTTTGGAGGCAGATCAGGGAGCTGCAGGAGATATTCCAGAGCTTAGCCCTTCACAGGATGAGGGAAACGAGAAGCCTAAACTATCACTTGTGTGTGCTGTGCCTAAGGTGCCCTGCTCTGTTTGGGCTGAGGATGCAGAGACTGGTGCCCCATGGAGGCAGCAGCCCCAGACCCCATATGCAGGGCTGTGTGTCTTGTAGGAGACATCCCAGCAGCTCCATGTGGGGCAGGGGGCTGCACTGAGGGACTGCTAGTGTGGGAGATGGTTGTGCTACTGCCAGAGCTGGGGTCGAGCCAAACTGGCGCCGTTCCCCAAATCCTCCTGAGAGCAGGGAAAGGAAATGGTGCGACCATGCATGAGAAGGGACGTTTGCAGTGGCAAAAACATCCCACTGGCTCAGAAAATTGCTGCAGAATCGGGCTTGAAATGAGTTGAAATTGCTGAATCCAAGCGGATCTCATATCCCGGGCAGTTGTAATGCTGGCGTCAGCGCTGCGGCTTCCCTCGCGGGGCACCCAGGCGGGGCTGGCTGTGCTGTGCGGGGGGAGAGGGCTGCTGGGGATGGGGGGCTGCCTCGGGGGGGGTCTCTGGCATGGGGAGGGCCTCCAGCAGAGCTGGGATGTGGAGCTGGGATGGCCACAGTGTGGGGCAGGAGCAGAGCAGGAGGCAGGGTGCGTGTGTGTGTGCCCCAGCTCTACCAGTGTCATCCCAGTTTGGCCCCAGCTCCTGTGCCATGTCTCCTGTCCAGGAACATCCCTGTGCTCCAGCTGCCTGCACTCACTCAGGAAACAGCATTTCCAGTTTGGGAGGCTGCTTTCCTTTATGCCACGGCCTTGCCCATCCTAATTTGCTCTCTGGGCTCAGGTACCTGGACACGATTCTCAAGGTTACCCCTGGGCTGGCATCCCCACCAAGTCCAGGTGGGCAGCACTCTGGTGTCCTCCCATTCCTGTCCCCATCCCCATTATGCCCCAATGATGACTGTTCTCATGGGTGCTTCTACGCTGGGGTGATCGCTCCTATGTGGTGTGGCCATGCCCAGGGCCTGCCCATCAGCTGCATGTCCCAGTGGGAATGTGGGAGCAGGGCTGGATGCCCTGGCAGGTATGTGGGAACAGAGCTGGCTGTCCCAGTGGGGATGTGGGAGCAGGGCTGGGTGGCCCAGGCATGCAGCAGCAGGACCCACTGGCACCACACATGTTGCAGCTCGTTCCCCTTGCATGAAAACATTTGGCTGGAAGCTTAGTGTGGCCTCTTGTCTCCTCAGAGCAATCAGGATTTGTCACTGCCTGCAATGTTTAACGTCGTCTTCCAGAGGCTAAATACCGTGGGGAGCCGTGTAAGCCGCGGAAATACCTGCATGAGCTGGGATCAGAGCGAGGCTGGCACAATGGGCTGGCAGCACTGGGGATGGGGGACTGGGAATGCATGATCTTGGTCCTCATGCCCCCAGTGCTCACGGGTGGGCTGGCGTGAGCCAGGATGAGGATGCTGGGGGTCAGCTTCTTGCTCCCAAAGGGCTCCCCACAGCAGGGGAGCTGGGAGGCAAGTCTTGGGAGCATGGAGGGCACTTGGGGGGCCCCAGAACTGTGTGGGCTGGGGGAGAAGATGCCGGGGTCCCCAGCAATATCTGACTGGGATCTGCCTGCCGAGGCGCAGGCAGCTATTTCCATCAAGGTCAGTGTGTCTCATGGGAGAGAGAAGAAAATGAGGAATCATGTCAAGAAATTACCTCCCTAATGGGGTCTCCCCTGCGTGTGAGCATGGCGTGGGGATGCCGGCATGCGCTGGCTGAGCAAGGGGATTGCACATGACACGGGAATGCTGCCTCTCTGGCCCTAAGACAGCAACACAAATGGGTGCCCAGCAGGCAGAGCCAGGTGCCCAAGGGCCTATGCCCCAGTTGCTATCCTTGGCTGGACATGTGTACTACAGTCCTGCAAGGTATTTTTCTGGGTCAGCTGCAGGGAGAAAATCATGTTTCTGGTGCAGGCAGGCTCTCCTCTGCTCTTCTTCCTCCTCCTCCTCCTCATGCGCTCCCTGTTATCTAATTGGATTTGTCATGCTGGAAAGGCAAAGCCCTTCAGGACTGTGCTGTGCTCTCGCCAGTGTGATTTCACAGCTGGCCTCAGCACCCCAGCAGCCGACAAGTGAGTAACTCAGCTGGGCACCATGGGCACCCCTGCTCTCTATGCTCCCCCACGGCCGTGCCCACCTGCCTGGAACACAGCCACCACCACAGCTGGACCTTCTCATCCAATCCTGCCCAACACCGGTCCCTTTCACTAAGATCTGTCCCCACGTGCCCTAGCCTCTGCATCCCATCCCCATCCCTCAGCCTGCTCCAGGGTGATTGCCATGCCGCCCGGAGATGTCTGAACTGACGCGAGATGGAAGCGTTCACAGAAATGACATTTTCTCCAGCCTGAGGAGCTTATCCTCCGTTTAAAGAAAACTAATATAGAAGCTGCCCTGGTGTGCCGGGGCTGATGGTATCAGGCTGGCAGCCGCCGGCGCTCACAGCCGCGATAAATCTCAGAGAAGAGCCGAGCCGGATCCAGCCGCCCCGCAGAGAGGGGCTGAGCGCGTCCTGGCGGTGCTGCGGGGACACAGCGGCTGGAGGGGACAGCTCAGGGCGGGTATGGCGGGGTGACCCACAGGGTCCCGAGGATGCAGGGAGCAGGGAGTCCGCGGCGGGGATGGTGCCAGCGCGGGACTCGGCGGCGGGGTTACGGCGGGAGCCGGGGAGCTCAGCNGCCCTGCTGCCCCCTGCCGGGCAGCGCCCGCCAAGCACCAGGCCTGTGAGGGACGGCGCGCGCGGCCCTGCCACCCTGGGTGCTGCCACCTTGGGTGCTGCCACCCTGGGTGCTGCCCGCTGCCTCCGCTCGCCGCCCCGGTGCCTGTCCTGCTTCTCACCTGCCTGAAGTCCTCCTGCGCCTGTAAGCAAGCTGCCAGATGGGATCCTGGCCGTGTCCCCATCGTGGCTGTAGTTACGTGTTGCTCAGGCATCAAGGCCTGCGGCAGGGATGGTGCTGGGGAGTCACTGCTGAGGTCATCAGGAGTTCCCTTTGTGCCAATCCCTCCAGCCACCGCTGGTCTTTTGCTGCCCCGATGGGATGCAGCTCAAGGATGCTGCTCTTCACAGGGCCCAGTAGCCCTGACTTGTCCTGGGGCTGTGGAGGATGAGAGACACCCCCCTCCTCATGCCAGCCCACGCTGGGTGAGTGCCGAAGATGGGTGCCTGGAAGCAGCAGCAGCAGCAGCAGGAGATGAGAAGCTGAGGAGAATACAGTGCTGAGCTTTGAAGGCACCTGACAGGCTGTCGGGGCGCTGCCAGCCACGCTGGCAGCCGGGTACAGACACCCCCCCCGCCACTGCTGCGCTCTGATCACAGCCTCGCCGTCACTTCAAAGCACCCGCCAGGCGCAGGTGGGTTGTCATGCAGCCTCCCACCCCACGGTTCCACTCCTGACTCACAGTCTTGCTTCTCCCACCCCACCTGGCCCAGATGCACTGAGGTCTCCAGCTCTGGGACAGGGATACCAAGGTACAAGGTAGACAAGGTCCCAAGCAGCACTGGCAGTAGGTGATGGCCTCCCAGTGCTGTCACTGTCCTGCCTCTGTGGGGCAGAGTCCCCAGCTGCAGAGCAGACACAGCTGGGGACCCTGGAGGTCCAGGCAATGTTTTGTGGTGGCTGCAGTGAAATGCATGGCAAGGGACAAGGAGGAAGAGCTGAGGCGCAACATTCCTAGGCACAGGGTTCACACACTGTGCCTGAGACAGGTCACCACTATCCAGACACAGATGCCCACCATGCCGGGACACTAGGGGCTGCCAGTTCAGCTTGCCTGGGGTAGGAAAACACACACCCCTGTCCCAACCCAGATGGAGAAGGAATTTTCCATTCCTGAATGCAGGTTGGGGAAAGGCGTGTTTGCAGCAACCCCCTCCTCTCCCTCCCCTCACCCATCGCTGAAGCAGCTCAGGAAGGCGCCTGCCTTGTTCGTCTCCAGAGAGGTGCAGAGCAAAAGCTTTCCAGGAGGGAGAGATCCCTGGAGGGGACTAAGGACTCCAGGCAGCCTCAGGGGCAGCCTGCAGCCCACTTTCAGAGGAGCCACCCTGAATGCAGCCATGCCGCTGCCCCTTGCCTGCTGCCAGGACGGGGAAGTTCTGACACGACCCCAGGACAGAAGCACGCCCCAGCTCGTTGTTGGCATCCTGCGAGCCACCCGGATCCCCGGGCTGCACTACATGTGTACCCGGCCACAGTCCCGCCTGCGCCGCCTGCTCTGGAGCCTGGCCTTCCTGGCCTCCGCCGGGCTGCTGGCCACCGGCACCGCCGACCGCCTGCACCACCTGCTGTCGCGCCCCGTGCACACCCGCGCACGCCTCGCCTGGGCACCCCAGCTCCGCTTCCCGGCTGTCACCCTCTGCAACCCCAACCGGGCACGCTTCCTGCACCTCACCAAGCCCGACCTGTACTCCGTGGGAGAGTGGCTAGGGCTGGCCCGGGAGAACCACTCGCTGGTGCCTGAGATGCTGGCCGTGCTGGGGGAGGACCAGCGTGCTTGGCTGACACGTCTGGCCAACTACTCACGCTTCTTGCCACCCCGCCGCTCCGAGCGCACCATGCAGAGCTTCTTTCACCGCCTGGGCCACCAGATCGAGGACATGCTGGTGGAGTGTCGCTTTCAGGGAGAGCGCTGTGGCCCCCAGCACTTCACTCCTGTGAGTTCCCTCCTGGAAGGCACAGGACAGCTGGGCTGCCCCATGGGTACTGGGAATGATGCTTCAGCCCCACTCCAGCAAGGGTAGAGGGGTGGCAGCGTAGGGAGTCAGGCTGAGATGAGCCTTTCCAAAGGTCGTGCAGGACTGTACCTTCTTTCCATCACCTCCATGGATTTGGAAAGGAGTTTCTGGACCTCATCCTGCTTGCAGAATACTCGACCAGATCCCTGCCTGCTCCCTTACTACTGCTCTCTCCATCCCCAGGTCTACACACGCTATGGTAAGTGCTACACCTTCAATGGGGATCGGAGGAATCCACGTGTGACCCGCCAAGGTGGCATGGGCAACGGGCTGGAGATCATGCTGGACATCCAGCAGGAAGAGTACCTGCCCATCTGGAGAGAGACCAGTAAGTGGGGCTATGGCTCAGACAGGGCACAGGTGATGGGTGCTAGGACAAAGGGTTGCTGGGCAAGCAGAGCACCCTGTGAGGGGACTATGGATAAAGCAGGGCATCAGAGGGGTGCAGGCGCTGGGTCAGTGCAGGCATGCAGCACCTCTGTACTCCTACAGATGAGACTTCATTTGAAGCTGGCATCCGGGTCCAGATCCACAGCCAGGACGAGCCACCCTATATCCATCAGCTGGGCTTTGGTGTCTCACCTGGCTTCCAGACCTTTGTGTCCTGCCAGGAGCAGCGGGTAAGGCAGGATGCCCCACAGCCCCAGAGAAGTGCCTGCGGGCACTCAGCCCAGCACAGCCCTGCAGCAATGCCCTTCTCACCCCAACAGCTCACCTACCTGCCACAGCCGTGGGGGAACTGCCGGGCCAGCATGCAGGGGGAGCAGCTGCTGCCTGGCTATGACACCTACAGCATCGCTGCCTGCCGCCTCCAGTGTGAGAAGGAGGCCGTGGTGCAGAGCTGCCACTGCCGCATGGTCCATATGCCAGGTGAGGGATGTGCATGATGGTGTGAAGGGTGCCCCACTGCCCCAACAGTCCTGCTGGGGTTGCTCCAACTCCCTGCAGTCTGCAGCCAAAGATCACCTCTGCTCCAACACTCTGCACCCAAGGATTCCCCTGGCCCCATCACTCTCCACCCAGGGAGCACCCCATCCTCTCCATATGCTGGGTCAGCCCCTGTCCTTCCCTCCTTACACCACAGGTCAGCACCTTCCCTGTTTGCCTTGTACCTAGGCCGCATCTGCCCAAACCATCCTGCACCTAAGGGTCACTTATCCCCATTCTCTCTGCACCCTGCCCTCTGCACTACCTCCAAGGGAGTGAGTTAACAGCGGGGGGCAGAATCTGGCCAGACTGCCCCCCCTCCCAACTACCTGCTTCTCCACAGGCAATGAGTCCATCTGCTCCCCTAATGTGTACATCGAGTGTGCTGACCACACGCTGGGTAGGTGCGGCAGGGGGCGGGCATCTAGGGGCTGGCTGAGTGCCCCAGGGAGGGAGCTGGAGATTGTGGCTGTGCCAATGGGTGTCTGCCCCCAGATGCAGCAGTGGAGGACAGCCAGGAGCGCTGCAGCTGCCCCACACCGTGCAACCTGACACGCTATGGCAAGGAGATCTCCATGGTCCGCATCCCCAACAAGGGCTCAGCGCGCTACCTCGCCCGCAAGTACAACAAGAATGAGACCTACATTCGGTGAGTTGCCAGCACTGGGGTATTCCAGGGGGTGGGCAGGGGGCTGGGGACCTGAGGAATTTCCACTCCACTCCTGGCAGCATGCAGAGAGAGGGCAGCATGCAGAGAGAGGTATACTTGGTCTCTGCAGCATCCCCTGTGCAGGGGTGTTTTCACTAGAGCTTCTTCCCAACTTGTCCAGTCTTCACAGCCCTCCTGCCAGCGCCTGCCCATCCCACTGTCTCTCCTGGCCTGGGACATGCCCCATCCATGTCCCCACTACACCAGCCTGAGTAATTCACGAGGCCTGTGGGAGCACCTGGGAGCTGGAGGGCTGGGGGACACGGGAGATTTGTGTGAAGTGGTGCAGGAGGATCGATGACCAGCCCTCTTTACTCAACACGATGGTGTCCCCACAGGGAGAACTTCCTGGTGCTGGACATCTTCTTTGAGGCGCTCAACTATGAAGCCATTGAGCAGAAGAAAGCCTATGACCTTGCTGGGCTTCTTGGTGACTCCCCTTGCCTTCCTGTGGGGCCCTAAGGCGCGGAGCTCTGGGTCCCAGCCCTGGGAAGATGAGGGTCTGGTGGAGGAGGGATCATACAGAGCAGCATCCAGCCACAGGCTGGCTGAAGGGTGGAACGCTGCTGGCTGTCCCCTATCCTGCATGTCCCCCACTCCCTCTGTCCTGCTGACTCTGCCCCTATGACTGCTCTGTCCCCCACAATCTGGTAGCCCTGGCACTGCCCACTGCCCTGCTGGCCCACCCTAGGCTTCTAGTGGGCTGCACAGCATCTCCTGGTGACCATCTTCCCCTCCTCCTCCCCAGGGGACATCGGGGGGCAGATGGGCCTGTTCATCGGTGCCAGCATCCTCACCATCTTGGAGATCCTGGACTACATCTATGAGGTGTGCTTAGCCTTCAGGGACGTGTCTCAGCAGTGGGTACAGAGACAGGCTTCCTGGGGAGGGCATAAAATGTGTGGCTACCCCAAAGGGCTGTAGCAGCCCTCAAATTAGAGAACACCCAGAGGAAGGCAGTGGGAGGAGAATGGGTCCCCCAGCATTCCTCAGTGACCTGAGGACAGGAAGGGTGGTGGGCCAAGGTACTGTCCCACTGTCCCTGGGTGAGAAGGGGAGCAGGCAGCAGTTCCATGTAGACTGGGGTGTCCACATGCAGGGTGCTACCTGTGTGTAGGTCTGGGTCTGACCCCCCATCTGCACCTAGGTGATCCGAGATAAGGTGAGCCGGGTCCTGCGCCGCTCCAAGCCACCTCTGAAGAAGCCCTCGGGCAGCATCGCCACACTGGGATTGGAGGAGATGAAGGACCAGGTAACCCTGCAGGGCTGGGCTGCCTGGAGGCTTTGAGGACACGGCCTGGCCATGTGTCTGCCCGTGCTCCAGGGGGAAGGGACATCATCCCAAGATCGAGGTTCTGTGTGGCTCTGCATTTGGTGCCTTCAGGCTGCAGAGTCAAGGCAGTCCCAGGGAGGCAGGGAGCTGGGTGTCCCCTGGGGAGCTCCTGCAGACAGCCTGTGATGGGTGGGAGGACTAGGGAGGTGGCAGGTTGCATGGACTCTGTGCCCACCCTACTGACTGCCATCCCCACAGAGCCCCTGTGAGACACTGGGTCGGCACGTGGAGGGCGCCTACAACGCGGGCATCCTGCCCAACCACCACCACCGCCACCACTACCCTCACCAGGGAGTCTTCGAGGACTTCGCCTGCTAGGCAAGATTGGGTTTGGGGGGCAGCCCCCTGTTACCCCCCTCCCCAGCGTTCTCATGGAGAGGGACCACGGCACTGGGTGCGGTGGGCACAGGCCACTGCCTCCCCCACCCCACTGCCAAGACCAGCCACACCGTTCGCGCCCAGTGATGCCACTGGAGCTGCTTCAGCACCGGCACTGGAGCAGCCCCCCCGGCCCTTTTGCCTGTCCCCTCTGCTTGCCCCTAGCACGTGGGCTCAGCCCAGTTTCAAGCACACAGCGTGGAGGGAGATGGGCATGCCAGGGGGATTTGGGGGACCAGCAGGTGTGGGCCAGAGAGGCCCTGGTGCTGCAGAGCATGGAGGGGGTAAGCTGAGGTTCCTGTGAGCCCCTCCAAGCCCCCCCGATGACCCCTCCTGGGTAGTGGTCTCTGCCCTGCATGGTTTTCCCTAGGAGAGAGACATGCCTGGAACAGCTTCCCTCTGCCCAGGAACCACCTCCCCCCTTCCTGCTGCAGGGCAGCATTGCAGGACACCCCTCTGAGCAGCATGGCCCCCGTGGCCAGGCCAGGGACACCCTAACTGCAGCCACACCTGCATGGCACCACCCTGACCCCTGGCACCACCACCACCACTGTGACATGCCCCTAAACATCTGCCCACCCTTGCCCAACCTCATGCAGTCTCTCAGGGCTGCAGTCCCTCCACCACTGTTCCCAGCCAGACCCCTGCACTGTGACTCCCCCTGCCACTCCAGTGTTGGCCCCCAATAATCCCCAGTCATTTCAGCACTGCAAACCTACTGCCTCCCCCGTCTCCTGCCCCAATCTGTTGTGAACCCATCCTCTCCTTGCCCAGGTATTGCCCAGAGTGGCTCATCCCTTGGTGTAGCTGCCTGGCACAGCCCAGGCAGCATGGCAGGTCCTGCCCTCACTCCCCTGCCTGTCGCTGCTCTTTTGCACCGTGCACGTACCCCTTGCCATGCTCCCGGCCCCAGGTGCTGAGCACCCGCTGTGCCTCCCCCAGATTGTACATGGTTAGGAGGGTGCTCCGTGCCCAGCACTGTCCGGACGGCCACAGTCCGGCCCGCTGGCCAGAGCCTTGGCTGAAACTGGCACCCACAGTCCTCCTGCCTGCCCTGAGATGGTGGGATGCATGGCAGGATGCATGGCAGGACCCGCAGCACTTCCCCTGTCCTGTTGTACATTGCCTCCACCCCCTCCACTGTAGCAGCAGACACCAGCGCAGGGCAAACTGCCCCAAAATATCTCAGGAGGGGGGGCAAGCTGGCAAAGCCCCCCTCAACACACACACTTGACAGAGGGGGACCCCAGGGCAGGAATTTGGGACCTCTGAGGAAGGCTGGGGTTGAGCCAGGCAGCCTCTGGCCCTGCTGGTTTGGTCCCCATCCCTGGTGCCCACAGGTGGATCATGGCCATGTTGTGCCGTGCCCAAAGCCATAGATGCAGGAGGAGCCATCATCCTTGCAGCCCTCAAGGCCCCACACATGGGAGGCGCAGGGCAGGGACCAGGGCACCAGCAGCCCTGGCTCTGGGCATGCATGGTCCAACGGCTCCCACGAAGTATGCACCCACGTGTAAGCATGTTCCCCGTGGGTGCAAGTGTTCCATGTTCCCCTGTGTGAGGGGATACACAGCGAGCCTCCCAGCAGGCCAGCCACACTGGTGCTCCCCAGGGAGCCCTCCAGAGCACCCCACATCTGCTCCCCATGGGGTTCCCATACGCCAACCTGCAAACTGGAGGGTTCCCAGAGGGGTGCCACATGTTATCCCAGGAACGTGCCACGGCCATGCCAGCCAGCCTTACACCAAGATCTCTAGCAGCAAGTGGGGGGCGCAGGATGTGTCCCCTTCCTGCCAGCCAGAGCAGCAGGCCCTGAGTGGGGTGGGCATGGGCACCATGGTGGGAGGGCCAGCACAAACAGTCCTTGTGCTGGTGAACGTGAGAGATGTGCGTCACTGTTTTATAAATGTACAAATGCTCCCTAATAAAGAGGCACAAGTAGGTTCAGAGATGCCTGCGAGGGCTGATGGGGCAGAGAGATGGGTGACACACTACCCTAGAGGAGAGGTGGTGGAGGGACCCAGGGAACACTTTACAGCTTTGTGCTCATGTACAAGGGTTGCAGGGTGAAACTGAAACGGGAGACAGAGGATGGGTGGAGGGGAAGGGGGGTCCTGCTGGGGCTTTCCCTGGCAGAGGTGCTCCTCCAGTTCCTGCCTTCTCCAGAACTTTCCCCATCTGCCTCAGCTACCCTGCAGTACAAAGGGGACACAGTAGGAAACAGAAGCTGACCTCTTGGTGAAGGCTGCCAGCACCAGGCTCCACAGGTTTCCCTCTAAACCAGTGAGGGCTGAAAAAGCCTGAGTTACCTGGGTGCAGCTGGGACACAGGGCCACATCCCACAGCTCACACCATGCCCTTTGAGAAGAGCATCGAGCTTGGGTGCTAAAGGGAAAAGCAGGCAAATAGCTACATGCTCCACATCTTGTTATCATCAAGTAAGAAGATTGGATCCCTTTGGGATGAGACTGTCCCTGCCACAAGATTCTGACCCATCTGCCCCTCCACAATGCCCCATCATTTCACCTGCACCAAGACAGTAACTGGGAGTTCATGGTGCTTCCTGCTCTACAGTGAAGACGTGCCACAGGAGCTGAGCAGAGAGAACAGGATTGTGTGGTGGGCCCACGAGGTCCTTCCTCACCATGTCCTCCAGCTCCTCCAGCACCATGCACAGGAGTGAAGCATGGCAGAAGGAAAGGCTGAGCTTCATGCATGGCCCATCCCGGCTTCTATGCCAACAAAGCAGCCTCAGGACAATTCCCAGGTGCCCTGTAGTGATGACCTAATGAAGATTTGACATATATTTTTCTCTGTTGCTCTCAGCACCTCTGTTCTTTAATTTGATGACTTCCAGGTGCTATCTGGAAGTGACAAGCTCCTGTAGGGTCTCCCACTTCTTCAAACAGGACAGGCAGACAACATGAATCCAGCACCACCCCCTGCCTTGACGTGCCTCACGTCCCAGTGCAGATGGCACTGGGCTGAGGAGGGCCAGTGGGACAACCCAGGTTTAGCACCTCAGGGTCAACCACGAATCCCCATGCTGTGGCTCCTGGGTGCCCCCTCCCATGCTGTGCCTGTTCAAGGGCCACCAGGGGCTTAGGCCTCCTCAGAGATGGAGATGCTGCCACCTGGGGCTCACCCAGCACAGCGCTGCTTGAAACACCTGTAATGAATCACATGAAATAGCTGGGGCATAATTAGAAGGGAATCCACTACAGTGAAACAGGCCCTTAATTTTAATGAGCACAGTGCTCTGGACAAATGCCAAGTACCTGATCACAGCAGGACTGGCTGTACTGGCGACAGCTTCTGTCACTGTAGAGGTGACAACCCCAGAAGACACAGCAGGAGTGGCAGTAGGGAGTAGGCACCAGGATGGAGCAGGCAGCAAGGATCTCTTCTGTTTATGGGGCAGGCATGTCCTCTGGACACTGTCCAACATGCCTCCACTGCCACAAACAGTAATTACAGCTGTTCTCAGAGAAAAGCTGCGTTTCAAAGAAAAAAAACATCCAGCTTGGGAGCAGAGGGTTTGGAATTAAGTTTCAAAATGCAATGGGACTTGTGGCCTCACTGCTGTCATCTCCTCCCAAAGCATCTCCTGCCTGGAGATGCTGATGGTGACAGGCAACACCTGGAGAAAGGAGTGACTCCCAGCATGTCTGTATCATGTGCAAATGCCAAGCTCACTGCTTTGCTCTTTGATCATTTGCCCATGACCCCCTTGCTGGAAAAATGGACTGGTGGTGCCAATCAGTCAGGCCAGGCAAGGGACACACAGCATCCACCTTCCAGCACTCAGCCCCTGACAGTGGGCAAGGAGGCTGGAAAAACCAAGGAGGCAATTAAAATAAAAGTCCAAACAAGCTGCCTGCCTCTTCCTCCAGTGCCAGAGCTTCAGGGTCTTGCATTCTGCGAATGCTGGGGTGTGTGGCCCCAGAGGGAACATCCCTGGGCATAGCCAGATATGCTGATATCCCATGGAAGGAAATCCCTGCAGGCAGGTACACACTGACAGCAGCTCTCCTTGCACCTACAGCTTTCCTTCTTCATTGAAATGCTCTGATTTCCCTGAGCTTGGGCAGAGAAAACCCTAACCAAAGCCCCTCACACCCTCCAGAGGGGCTAAGTAGGGTGTTGGACATCCAAGGCACTGGATGCAGGCACAGTTTGGTACCTCCCAGTCCGCTCCTCCTCAAGCAGACCAGCTTCTTCTGCCTTCACTTAGAGACAGGAGGAAATGTTTGCTGGAATTAATTGGGTCCTGGCCTGTGGTCGGCAGAGCTGCTCCTGCAGAGCAGGCACCACTGGCCCCTTCTCAAAGAAAGCACAGGGAAGAAAGGGCATTGCATTCCCCCTTGCCCTTCAGCCTTTTCCTGGCACGGCTGCAATTCCCATAGCCTCCCAAAGGTCAGCCATCAAACTGATTAATACTGCTGGGGCTGAAGTAGCTTTGCCACAGAGTTGAGCACAGCCTGAAGTGACCCAAGCAGGGCTAGAGAAGTAGGTTTTGACTTCCCTGCTCACAGGCTCACTGTTGTGTTCGCATACACAGGAAAACAACGGGGTGGGGGGGGGAGAACAGCAGTAGCTTGGGTTTTCCCCAGTTTGAGTCTCTTTCCTTGCCACAGTGCAGAAATGAGAGGAGGCAGGAGGGAAGGCAGGTGCCCACTCAGGCCCAGTGGTTTCAGACATTCCCTCTTGTGCTTCAGAGTGCTCTGAACCACCCCTTCACTCTCTCTTCTGAAAAACTTCCCAAGAGAAGGTTGCTCTGTCTCTCTTGATTGCTGTGGTGAGCCAGTAACACTTAGAAAATTTCCGCAAGGGAAGCAGAAGTCTACAATGCAGGAGACAAGTTTTCTCCTGTCTCGTTTGTAAAGCTGACCTTTCACTGCCCTGCCTCTGCAACTGGATAAGTGCAAAAATCCACACATTGTATAAAAGTACTGGTCAAGCCTAAAGAGGGGTCACAGAATGCCTCTGTTTTCTCAGCTGCCCACATCAGCACCCAGGCTTGCTTCTCCTGCCCCTTTCAAAGGTGTCACTGTCCCAGTCTGGCAGCCTGCCTGCACCTGCTAGGCCTATGAGAGCAGGAGAGGGGCAGTGCACCTGTGCCCATGTCCCTATTGTCACAGGTCTCTGCCACATCCCCGTGAGCACAGCCAGCGCTCACTTCACAGCCGGCGCTCATCTTGCTTGCATCACCAACACCCTTCCCAAAGTTTTGCATATCCTTCTTTGGGGTTTCATCAAGTTTTGATGCTGCAAAAACTCTGGCAAACACTAAAACAGCTTCAAACCCTGTGAGCTCCCTTGAAAAGGGAGCAGTAACTGTCCTGGAAGTGCCACAAGCAGTCATTTGCTCATACATATGCCAGAGCAGGGAGCCTCTGCTGGTATTGATAGTGCAGAGTGTTAAGTATGCAAATACCTCTAACTCGTCTAGGCAAACAGCAGTGAGGCAACAGCAACTTTATCTTGACAGTCTCATGATAATTAAATGACAATTCTGGGTTTCTTTTCACAGACAACTTGATTTGAAGCCGCTTTATTACCATTTGGATACTCTTCAAATGCCTAATCACATCTTACTACTTGGTCCACTTTTCAGAGGATAAATGTATCTGTAACACACCTGCATCTGCCTTGCTCCCTCTGCCCTAGATTTCCACTTGAAGGGAATTAAGGATGTGCTCAGGGAAGATCAAAAACAGAAATACTCAGAACAAGCTAACAGTTACTGTCTGAAATATAATAAAATTATATTTAAACATATACACTCCTACACCATGGATACAGAGACTGGAGCAGGAAGAGATGAATGAGGTATCCTTGGAAAAGGCATACCACACAGCCCAGGGGCTCTCCATGAGTTTTGCTGAGCACTAGCAGCCTTGATAAGTAGTAGTGAATAGCTTCAGTTAATTTTCTTGGGGGTGTCTCTTTGATACATGTGTTTCATGAAGCAGTAAAACATGATGAGTAAAGGGCTAGTGGGAAGGACAGACAGAGTAATGAAAATCACACCTGCAGCAGGCAGCACGGGCAGGGGGCACAGTCCCCACACCTCATAATGCAAATAGGAGCTGTAGGTGATGAAACAGTCCAGGACAGGACCACAGGGCTCTACCCAACTAAGAACTGAAAAACACAAGGCCTGAGAAGCCCTGAGATGTAAAACAGCCCAAAAAAGAGTGAGAGCAATGCACAGAGAGCAGATCCAGCAGCAGTGATCCAACACAGTGCTCAGATCCAGTTTCTGGCCTGGGAGTTTCCTTCAGAGCTGATCCCAGATCCTGGAGGGCAGAGTTCACCTCACTTGAGCAGCCAGCATCTGCTCTGACATGGGCCAGGAGTCCCCCATTGCTCATATACAGACCACAAAGACTGTTACAGAGACAGCAGATGTGGGAGGACACAGCTCCACCAGCCCTTTCCTGGTGCTTTTCCACCCATAGACAGGGATGAGGAGGACTGGTCAGTGGGACTACAAGCTTACAGCAAGAGGAAAGACAGGGCAGTCAGCATGTTGCACCACACTTCCCAGGTCAAGGGCCTCAGCATCCTGCCACACCACCAGTGATGGCAACAGGTAGCTACAGCAGGACAGCCCCAGAGACTGTGAGCATCAGAGGAAGTGCAGGACTCCTGCAGCAAGACACAGGGGTTCAAGCAGGTATTTCCAAGTGTTTGCTTGGCACAACATCTGCCAGCCTGTCCACAAGGCAATGAGCTCCCACAGCTTCCTTAAGAAGCAGGCATCTCCCTGCTCAGGTAAAGGATGTTGCTAGTGCTTGGGGAAAGAAGCACCTCTGTAAGGAATCTGTCCAGCCAGCTGCAGACACAACTTAGACAAGCAGCCAGCACCTACCACCACAAAGACCCCCAGCAGAACACCCATAGTTGCCTCACGAGAGAATGAGCCAGACCCACCAGTACATCTCTCCATTTTATTAGTGTAAATGCACCCCATCCCCCCTCTTTCCCCCCTATTAAATACAAACCAGGAGCAGAGAGCGGCTCCTCAGTCGCTTTCTCCTTAGGAGATGCACAGCCAAACCCTCTGCCATGCCCATCAGTGTCAGGCACGATGTCCCTGGACCCTGAGGGCAGCCCCACAGCGGGGAGGGATCCCACCTCTGTCAGGAGGCTCTCGTCTGAGGGCTGTGACCTCCGACGTCCTATCAATACTGCGAAGGCCGAAGCGGCCTGGGTCATGGTTCCCATGGGGAGCAGCTCACGGTACGTGAAATCAGCAGGATCCCCTCTGGCACCCCCTACACCCACTGGCCCCAGGGGCCCAAGTTCCTCACACCCCAACCAGCCAGGAGCACTCCAGCTCATTGCCAAGTGGCAAAACCCCAAAACCAACATCCTTATTGCTCTTTTGGGATGGGATGTGCCCCATTCCACTGTCCAAGCTTGTGGCAGGCACAGGGACATGCTCCTCCCTGTATAACCAGGCCAATGCTCCAAAGGAGCAAGGAGCACAGTCCTGTCCCAGGACACTGGGAGAACTACAAGGGATCACTCCAGGCCCTGTGGAAGTCATGGCCCTGCAGAAGGGGGACTTTGGGCTCTATATCCCCCCAGTTAAAGGGGAACAGCAAGAGACATGGCAGTCCATCTCCCCAGTGCTCAGCAGCAGGGCCAGGACAGAGGGATGGGGCCAGCAGCCACCAGCTCTGGATGAGGAGCCAGGTGTTCCAGCTCGCAGCTCAGTGACTCTGACCCCATCCAGCCTGGGGTCTGCACAGCCATGACTGCTTGAGAAAGACCCAGGCACCCTGGGCTGGCAGACCCCGGCCTGGGGAGCCCCAGTGGGGCAAGTCACGAGCTTGGACACCAGAAATCTCTGCAGCCACTGCAGAAGGAAGACAGATTAGGGCAGAAGAAGTGGAGTGGGCAGGCAGGCATAACATGGCAGGGCCAGCCCCTCCAACAACCAGGGTTCAGGTGCTGTTCCCCTGCTCCTGCTCAAAAAGGACCATGGCCAGCTGGGAGCGAGAGCCTACGCCCTCCAGGCTGCTTTGCACACAGCGGTGGTAGATGTCCTCGCTGAGCCGGGGGTTGCAGGCCTGGTGCCGGTAGCGCTGCAGCAGGGCAGGCTCCACAGCCCGGAAGACATGGAGGTTGGAGTACTTGATGAACATGTCGTAGATGTCCAGGGTCTCCAGGATGTCCTCATTCTCCTGCACATCCCCCGCCATGCGCGTGCGTGCTGCCATGTAGTCGGCATTGTAGAAGCAAGCTTCGTGAAAGACGTCACGGTCAAAGCGCCCCATGTCCCTCAGCAGGTCCAGTGTCGTGGGTGGCACCTGGTTGTGGTAAGCAATGGCTGGGTTGTAGCCCTGGAAATGGATGGGGAAGAAAACCTGCCAGTTGTTTATGGTGTTCATCCGGCAGCGGTTAAGGAAGTCAATGGTGATCTCTGTCCCCACGCCAGCCACAAAGAAAAGTGTGTCCACGGGATGCTTCTTGGAGATAATGTCCATGACCTTGATTTGGGAGGGTGCATCTGTCTTAACACTGATCCAGGGGATCTTTACCTCTGCATACTTGCGCTCATACTCGGTGATCTGAGACTTCACAGAGGCAAAGATGTCATTCTGGGTGACCTGCTGGGCCTCAAAGGGGTCATAGATGAAGAGGAAGGTGAGCACTGCATTCTCACTGCTCTCAAAAGCAGCTGCCGCATAAGCCTCCAGGAAGCGGGCGGCGTAGTCCCGGTCATGGGCTGTCAGTGGCAGGATGACATTGATGCGACTGGCCTCTGTCACATAGGGCATGGGGATGATCTCCACCTCGCTGAGGGGCCGCACCAGGTGCACTCGCTTAGTGACGGAGCGGCTGTGTCCCTTCTGGGTGACCACCTCCACCTGAAGGTCCAGCGTGTACTCCATCCCACGTGTGGGGTCGAAGCGCCGGTACCCGTTCACCAGCTGCTGCTTGCGGACGTGGAGCACCGGCTGGTACTTGCGGTTCAGCTCCTCCATGGCCGTGGCCACCACATCGGCCACGTCCGCCAGATCCGCACCATGCAGCTCACACTTGGGGGAGCCATCCACACAGGCATAGACCTGCTCCTCTGTGAAGTAGTCCCAGCGCAGCACCTCGAAGCGGGTTTTGGGCTGGAATGGGGGTGGGATGCCAATGGGCCATGTGGCAATGTGGTCCCCGTCCACAGACAGGCTGCTGGCATTCTGGATCTCCATCTGCAAGATAAGAGATGGAGGAGTGAGAGCCAAGGCAGGTACAAGGAGGTCTTCCAGCTCTGGCAGCACTCAAGCTGATTTCTGATACTCAAGAGATTAGCCAGAGCTGGCTCAAAAACCAGTGTCAGAACAACTCTGCCCTCAACCACACTCCTGTCCAGTACCTCAGGTTTTCTCCCCCACCCTATCTGGCCTTTGTGACAGACCTCTGCACCCTTCTGGCTTCATCACCCTGAACCACCACTGCATCTCCAGGACCCATCTAGGCCCAAAACTGCTTTCCAGGCAGCACCACTGCCTCTGTAGCCACATGAGCCAACAGCAGGATCACATGAGAAACACACAGAGAAACCAGAAAGCCCACAGGGATGACAAACAGAACCAAGACTCTCCCAGCCAAGCCAGGTCTCACCTGGAGCTGCTGGATCTCCTGATAGGTTCTCTCAAGCTCCACCTGGGCAAAGTACTTGTGCAGCCGGTACATCTGGAGGGGATCCAGCACAGGGTGGACAGTGAAGGCGCTCTGGAAACGGAGGTCGGTCTCCCGTTCAGGGTCTGCGTTCTTCCCCAGCTCAAAATAGTGGTAATGCAGACCCTGCGCCAGCCAGGAAAGATAGGTCACAGTCAGCCCCAACCTGTACTCCCACACCACCAAGTGCCAGCACAGCAAGCTCAAAGGATGTCAGGGTGCAACAGCTAGTCCTCCCATGGTTTAGAGAGCCCACAGGGAGGAGGGAAAACACTGGGCCAGGATCCAGCCATCTCTGCTGCAGGACCTACCTCATGTTCCTCAGCACAGTTGACACCTGTGTAGTCAATGATGCAGCGGCCCAGCCACTCATCAGGCCGGGCACTGAGGATGTCATTGCGGCAGCTCTCCAGGTGCTGCTGCAGGAGCAGGAGGAGGCTGCGGGACAGCAAGTAGCCAAACCCTCCATAGCAATAACGTCCCTCAGTGTCCCCGCCAATGAACTCCTCAGGACGACCCAGGTAGAGGTGGGTGTCAATGCTGAGGTGGGCAACCAGGCGGCTGATGCGGTGCGCCTCCGTGTAGGTATCGTCCTGCACCAGGAAGAACCAGTCGAAATCGTTCACGTAGTGGTCCAGAAGGTACCTGACGGTCTGGTACATGTTCCAGATGGGCCGCTCGTCACTGTGCGTCACCACCGTCATGCCATGGGGCACCTTGCGGCCCCGTGTGCCGGTGAAGTACACCAGGCGCTCCAGGCGGTGGGCCAGCGTGCGGTTGACAGCCACCCCCAGCGTGTTCAGCGTGCTCTTGGAGGTCAGCACACCCACGAAGAGCCGCTGCCGCATCCCCAGCTCTGTGCTTATGTACCGGGTCCTGCAAGAAGAAGACAATGTATGACCCCTAGGGCACCGCAACCCACCCCAGCCTGCACCCTCCCTGTTGTAAACAACGGCACCGACTGCGCTTCCTCTGCGGGAAGTGCTCCCAGGCTTCAGCCACGCATAAAAGACATCACCCCAGGGTCATCAGCTGCCACTACGCCCGTCTCAGAGGCACTGCAGAGCACTTTGCTGAGGTTCCCCCGTCAACTTGAGATCAAAGGGGACCCTACCTTCCCATAAGCTGGCCAGTGCAGCTCAAAACAGATGCTCTCAAAAGGCTGAGCACAGCTAAAAGCAGGGAACAGGGCTGCACAACCCAGTTCTAGCAGGGACATGGCCCAGCAGACACCCCATGAGCCATGAGGCTAGCCCCGCCAGGTCTGAACTAGGAAGCACCTTCCTGCCACCCCTACCAGTCATGCTACTCTAAAGCAGGCAGGCAGGAGAGCCCGTGCTGCCCTCCCTGGAGAAGCCAGGCCCCACACAGGTTGCTGAAGCCAGCAAGGGGACTGGTTGTGTCCCACTCCCCACCACGGCCCCCAGCTGTCGCACTCACAATGACTTTCAGGTTTAATTCTCCCAGTCTGGCGCAGTAACAGGAAGCGACCCCCCCCACCACGTCCCCCAACCCCCGGCTGGTACACAGTGGCCCCATTCAGCCCCCTTCATCCGCCCACCACCTCGCCAGGACAAGGAGGCCCTTTCACTGCCTGCTCCCTGTCATCCAGGGGAGGCTGGGATGGGGCTGCAGCCGACTCCGGAGCAGGCTGGCGTTTTCAGCACTGGGTGGGGACGTGCCACCACGGTCCCTAGTCAGACAGGAGGGGACTTTGGCAGGGGGCCAGCAGCACGTGCTGCAGCAGGCAACCTTCGCACAGCGGGCACCAGCATGGGCAGGAGGCTCTCCGCTGCGGGCTGGGGGTGAGGCGAAGTCGGTCACAGGGGAGGAACGGAAGCAGCTGGGAAAGGCACTCTCAGTGAGAAAAACCCGTCTGCAGCCCTAGGTGGCTGAAAGGAGGGCAAAGCCCACCTTTAAAGTCTCCCAGCCCCGGCAAGGCAGGTACCTGAAGCTCGCCCGCAGCTACCCCCAGACAAACCCCGGCGAGCGGCGGCCCGAGTCCCCCAGCCCGGCCCGGCCCCCCCGCACCTGACGGCCTTCTTGGCGGCCCTGCCGGGGCTGGGTGGGCGGTATGGCACGACGCGGGGCTCCCAGTCGTCAGCGCCCAGCGCGGCGGGCACGGCGTTGGGCCTGCGCGCCGCGTTGCCGTTGGCGGGGCCGGGGGGCGGCGCGGGGCCGCCGTCGGGGTGCGGGCG
>VWZV01015172.1:463647-670602 GCA_013397155.1 Irena cyanogastra
AGGGGGTTCGGGGGCCCGGGGCGGGCGGCAGCAGGTGGGTAAGTCCCGGCGCCAATGAGCAGGCGCTGGGCTCCCCTAGCAACAGTGCCCGCGCCAATGGGCGCCGCGAGCCGCCCGCATCGCTGCCCGCAGCCCTGCCCGGCATCCCGTGTCATCCCATGCCATCCCGTGTCATCCCATGCCATCCCGTGTCATCCCATGCCATCCCCAGTCGGCTGGCCAGCCGTCCCGTGCCGCATCCCCGGTCCCTTGGGCCGGCAGAGCCCTGCTCTCCTTCCACACACCATCGCCCATTCCCACTAGGGCCGGAGCGTCGCTCCTGGGCTCTGCGGGTAAAGTCCAATCCTGCTTAGCGTCCCCCCGGGGGCTGGAGCAGGGGCCCAGCGCTTGGCTGCCCACTCCCTACCCTCCTGCTTCCTTGGGATTAGGCTCTCTGCTCGGCTTCCCCGCCGGGATTTGCCGTGGCTGGTGTTGCCTTCCCCAGCCAAAGGGTGGAAGGAGGCTGTCGGCAAAGGGATGAGATGCCAGTGGAGCCCGTCTGGGCAGCAGCAAGATGCTGGGCAACAGGAAGCCATGATGGCAGCCTTTGCCCTCTTCCCAACCCCTTCCCAGAGCACTGCTTTTGTGAGCTGTCCTGAACTGGCCGCATAAACTTGGCACTTGGAAGGAGTGATGCTGGCCTGGGGACAATTTGTGACAATAAACCCATTCTAAACCAACTGAGCCTGTAAAGGGACTAGGGAGTGAAGGGGTGATGGAACTGGCTCCAGGTGGAAGCAGGCAGACGGATGCTGTAATTAGGTTTAAACTGAAGCTGGATCAGTCTTTACAGGGGATTATGACCCCTCCATCTGTGTAGGCACTGCAGGGGGCCCGGTAACTGTTTGCTCAGCATCCCGGCACAGCCACAGCATTACGGGTGAGCCCTTGGGTAAGGGGCAGTGCCCGCTACAGCTGGTGCCCTTCCAGCCCCATGGATTGGCATGGGAGGGCTGGATCTAGTGTGAAGGCTCAATTTGTTTTTACAAGGACAGTGGGAGCTAGACTAGAGATGAAAAAAAATGAAAAATAGCCAGAAATATGATTAGAGGATTGGAGAAAATGCCTTGGTGTACAAGCTTAAAGAGCTCAATCTGTTTAGCCTATAAAAATAGAAGACTGAGGGGTGACTTAATTACTGAGCATAATTACTTCACAGGCAGAAAATACCAAGTTGTGGAAGTCTCCTGTTAATCGAACAGGGAAAGGGTGCCGGAGAGGCATGGGCAGGAAATTGAAGCCACAGACAAATTATTAAGTGACACGAAGCTCTCAGGAACACAGGCAGATTCTCTGGGGACAGCACATCCCTTCAGCCACACGTTGGGTGACAGTCTGCACGCCCACTGATGAGGCTGTTCCCCCATTCCCTCCCTTCCTACCCACATAGTGGAGGGACAGAGCAGGATTTCTGGCAGCCAGGTGCTGAGTAGTGGGATCGCTGCCGGGCACGTGCCACCAGTTCCTCCATTCTCCTTGTCTCTCTCCGTCCAGGTGGGGCGGGTGCCGGGACACAGTTCTACTGGCGAGCTATGAGGCAGGAGTGGAGATTTTGATGCCTCTCCCAGGAGTCCCCAGAGCCATGACTGCAACTGTGCAGACGCTGCGGTTCAAGCTGCTGCCGCACGAGCCGGGCCAGGAGTGGGGGCACAGCTGCCAGCAGGAAATTGAGCGTCGCTACCAGGTGGTGCCCTCAGTGGTGTGCGCTATGTGCTGCCTTTTTGGCATCATCTACTGCTTCTTCGGTGAGCCAGGCCAACCCGACTGCTGGTGGGGCAGGTGGGGAGGACGGCAGAGGGGAGCTGGGGGGTGCTGGCCATCCACTCCCTTACTATGGTGGTCTCTCCACAGGCTACCGCTGCTTCAAGGCTGTCATGTTCCTGACGGGGCTCATGTTCGGCTCTATCATCATCTTCATGCTGTGCTACAAGGAGCGAGTTCTGGACACGCAGCTGAGCGTGGAGGCCTCAGTGGGCATTGGGTTGGGCATTGGAGTCTTGTGCGGGCTGGTCACCATGCTAGTGCGCAGTGTTGGCCTCTTCATGGTGGGGCTGCTCCTGGGGCTGCTGCTGGCGGTGGCCACGCTGGTGGTGATGGAGCAATTCTACCACCCACCAACGGTGTGGATCCCCATCGCGCTGCTCTTGGGCGTGGGGATGCTCTTTGCTGTCCTCACGCTGCAGTGGCAGCGCTTCTTCACCACCCTCTCCACCGCCGTCTTCGGCAGCGCCATCATGACCGTCACTGTCGACTACTTCATCGAGCTCTTCCTCCTGGTGCAGTACATCTATGAGCGCATCAAGGTGGCCCCTGCTCGCCCCGTGTGCTGGTACAGCTGGGTCATCCTGGGCATCTGGCCGCTCCTCACCACACTGGGTGTCCTGGTCCAGTGGAAGGTCACAGCCGAGGGCTACTCCCATACAGAAGGTGTGTGGGGAGTGGGGCAGATGGGCATGGCACAGGGTGAGTGTAGGAACTGGGAACCTGGGGACTGGGGTGGATGTTTCCAGCACCTGGATCACAAGGACAGATACGGGGTTCAGGACTCCGTCGTGGCACACCACCCAAGGGAGGCCTGGTTGCACAAAGTTGGTGCTGGTTTGGCTGCAGGGATCGTTTGGGTGTGCTCCCCAGTGCTCACAGGCCGCTTTGCTCCGCAGTGATCATCAGCCGGCAGCAGCGTCGCGTGCAACTGATGCGCATCAAGCAGCGGGAAGACCGAAAGGAGAAGAAGAAGAAGCGGAGACCCCACCACCCACCACCCCACCAGCACAAAGCCCACCCCCCCGAGCCTGCTTACCGCCGCAAGCCCAACCCTGTGCGCCGCTTTGATGGGGACGTGCTCTCCCCCGTGAGTCCCGCAGCCAGGGTAGAGATCTCCCCTAGTCTCCACAGTCATTCCTTCTCCATGTGGGTGGGCTGGGGCACGGAGAGGTGCCCAGGCACCAGCTAACATCTGAGCTCTTTGGGGGATGAGACTGGGGTGTCCTAGGGACTGAGCAACTCAAGAAGGGCTAAGCTGGGCCATTCCTACCATGGAGCACTTCAGCCTTTGTAAGCAAATGAAAACTGCTGGCCAAGAGCACTGTGGGCATAGTAGAAATAAGCAGTAGGCAAGGTGCAAAATGCCCAGGGGAGGGATAAAGCTATGCTCCCTGCTGTGGCCAGCCACTGAAGGGCCTGAGTGCTGGGGATTCCACTGGGCTGTTTTTGAGGGGGGCCAGGGAGGGGCTGCAGCAGCATTTAGGCTGGGGTGGAGTGGTCCAGGAGCAGAGCCCCCCTCACTCTCTGTTCCTCTCTCACAGAGCTACATCCAGAGTTTCCGAGAGCGGCAGACAGGACCGTCGCTGAACAACCTCATCGCCAGCTCCCATGCTGTGGTGGACCTGGACTATGACTGCAGCTCCACCGTGCCCCTCACCTCGGGCTCTGGCCCTGCTGTGAGGGTATAAGCCAACCCAGTGACCTCGAGCAACACCAGCACCCCAGCCTGCTCTGACAGAACCCCTGAGACAGGCAGGGCTTTGTCCTCGGCCCCAAGTGGCTAAATGCAGCTTGGGGCTGCAGATGGAAACCCTTCTTGGAGACACATGGGACTTCTCTGGGGAAGCCCCAGCTGCCTGTGGGGCCCAAAGGTGCTGGGGAAGCCCTTTGGCCGGGACTGAGCCCAAGGACCAGAACCCATGGACGTGCAGTGCGAGTGGCTCTGCTGGGGTGGTGGGTCCCCAAGCCCCCACTGCTGTGCGTTACCCTATGGCCCGGGCACGCTCATCCTGCATCTTAACGTTTCCCCATATTTGAGTCCTCCCCCTTCCCAAGAGCAGCTCCCCACGCCTGCCCCCACCCCATTCCACCCCCAGCAACTCCCCAAGTGCCTGTCCCCTGTGTCCCTTCCTCAAAGAGCAGGTCCCATGGCCCTTTTCCCAGCAGGGAATCCCCTGAGCATGTGAGCCCTGTCCACCCTGTCCCCAAGAGCAGCTCCCAGGCAGTGCTTCCCAAAACCTGCCTCCTCAGAAGATCCTCCTGCCCTAGCCACCCTCCCTACACCCCAGAGCAGCTCGCCACTCCTTTTCCCCAAGCCGAACCGGGGTGGTCCTGGGGCAGAGACTGCCACGGCCGGGTGGGGTTCCCAAGGTAATGCTGGCAATTGGTGCCTGTCCAGCAGGAGCTGCGCTGGCAGGGTGCATCCCCCACAAAATGTTTTGATGGGAGATAGGACATTGGCTCCAGCCTTTGGGCAAAGGCTGGGCTGCCTCAGGGATGCGGGGACCCCTGCAGCATCAGAGACCGTCGCTGTTTTGCTGGCGACTGGATTTTTATAGTGGCCGGGGGACCCTGGGGCAGGGCAGGGCAGGAGCCCCTGCCCAGAGCACTGCTGCGGGCAGAGGCTCACGCCTTGTATATATTTCTCTTGCTGTGATTTGTATTAACTTATTACGGAGTGAGCCAGGATTTCCCCATGGCCAGGCAGGCAGGATGGTGGTGAAACTGGACCGGGGAGCCCTCTGCTTTGGGAGTCCCCCCAGCCCAGCTCAGCTGGCCCCGCTGCCCCAGGAACTGCATGTTTCTGCCAGGCACCCCCTTCCCGCAGCGTTGTGCTGCCATCCCCCTTTTCAGTCTCTTTTGTAAATGTGCCAAACGCTGCTGCGGCCTCGGCCACACAGTAAAGAGCCTTTCGGAGTCTGGCGTGCAAAGCCAAGGGCTGCCTGGGGCACAGGGGTGACGGGGGGCCCAGAGGGCCAGGCTTCCAGGGGTGCTGAGCAGGATGTAGAGTGGTGCTGCCACCTTTTCTTTTAACAGGACCCCAGCTCTCTGGTGTGGAAGAAGCCGTGTCAGAAAAAAAGGCTGTTTAATGTAGAGCCGTGAGGCTGGAGCAGGCTGGGGATGGCGTCCGTGTGTCTGTCCGTGCCAGGGGGAGAATGACCCCATCTCTCAGCAGTGGCATCCATCAGTCTGCTTGCAGGCCCTGAGAACTGCATCCTGGCTTCTAGCTCCCTGTGGGAACAATGGGAGTGAGAGTGAGCTGGGGCATTGCCAGAGAGAGCGGGCACCCAAAAGGTGTGTCCCGGACAAGGAGGAACAGACCCCTGGCCCTGTATCCAACCTGCTCCCCCCAGCCCAGCACTCAGACTCTTGAAGCAGAAGGGGACAGGGACACGGGTTCTGGTGTCCCTTCACTGCAAGGCACAGCAGCACTGGCACCTGCCAGTGGTGCCCCTCTAAGTGCCCACTCACCCTCCACAAGGAGCCGGGCAGTGGAGCGGTCGTCGAAGGCGTCACAGGTGTACGAGTCCTCGTCCTCAGGGCCCACGCGGTGAATGATGAGTGTGCGGTAGCAGTCCAGGTTGCAGATTTCATACTTGTCACCAGCAAAGATCTCGGTGTCCCCACGGAGCCAGCGCACCCGGCCCCGGGCGTGGGACACGGTGCACTCCAGTGTCGCCTTGTGCCTCGCCAGCACCGTCTTGTCCCTCAGTGGCTTCACAATCCGGATTGGCAATGCTGGCAGGTGGGGGCAAGGTGTCAGCATCGTGGGGTGAGCAGGCTTCCATGGGGACACCACAGGGTGACCTGGTACACCCCAGCCCTGGTGCTGGAGCCCAGCCACACCCCGCTGCCTGCACTAGTACCTTCCACCTGCAGACTGGCCTCCGAGGTGACTGTCCTGGCTGCGAAGCGGATGAGTCCTTCGTCCTCAGGGCGCACACCACAGAACAGCAGGAAATGCCGGGTCCCTGGGGAGGGAGAGGCTGGCTCAAGGCAACAGCAATGCACACCCATAGTAAGCAGGGGGGCAGGGTCCCTCCTTTGTCTACACAAACTCCCCTTGCTTGAATTTGCCCTTTCCCAGCCCCAAACCAGATATGGAACCATCTGCATTCCCACCTTCTTGCCGTATCTTCACTGTGCCGGAGACCTTGATTTTCTCCCCGTCCCGAAACCACTCGCCCTTCACATCCCCATGTGACACCTCGCAGGTGAAGACTGCGTTGTCACCCTCCCGCACCTGGACGTCCTGCAGCTCCTGCACAATGTGGACCTGGCGCTCTGCCAGGGCAATGGACAGGGTGTCAGGGCAGCCAAGGACGAGGGGAGCGGGCAGCATAGGGTTCGGGGGTGTACACACTGTGGGAGCTGGGTGACCGTACCCTGGACGTGCAGCGTGGCGGAGGCCCGGCAGTCACCTGCATCGCAGGTGTAGCTGCCAGCGTCGGTCAGCTCGCAGCGGCTCAGCTGCAGGATGCGGCGCCGTCCCGCTGAGTAGATGCGGCAGTTGGGCCCTGGCCGCAGCTCCTGTCCATCCTGCGTGGAGACAAACAGGCAGCACTCCACTTCTTTGGCCCCTCTGCTCTGTCTGCAGCCCTGGCAGGGAGGGCAGCAGCCAGGGAACAAAACAAGGAGGAGGACGTGGCCACGTGCTGCTGGAGGGGGTTAGGTTGAGCCCTCACCTTGAACCATTTCACCTCTGCATTGGGGCGAGACAGCTCACACTCAAAACTGGCAACCCCGGTCTCTGGGACCCCCAGGTCTCGTGGTACCCTCACCATAGTGACTGGAGGCTCTGAGGAGGCAGGACACAGGACAGGAAGGCTTGGTAGGACGAAGGCATGGACTTGAGGCTGCAGGGAAGAGTAGCTGTGGCTGGGGCATTTCAGCATGGGGTGACAGTGGCACTACCCGTGGGCAAGCACTCGTCAGTGGTGTTCCAGCTGCCTCTGCACCCAGACCCTGGATGGGTGTCCCCACTGCTCAGCTCACATCTCCTCCCTGAGGACAGGGGGACACTTGCCAGCACACTGTCACCCCTGACCAGGACAAGGGGACACATGTGCCCATGGTGGCCCAGCTCAGCCTCAGTGTCTCCCGGTACAGAACAGCTGCAGGTCAGACAGCACCAGTGCCACACCCTCCCCCCCAGCCTGCCCCCGGGACCGTACCCCGCACACGCAGGTGGGCGCTGCAGCGCAGAGTGTCAGCAGTGAAGGTGACGGTGCCTGAGTCTTCCAGTGCAAGCCTCTCCAGAGTCAGGCTGTGCCCACAGCCTGTGGCACTGATCCGGCACGTACTGCTGGGCTTCACCCGGATTCCATCCCGTGTCCAGACCCCGGGCACGCCAGGGTGAGACAGTTCCAGGTGAAAGGTGGCTGTCTCCTTCTCAAAGGTCTCCACATCTGCCAGTGGTGTCCGGATCGACACCTTCCGGGCTGTGAGGGACCCATGTCTGTGAGTAGGTGCCTGCTCCACCGCAGAGCCCCTGGCTTCCCAGTCTGTGCTTGCTGGAGTGATCATCTAAGACCAGTTGTGAGTCCATCTGGACTCACACCCCTGTCCACGCACTCACCTCTCTGAGCACCCCTTCCATCCAAGTACCAGCTCTGCCCACATGCTCCCATTGCAGCAGTTGGGTGCCCTCCCTGTCCCCATCCCCAGCCCCGTTGCCTTCCGTCCCTATCCCCAGCCTGGTACTCACGCTCCACGTGGAGCTTGGCCTGTGTGCGGTCGTGCAGGCTCTCGCAGCGGTAGGTGCCGCGGTCAGCAGGGCCAAGGCAGCAGATGGTGAGGGTGCGCCGGCACCCCGACTCCTGCAGCAGGTACTTGCTGCCCGGCTGAAGGAGGATGCCCTGCTTCAGCCACTGCACCTCGGCAGCCTCGTGGCTCACCTCCACCTCCAGGCACACGTCCCCCTGCTCCTCTGCCACCACATCCTGCAGCTTCCGCACGAACAGCACCTGTGCCTCTGCATGGCCCGTGTGCTGGGTCAGCAGCTGGCCCCAGGGCTGTGTCTTGTGCTGAGCCCCAGCTTTCTCCTTCCCCCTCACCTTGTACACTCAGCCGAGCTGTGCTCACCAGCCCCTCGGCATTGGCTGTCACAGTGCCTGCATCACCTGTCTGGCACTGCCGGAGGGTGAGGCTGTGGCACAGCCCACTACTTGTCACCAGCAGACGCTCACTGGGAACCGCGGGCTGGCCATTGAGCTGCCATGTCACAGCCACATCTTCGGGGGACACCAGGCACTTGAAGGTGGCATCCTCGCCCTCCAGCACTGTCAGGCTCTGCAGCTCCATGATGATCTCCACCACCCTGGGGACTACAGCCAGGTTGTCAGGGCACAGCATAAGGGACCCCGTGCCACGTAGAGACGCTAAGCATTCCTGCAGTCCTGGCATCACTGTGCCAGCACCCCACCACCCGCATGGAATAGGAGTCCCTGAGGTGGTGGGGAAGCCTTGGGCTCACCCTGCACCGTCAGCGTCGCCAGGGTCTGGTCGTCGTTGGACTCGCAGCAGTACTCGCCGGCATCCCCGGGCTCCACGCGGCTCAGCACCAGCGACCGCTCCCGTCCCTCTGCCGTCATCTGCCGCCGGGGGCCAGGCGCCAGCACCCGCCCGTCCTTCCGCCACACCACATCGCCCCGCGCCTTACAAAGCTCGCACCACAGCACCACCCGCTCACCCTGCCGCGCTCGCACGTCCGACAGCCCACGCAGGAACTTCACCCGCAGCTCTGCACAGACAAACCCCCCCATGTCAGCACCCGCTGCCACTGCAGGGGGATCCCCGGGCACCCCCAGTGCCCCCTTGCCGCCCACCTCGGACGTTCACGTCGAACTGCATCTGGTCGTGGGGCGAGAGGCAGGTGTAGGTGCCAGCGTCCTCCGTGGCCACATTGTGGATGATGAGGCTGTGCACGCGGCCATCCCGACGCAGCTCGCAGCGCTCGCCGGCCACCGCCGCCTGCCGCGGCCCCAGCCAGGTGACATCAGATCGCTCCGTGGAGGTGATGGCCGAGAGCACGGCACTGCCGCCCTCCAGCACCAGCAGCTTCTCCTGCTCCTCTCGTTTGTTCACGAACAGCACCGGTGCCTCTGCCGGAGGAGCACTGGGCTCAGCTGTGGCCCTGCCAGTGGCACCAGCATGGGATGGAGGTGCAGAGCATCCCGGTGTGAGGCAGGATGAGACTGCTCCTGCCCCTGGCATGGGCCAGGGACACCTCCAGGCTCACCTTTCACATGTAGTGTGAAATGCACCTCATCATCACCGGCGTCGCAGAGGAAGATGCCACCATCAGCCAGCTCTGCTTGCTTGATGGTGAGGCTGCGTGTGGGACCCTCGCTGCACACCAGCAGCCGCCCGCCTGAGCACAGTGTCTGTCCGTCCTTCTGCCACTGCACTGCTGCTGTCTCCGGGGACAGCCGAGCCACCAGTGTCACACTGTCCCCCTCCTGCACCTCCAGCGGGCTCTGCGCCTCCTCCTTGTTGACAATGCACACAGGCCGGGCTGAGGGGTGCAGGGGACAAGTCAGGGTTCAGGGATGTCCCCACAGTGCGGGGCAGTGCAGGGGTACAACTGCTTCAAGTGGAGAGGTGATGCCTCAGTGAGTCTTCGTGGGGCAGAAGGGCTGTGGGGCTGGCTGTGGGTCATGGTGGGACCAGACAGGGGTCCTAGAGGGGCAGGCATGCAGGCTGGAGGGGTCTGGCAGCTCAGGGTTCACTCGGGGAAGGGATGGCAGCAGAGCCCATCACTTCTGCATCACTCCCTATACAGGCAGCACAGCTGCCATGTTGAGACCATTAAATTCATTGTACCCCCCTAATCCAGAACACCCTGCTGGGGAGCCCCCACCCACCCTGCACAGCCCTCCATCTCCAGCTGATAAGGGTCCAGGCTGAGCTCAGCCTTTGGCAGCCAAAGCAGGAGGAGCGGCGCCTGGGAGCCAGCCAAGGCTAAATTTAAACAGCCCCTGGCTGGGGGAGGCAGCAGGGACATGTCTCGCCATGACCCTGACATGTCTCTCTCTAACCAATGGCTCCTTGGGTTGGGGGACAGGGCTCCCACCTTTCCCTGCCATGCTGCCACCCTGCCCTCTGCATCAGCAGGGTAGCAGAGGCTTCCCCTCCCCTTGTGTCTGTGGCACGATCCCACCATTCTGGGGGTCCCTGGGGTTCTGAGCCAGCTCACCCGACACCTCCACATTTGTCACCACGCGGTCACTGGCAGCATCACAGATGTAGCAGCCTGCGTCGCTGGGCTGTGCCCCATTGATGGTGAGCTGTCGCAGCACCCCACGGGCCTCGACCTGCACCCGTTCACCCGGTTGCACCTCCTGGCCATTCCGGAGCCAGCGCACAACAGCGTCGGGCCGAGAGAGCTCACAAGCCAGCACCAGGTCTTCCCCGGCCACCAGGCAGCAATGTGCCATGGTGCCCGTGCTGCCCACAATGGTCACCGGTGGCTCTGGGACTGGAGAGATGGGCTGTCACCACAAAAGCAGCCTCTGCTGGGTATCGCAATGGCCAGACCCTGTCCAGACTCTGGCTGCAGCTGAGCAGCACAGGGGTTTCCACAGGGCCACCACACAGATGCAGCCCACTCCCCATGTGCCCCCCACCAGCCTCCCTGTGCTCACTGACACCCAGCTCAGCCTCACACCACCCTGGAAGCAGCCACAGACCCACCTCACTCCTCTCCCCCTGGCCAACCCCACCAGGACCTCCTGCTCACCTTCTACAGTGATGAAGAAGACGATACTGTCATCACCAGTGTCACAGAGATACTCCCCAGCATCCTTGCCCGTGGTGCCCAGGATCACGAGGGATCGGCGCACCCCGTCCTCTTCCAGCCGCACACGCCCCGTGTCCTGCAGCTTCTCTCCGTCCTTGTACCACTTCACCTCCCCATGGCTGTGCGAGAGGTGCACCTCCAGCACCAGGTCCTCCATGGCCTGGCAACGCCGGTGGGTCAGCAGGACATCCTTCTCCAGGATCCTGACCAGCGGATCTGCAGCATCCAGCACCAACAGAGCTGAGGTCTCTGGGGTTTGCGCGCCCAGCACTCCACACCAGGCTCTTCCCTACCCTCATGCTCACCCAACACTTGGATGGTGAAAGTCACTGTGTCACTGGCGGTGTCACAGGTGTATTTTCCAGAGTGCTCAGCTTGGGCAGCGGGGATGAGCAGCCGGCGATGGGCACCTTCCTCCTCCAGGACCAGACTGCCCCCAGCCTCGAGCCTGACACCATCCTTTGCCCAGCACACGGGTGTATCCGCACGGGACAGCTCACAGCACAGTGTCACCGTCTCTCCCGGGGACACCGTCATGACAGGGACAGGTCTGCAGGGCTGCAGGATCCTCACCGGAGGCTCTGCAGGTATGGCATATCTGTGATATGAAGCAGCGCAGGGACAACGCAGCCCTGGGCACTCCTCTGCTGCCAGCCCCAGTTAAGCTCCTGTGCTGGGTGGCCCAGTGGATGGGCATCCACTGGTGGCCAGAACCACATCAGCACCCCCACTGACCTGACACCTTGACATCGAAGGAGACGGCCTCATCCTTGGTCTCGCAGATGTACTCGCCTGCATCCTCTGCACTGCTCTTGGGGATGAAGAGACAGCGCCAGGCCCCCTCGACCAGCAGCAGCAGGTTATCAGTCTCGTCCACCTCCAACCCGTCCTTGAACCAGTGCACCGGAGCATCCGGCACAGAGAGCTCGCACCGCAGTTCCACACACCCTGGTGCCTGAACCAGCAGCTCCAGTGAGCGCTGGGGAGGCTGCAGGATCCTCACTGGTGGCTCTGTTGGGGGTGTGGAGGAAGGGTGTGAGACCTGCTCACTGCTCTGCTCCTGGCTCTGCTGTGTCTATTTACTGTTGCCTGTGTCCCTGTCCCCATGGGGCTGTATGGAAGCTACATCTTCTCATCCCAGTGCAAAGAGGTCAGAACTGCTTAGGGACAGGGGCAGCGGGCACAGAGGTGCAATTGCACGCCCTCCTCCACAATGCTGAGGGCAGGGAGCAGGGCTGGGGACTCCAGAGCATAGAGCTGGGGCAGTGCTGCCCTTTCCAAGATATCCCTGCTGTGCCACCAACCTGCCACCAAGATGGAGTAGGAGACAGACGCATCTCTGGCATTGCAGACAAACTCCCCTGTATCTTGCATCCGGGCACAGGGCAGCACTAGCCGGCACTGCAGCCCTTCCTGCTCCAGCACCAGGGTCTCGCCCACCTCCACTTCTTCACCGTCCTTGTACCAGCGCACCGGGGACACTGGGCGGGACAGCTGGCACCACAGCTCCACGCGCTGCCCGACCACGTAGGAGTGAGGAGCCTCCTTGTTGGAACTGACAATCCTCACTGGTGCCTCTGCTGGGGACATGGCAGGGCTCAGGTGTGGTGCTGGGTGAGTCCCATGGGAGGACAGGAATCCCCTGGGAAGCTCACTGCTCACAGTCACCCTGAAGCTGGCAGCATTGTCCCTGGCATGGCATGTGTACACCCTGAGTCAGACAGTGCAGCTGCAACAATGTGCAGCCTCTGTGAGCATCCCTCTGAGCAGGTGGCCAGGACCTGCATTGGGACCACGGCCTCGCTGTCCTTCAGCCCGTGGACAGGGGCATCTGCAGGGGACACCTGCAGCCCTGCTAGCACCTCCCGGAGCTGCTCTGCCTCCAGCACTGAGGTGAGGCAGACCTTCAGGGCTGAGAGGACCAAGACATTTTGTCACTTGGCCTCCCATCCTACCTGCCCTGGCAGCAGCAGCTGTGGATATCCCAGCCCTGCAGTGCTGGCAGCTGCAAGCTGAGAGAACAGCAGGGCTGGGGTGTGAGGTGGCATCACTGAGAGGCAGGCAGCCAGTTGTGCTCTGGAGTGTTGGGGGGCAGTGTGACACAGAGCTCTGGGAGGAGACAGACCAGCTTGTATGCTCCTGCCCACATCCCCTTCCAACCCGGGGCATAGGCAAGGAACTGCTCACAAGGAGGTGAGAGGCAGCCGAGGTGCTGAAGCCACAGTGTGAGCAAGGAGCTGAGACAGAGGGAGAAGGGGAAGAGGGATGTAGGTGGCTATTGCACCCACCTGCCACGGTGACTGTGTAGAAGACAGAGTCCCCACCAGCGTCGCAGACGAATTCCCCTGTGTCCTGTGGCCGGGCGCAGGGCAGCACCAGCCGGCACTGCAGCCCCTCCTGCTCCAGCACCAGGCTCTCACCTGCCTCCACCTCCTCCCCATCCTTGTACCAGTGCACTGGGGCTGCCGGGCGGGACAGCTGGCACCACAGCTCCACACGCTGTCCGGCCACATAGGCGTGGGAGGCCCCCTCGTTGGAGCTGACAATCCTCACAGGCTCCTCTGTCACAGAGAGACACGGGGCTAAGACCAGAGCCAGTGATGGTGGCCGTCACAGCCCTGTGTGGAGTGATGGCTTCACCACTTGTTGGCTTTAAGGCTGGAAGGCATCACATCATGCACATTCTACACAGCACAATCTTCTGGACCATCGTGCCTGGGTCTCCCTCTTCTCCTCACATATTACAACCAGGAGAAGCACCAGCCTTTGAACTGCTGTAAATTGCTGCCGTGCCCTTGCTCCCATGGTACCTGCCCTGCTTTGCCCTGTGGTAGAGCTGAAGGTTATGGAGCAAGGATGCATGCAGGCAAGCCCCAGCACTGATAACCACTGTCTGTGGTGCCAGCACCAGCCCCTGCTGCTGCTCTTCCAGGGCGTGCCCTCCCCTCTGCCCATGTCCCCATTTCAGAGGCCGGCAGGTGCCAGCCGGTGCTTCTGTCATGACTCAGTCTTGGCATTTGCTTTTACTGTGGCACAGGCATGTGGCTTGCTTGCAGCCAGCAGCTCCATCCCTCCAGCTTACCAGGACCCAGGACCCAATTCCAGATTGCAGTCATCACTAAAATCACCCTTAATTTGCTACATAAAATGTGTGCCACTGCTCACACCGCCCCTCTGAATTGAGTCAGAGCTCTAAAGACGGGGGGCTCCCAGTACAAATTTTAGGTGAGTAGCCCTCCTCTCTCCTGGGACAAGTTCATGATACCACCTACAGCCAACGCTGCCTGCCTGGCCGTGCACATTGCAGCCAGCCACAGCTGGCCTGGACTCTGCCATGAGTGCTCATCAAGCCCATGGCTCCATGCGGGCACAAAGCACAGCCAGCTCTGGGGCACAATGGTGGACGAGCAGCAACCTGCCCTTCTCACAGCCCGCAGCTGCTCCATGCTGGACATCCGAGTGGAAGCTTCCCAGACAGTTCCCAGCTGGAATGCCCAGGCCCAGCAGCACACTGCTGCCCCGCAGAGTGCGGGAAGGGTGCGGCGCCAGTTTGCAGCGATTAACCTGCCGCACGCTGAGCCTGCATCCGCCCGGCTCCCCGATCAAACGACGGGCGGCTGCCTCTCCCCCTGGACCTGCTAAAAGCAATCACATTGCTGAAGTGCAGCTGGAGATGTTGAGCAGCACTGAAGTGAGGGGATAATGTGCCAGACCTCAGCGGGCAGCATCGCTCTGGCCTCAGCCTCTCACCAGTTCTGAGGGAGCTCCAGTGCTCAGCAGCTGTGGGAAAACGCAGAGTTTGCTGGGGATGGCCAAGCTGGAGGCAGGCAGGCTGCATGCCACAACAGCCCTATGGGGGATAGCTGAGATGCCTCGGGGAAACCCAAGCATGCCACAGCAGTGCTTGACTGCAGCAGCCAGCCTGGCACTTGTGCCAGAGACGTGTCAGCCTGCGCCTCCAGGCACCCACCCCCAGCCCTGCCGGTGACATTGATGTCCAAATCCAGATTGAACCAAGACAGCTTCCCTAAGACCCTTCTGTCAAAGTGATGCAAAGCTGCTCAGCCAAAAGGCTGAGCTTCAGCAGATGGTGTTCCCTCTCCCACCCTAGGGAAGCAGAGCTGTCCATGCCCCACACTCCCACACAGCACACGACTCCTGCCTCTTCCCAAAGCCCATGCTGCCTGTCCTTCCCACTGGCAATTTTGCCCTTATCTCACTAAAACCCCCTCCCTTCCTCACCCTCCCAGCAGTCACTACTCCACTGACTCTTCAGCATCTCTTATCACTCATCCTATCTTCACTCCTACATCCTTGGCCATCAACTTTGGTCCTTTGCCATGTGTTAACACCACAGTGAGCCTTAACCACTGTGGTCACATCACCTTTCAACTGGGCTTTAGCTGTGCCCCTGGTTGCATTCCTGTGGTTGTGGGATGTGGATTTTGGGGCCAGCAAGGGGAAACCTTTCACTTGCTTTCAGCTTTCATTATCCTCTGCCAGCCGGTGATGGCAGCAACCGCTCCACAGCCGGGGCAGCCGCCACAGGATGCTGAGCCCTGCTCCCGTCCAGCAAACACCACCCAGCCATCGGTCTCCAGGCAACCGATAATTTTCAGGTCAGCAATTAACGCTGTCCATCAGAGCAATGACCAACCATGAGTCACCCCATGCCAGGTGCTGGGCCCACTATTTTTAGGACCTTGGAGGAGGGCTTGGTTACTAGCCGTGGGAGAGGTCCGGCAAACACCCTGGTGTGCAGGTGCTGGGTGCTCTCGTGCTCTAGAGTTTTGCACAAGGCTGAGTGAACTGTTCCCTCTGGCAGCTGATCTGAGTCCCACAGGGACCCCAACTGAGCAATCAACCAAACTGCTGGTGAGCACCTGGGCAAGAGCATGTCTGACAAGTATCCCATCGCAGCAAGCGACAGCAATACTGACTGCAGAACACGCATTGTGGCATCCTGCACCGGCAAAGAAACCCCTCTGAGACCCTACCAGCCCTCCTGCATCACACTCACCTGCCACAGTGATGGTGTAGAAGGCAGAGTCCCCACCAGCATCACAGACGAACTCCCCTGTGTCCTGTGTCTGAGCACAGGGCAGCACCAGCTTGCACCGTGGCCCCTCCTGCTCGAGCACCAGGCTCTCGCCCACCTCCACCTCCTCTCCATCCTTGTACCAGCGCACTGGGGCTGACGGGCGGGATAGCTGGCACCACAACTCCACACGCTGTCTGGCCACGTAGGTGTGGGGGGCTTCCTCATTGGAGCTGATGATCCTCACCGGCACCTCTGCCAGGGATAATGTGGGCCTCAGCATGACTGGCTGCAGCTTTCAGCCGCATGATGGGGCAAGAAGCAGGGCAGGAGCACTATCAGGAGGTAGGGGCCAGGCTCCCAAACACAGTCCCCAGCTCACCGGTCACTGTCACCACAAAGCTCACGGCATCATCCCCAGTGTCACAGGTGTACACACCAGTGTCTGAGGGACACGCTGAGCGGAGGAGCAGCCTCCGCACGCAGCCTTCTGCCTGCACTGCAATAATGTCATCCAGGGGCACAGCCTTGCCATCCTTCAGCCAGCAGACAGGGGCATCTGGGGTGGACACCTGGCATTCCAGCAGCACGGGCATCCCTGCTGGCACTTTCCGGAGCCGTTCAGCCTCAGACACTGGGGCAATGTGGACCTGTGGGGCTGAGAGACATTGAGGAGCGGTGAGAAGCATCCTCCAGCATGGCAGCCCCTGCTGCTGGGGTCCTGGTAGGACTCCGGGGTGGGTGCCCTGATCACCTTGCACATGCAAGATAGCTGAGTCTCGCACACCACCGGACACGAAGGTGACCTGGGCCCCACTGTCAACCAGTCGTGCTCCTCGGATCAGCAGCGAGTGCTCCATGCCACGGCGCTGTACACTGCACCGGCCACCTGCATCCTCCTCCTCACCCAGCCTGGCACCATTGAGGAACCAGGATCCATGCACCACAGCTGACAGCTCCAGGGAGAACTGTGCATCCTCACCATCCCTCACCCACGCGTCCTGCAGACCTCTCTCCAGACGAGCTGCTGGGGCTGGAGCACAGCTGGACTAAGCCCCAGTGGCACTGATTACCAGCACACCGTGGCACGACATCCCAGCCTTCGCCTGTCTCCTCACCAAGATGCACAGATCCAGGGAACTCCACAGGGCTGCTCCTGCCGTGCTTGTTGGCGGCAGAGATGCGGAAGCAGTAGTCGGCCTCGCGAGGCACGCTGTCGCCCAGCACCCGCACACAGCTGGGCAGGTCGGTGGCGAGGCACTGCACCCACTCCCCTGCCGCTGCCTCCCGACGCTCCAGCACGTAGTGGCTGGCGGGGCGGAGGTGGGAGTCAGGCGCGGGACACCAAGTCAGCAGAGCCGTGTTGCTCTCCACCACGCTCATCTCAGCTGCCACCGGTGCACTCGGAGGGTCGTGCTTCACACCTGAAAGTCACAGCCCAAGTTGCCTGCTTGGGAATGGCAGCGAGGCTCTAGGTGGGGTGGCGGAAGGGCTAGGTGGGGATACACAGCCTGTTTCTTTGGGGATTCTCTCTCTGATGGAGAGGATGGTCTTGCTCCCATGTAGCATGCTGCTGGCTACAGGGGTTTGAGTGCCCGTGAGGCTGGGATCCTGGAGCCCTGCTCAAAGCCCCCTTCCCAGAAAACACATTGCAGAATCACACCCCAGCATATTGGGTGCCTATTCCATCCCCTCTTCTGTATCACCCTTCATGAACAGGCAGGAGAGAAAACACAGGACCCCTTCCATCCTGGAGCTTACACTTGACTCGGAGCTGGGAGGATGTCTGCGACTCCCCGACAGTGAAGGAGATGATGCCTGCGTCCTGGCGGGTCACATGCACCAGCACCAGGAGGTGTGTCCTGCTGAAGCTCTTAAGCACAGTACGGGGTGACTCCCGCAGCTGTAGCCCATCCCGGCTCCAGCAGCTCCCCTCTACCACATCCTGTGTCTCCACACAGAAAACTGCATTCTCTCCCTCCATCACATCCAGCTTCCGTGGCAGCCGCTTCACAATCACCCCTATGGAAAGAGATATATGAGGGCGAGGAGGGATTCTGGGGACCAGGATGGGCTCTTTGAGGTGGAAGAGGATGGGCTCTTTGAGGTGGGAGAGAAGGAGGAGGAGGTTGAGGAGGGGCAGCAACAGGCACCAGCCGAATGGAGGGAAGGCAAATGCAGGGGGAAGGAGGAGAATAGGAAGGCGAAGCTGTGCTACCGGAGACCTGACCCCCACCTCGGACAGAGACCTCGGCGATGCTGCGCCCTTTGTCCTTCATCTGGCAGAGGTAGATGCCGTCGTCATCGATGCGGGCATCGCGGATGGTCAGGCGCCGCACCAGCCCTTGCTCCTCCATCACATACTTGTGACTGGGCTGCAGCTCCCTGTCCTCCAGGTACCAGGAGGTGGGGATAGTCTCCAATGGCACCTGGCACTCCAACACTGCATCCTCCCGCTCTGCTACCTCCACGTCTGCCAGCTGCACCTGGAACCGCAGCCGGTGCTCTGCCGCAGGAAGAGAGAGGAGCTTAGGGCATGTGGGGTACAGCACCCACCATCAGCCCTTTGCTCAAGGTGCTCCCAGCTCACAAAGAGCAGCAAATCCTTTCCCTCCTTTGCCCTCTCCTTTGGCTCGCATGAGACGGACACTGCCTTGACAAGCACATTCCCCAGAGCAGGGAGAACCAGGGCACAGCCTGGGGAGACACAGGGATGCCTCCAGTGCTACAGCAGGGAGTTTTGGGGGATGCAGGAGCATGGAAGCCATGCAGCAGGCATCTCAGTGGAGGAGAGCAGTAGGGTGTAGGCAGGGGCTGCACCAATTACTGGGTAACCCCAGCCATGGACTGTCCTCAGCTGGCTGGATGGCTCGGGGGGAATTGGGCAGCTGCCAGGGCAGACCGTTGGAGCTGTGCCCTGCAGGGCTGCCTGCCAAAATCACTCAGCACTTTCAGGGGAATTTGTCACCGAGACACTGTCCCCCTGCCCTGTTTGTGGCTGGACACCTGCAGCCATCCCAAGGAGCCACACCTCTGCAAGAAGAGAGAGACATGGAGCAGGACACAGCTCCTGGAGAAGCCCAGCGTCCCCTGCTTCCAGGCCACAGCTCTGTCCTGAGGAGTCTGGTGTGACCCTGGCTGCACGGGGCAGGAAGGAGCCCAGAGATGCTGGGCTCCCACACAGACATGCCCCTGCCAGACAAACTTCCCTGAGCCCCCCAGAGCCCAGCCACCTCTGACACTCCTTGGACACGTTCCTACCTTTCACCTGGAGCTGCACTGCGCTGAGGGTCTGGCCAGCGGTGTTGGAAGCGGTGCACATGTACAGTCCCTGGTCCTGAGGTTTGCAGTACAGCACCTTGAGGATGAAGTAGCCCTCCCGGTCCTCATAGATGAGATGCCTGCGGCCAGGGGCGAGGGGCTCACCATCTTTCTGCCAGATAATCTCTGGCTTGGGCTTGCCAGTAACGTAACAGCGAAACTTGGCGTGCTTCCCTGCGCTCACGGCAAATGCCTTGGCCCCCGGCACCCTGGCCGGCACCAGGCCGTTGGGCGCCCGGGTCTCCGGTCCCAGGCGCCGTCCCGCTGCGTGCCACCGCCACCGCTGCCGCTCCGCCAGTACCTCGGGGCCGTCAGCGGGGGAGCCATTGGGGAGCACTGCCTGGTGTTCAACCAGCAGCACGGCAGCAGCCAGGGCCTCCTGGGAGCCGCTGCGTGCCCGGCAGACATACACTCCCCCATCCTGGGGCCGGGCACTGAACAACTTCAGGAAGTGCCAGTCCTCTGGTTTCTGCCCCACTGCAAAGTGGCTGCTCTCAAAGAGTTCGGAGAGCTTGTGCCCGTCCTTCTCCCACTCCAGCACAGGGCGGGGCTGCCCGGACACCCTGCAGGTGAACATCACGTCCTCCCCCCGGCACACCCGCATGGACGATGGGGCAATGAGGAAGGCAGGTGCGACACTGCCTGAGGATCCTTCCCCCTCTTGTGGCTTCGCTGGCTCTACCCTGAGCATGGTGGCAGCATAAGTCTCGCCAACACTATTCTTGGCCCTGCAGACGTAGAGTCCACTGTCCTTGGGGGTGGCACAGGACACCAGCAGGCTGTACAGGTCCCCTTTGGACTCCATATGGAAACGGCCCGAGGGCTCGATGGCATTCTTGTCCTTTTCCCAGAGGATGCTTGGCTGGGGATCACCCATGATCTGGCAGCTCAGGACCGCATTGGTGCCACTTTGGACCGTGAAGGCACGTGGGTAGGCCAGGAACCTGGGGGCTCCCCCGAACCCCTCCATCACCAGCTCCCCTTGGTCACGGCAGGCAGCTGGCTGGAGCAGCAGTAGGGACCATTGGATCAGCCTGGGGGGATGTACAGACAAACTAGAGGTGGGGATCAGGCTTCACCAAAGAGACCAGTGTGGAGCCCCCAGCCAGGAGGGACCCACACACACCTGGAGCAAAATCCCCAGCGTGGACTGCCTGCTTCAGGAGCATCACCCTCATTCGGAGCAGCACAGCCCCACTGGAATTGCCCCCGTGTCACCCCAATCATCCATCTCCCAAGGCAGTAGGAGAAGTGACAAAAGGTGGCTCTTTGTACCCCGGGGGGCTGAGACACTCGCAGCCTATCCCAGGGTTGAAGAGGGGACTCCAGTTCCGGAGGTGGGGGACCCCTGCCTAGACAGGGAGCATGAGCAGCTGCTTGCTGGGTGCTGGGGGACAGCGGAGGCAAAAGGGCCCCGCCCGCCCCTTCCCCACCCGCCGGGCATTCGCATTCCTGCAGTATCGGGTGGTGGCAGAGCCGCATTCCTGCAGCATCTGGGCCGGCTCAGCGGGCAGGTGCTGACACGGGGCTGTCACGGGCGCGAGGCCCCGGCTGGACCCGGGCTGGGACTTCCTGCCAGGTTGGGTGGGCAGGGGACCCCCTGTGCGGGCGGCCACCCCACAGGGCCGTGACCTGGGGCAAAGTAGGGTTCTGGGGAACGGGTCCCCCTTCCAGAGAGTAGTCCCACAGGCAGAATCCAGTCCTCGTGCACGCAAAATCACAGCTGGAAATCATCAGCCCCAGGGGCAAAATGAAAGCCGGGGAGGTGGGTCCGGCTTTTGGGGGGCACTGCCTCCATCCCCGGCTTTGTGGGTACCATCAGGGGCAGGAGTGGGGCAGGGTGCTCTGTGCCTCCCCTCGGTGAGTGCACCCCACCCTCTGCCTGCACCATGGCTGGGACTGGGGCAGGGTCGTCTCTGACTTTCTCAGGCAGGGGGAAGGGAAACAAAAATACTTCTAGAATGAGCCAGAGGGTAGGAGAGGGCTGGTCCCCAAGGAGCGACAGGGACTCCGGCCAGCTTCTCCTCCCAGAGCCCTATCCCTGGGACAGTGCACCCATTCAGAGCCATCTCTCCATCCACACGCCCCTGGCCCGTGGGCCACCCCACAGCAGCTCCTTTGGACACAAACGGACGGCTCTGACGGCTCGGCCGCACCATTGCGCCCTTCAACCACTCCCTTCCCCAGTCACCCTGCCCCAGGCAGCCCCCAGCCCAGACCCCTGCCCCACTCGTGTACCTCGCTCTGCCACCTCTCCCCTGCGTCTCTCGGTGCACCCAGCTCCTGCTGCTTCCTCCAGCTCCCCTCCTGGGTGTCAGTGCGCAGGGAGCAAATGTTACAAATGCCTGCAGCTGCTGTCCCCAAAAATACCCTCTGATGACACGCGGGGTTGATAAGAGTGAGCCTGCTCCATTCAGCGCCCCGCCGAGGCTGGGCTGGCCTACCTATGTATAGCAGCCCGGCAGGAGCCGCCCCGGAGAGCCGGGGGGCTGCAGGCCGGGCTGTGCCTCTGTGCTGGCTCCGCCGGCAGCGAGAGACACCGTGGCCTGTGCAGAGCAGGGGCATGGGGTGCACGGTGCAGGGCGCATGGTGTGCTGTACACTGAGCTGGACACCAGGCTGCAGTGAGACAGGACGTGTCACACAGGGCATGCTGCATGGGGGCATGTACTGCGCTGGATGCTGCATGAGATGCCAGGCTGCACTGGATGGCATGTGCAGGACACTGAGCTGCTGGAAGCACAGAGCGGATGCACAGGCTGCCCACCATCCACAGGGCAGGCAGGGTTGGTGGACAGGGCACGCCTGGCACTGTCCCCTCAGGCAGGAGTGAGAGGAAGGGCACTGGGTCTCCTTATAGCCCATGGCTCTCCTGCAACTCCCACCCTGTGAGCCAGCCTGTGACCAGACAGCCCAAACAGCACCCTAGGATCCTTCCCCTGGACCTGCTGCAGGGTCTCCAGCTGCCCTACCTCTGTCTCATCTGTTCTTCTCCCCCTGAAGCTCAGCCAGCCTTCGACAGCCCCAGGTAGAGCAGGGAGCTCCTTTTGCCATCCTTCCTGCTTAATGTCCCCAGGACCTTGCCAATTACCAGACTGTCATGGAGATGCCACAACCACCCTGCCCCTCTTCCCCTTTCCAAGGCCCCATCCTCACAGTTTGGCTGCCTGGGGGACTGCCACCTGCAAAGTGGCAGTCTGATCCCTACCAGGTCTTTGCCCAAATTTCCCTGCTGTGCACAACTGCTGTCACTTCCCACTAGCTCCCCAGAAACCCTATACCTTCAACTCCTCTGCCGTGGGGGGCACCCAGCATCAGCAGCTGCAAAGATCACCCAAGGTACCCCCTCCATCCCTGCCAGCTTAGGTTCCTGGCACCACCCTGCCCACAGCCCAGCCTCCCCAGCCCCACGCACCCACTGCTGCCGGCAGCATCCNCCCCCCCAGACCACACTGTCCTTGCAGTCCTCGCATTCCAGACGTCTCAGCGCTTTCACAGCTCAGAGATAATATTCACGGCGAGCAGACGTTTGCGTCAGTGTCAGATAGATCTCAATGCCACCCTGCCCCGGGGGGAGCGCAGTGGGCAGACGGGCCGGGCAGGCAGGCAGAAGCCCGCGGCAGAGCCCCCCAAGCCACCACCCTGCTGTGTGCCCCACGGTCATGCTGCTGCTCCTGCACCTGCTGCCTGCCATGCTGCCCACCGCCGCCCTGGCCAGCTGCACCGGGGCGGGCGCCGACCGGCAGCTCGTCCTGGCCAAGGTGCGGGCGCGGGTGCTGGAACATCTGAGTCCCCCTCTTCTCCAGGAGGAGCCACAGATGGAAGCAAGGAGGGTACACCGGAGAGACGTCCTTGAAAACGCCGAAGTGGAGCCAGAGGAGCTGGAGGACACTTCCCAGGTGATCCTATTCCCTGCCACAGGTGAGAACATCCTGATGGAAGGGTGAAGCAGGGTGGGGTTTGGAGCAATGCAGATGCTGAAGGATGGAGATGCTAATGTGGTGGTCTGCGGGAGAAAGGGAAGAAGGTATGCCAGGCTGGGATATGGGTATGAGTCAGATTTGATGGAGAGCCAGGAGATGGAAAGGTATGGCAGGCAGGGACAGGCAGAACAGTTCAGGACAGACAGCAGAGGGACCGGCAGCACAAGAGGGTGCTGAGAGGCTGAGAAAGAGCTGGCCAGGCAGGATGCAGAGACATGGGGAGGGCTGAGGAGCAGGGTGGAATAGGGTGGGATGCTAGGGAATGGGGCAGGCTTTTGGAAGGTGGGTTGAGATAATTAGGGACAGGGCAGGATGCTGAAGGATGGGGCAGGATGACCAGCTATAAAGCACAACAGCAGGAGATGGGGCAGAATGCTGGGGGTGGCACAGGATGTGCATGCTGGAGGAAAGGGGGCAGGATGACCAGCTATGGGACAGGACTGGGAGATGGGCCAGGATGCTGGGGAGATTGTCAGGATGCAGAGGATGGGAGAAGGGGGCAGGATGGCCAGTTATGGGGCTGAATGCTGGGGGCAGGGCATGATATGGACTCTGGGGCAAAGGAACAAGATAACCAGCTACAGGGCAGGATACTGGGGACAGGGGTGACAGTAATGGACCAGCCCAGGGCATAGCAGGGATCAGCTGTGGGGCACAGCACAGAAAGCTGCTGCACAGCACAAGACATCAGCTCCCTTGCACCCTGCCACTGCCTATGTCAGCAGCCAGGTGCCCTGCCAGCACTCCAGGGATCTCTGCAACGTCCCACTTGCCACGTGGTATTGAGGATTCTCCCCAGGTTTGGGCGCACACCCTGATCATCCTTTCCCCCCCACAGATGTTCCCTGTGAGCCCACACAGCCAGACAAGCTGCTGGAGGAAGAAGGGATTTTCACCTACCTCTTCCAGCCCTCAGCACACACCCTGAGCCGTGTGGTGACTTCTGCCCAGCTCTGGTTTTACACTGGCCCCTCGGCTGCCCCCAACCACTCAACCCCTGACGTGCTGACCCTGTCAGCTCAGGGCCGGGTGCCGGTGCCGGCCATGGCGGAGCGGACACCCGAGCACTGGACAGTGTTTCACTTGGCCCCGCTGCTGCTGCCACAGCTCTCCCAGCCGCTCTTTGTGCTCCTGGTGCGCTGCCCTGGCTGCCCCTGCCTGGCCGAGGGGGACAAGATGCCCTTCCTGGTGGCCACCACGCGGGCCAAGGGCAGTGAGAGGGCTCGTCGCTCTGCCATGCCCTGGTCCCCAGCCGCCCTGAGCCTGCTGCAGCGTCCATCCGAGGAGCTAGCTGCCCACACCAACTGCCGCCGGGCTTCCCTCAACATCTCCTTCGAGGAGCTGGGCTGGGACAAGTGGATCGTGCATCCCAGCAGCTTTGTTTTCCACTACTGCCACGGGAGCTGCGCTGCAGGCCACGGGCTGAGCCACCGGCTGGGTGTGCAGCTCTGCTGCGCTGCCCTGCCCGGCACCATGCGCTCCCTGCGCGTCCGCACCACCTCCGACGGCGGGTACTCCTTCAAGTACGAGACGGTGCCCAACATCCTGGCCCAGGACTGCACCTGTGTCTAGGGCATCCTGCAGCCCAGCCCCGGACCGTGATCCCGCCCAGGAGGAGTTGCTTTCCCGGTGGAGCCCTGGCCACTGGGATGGGGCAGTTTGGCTGTACAACCCTCCCCTGCACAAGCCAGGTTTTTGGGCTGGCCCAGGTACCGTCACACTGCCAGACTTGCCCTAGAGTCAGTCCCAGCTCAGAGCTAATCAGGGCATGGCGGGGCATGGATAGGCACTGCCCATGGCAAAGGCATCGCTGCCTTGACAAAGCCAGGCTGCTGTCTGCAACCAATCAGCCCTTGTCTCTCCCCACCTGCTTCCCTCCTGCAGTTCTGCATCCCCACAAAGATTGGTGTCTTGCTCCTGACACAGGGTTCAACAGCTTCCCCTGTGCTCCAGGCAGGGCCAAGCTGCTGCAGCAGGATCAGGATGTGCCTGGGTGAGCCCATGGCGGGACCTCACACCACACACACAAGTGGCATGTGGTTGTGCAATGGGATATGACCTCCCCGGGGGCTTCTAGATGGAGACATGAGGGGACGGGCAAATACTCTTAGAGGCATCTAGCTCTGATTTGGGGTACCAGAGAGGGGACTGGAGTATGCTGGCCAAAACGGGCATGGTGTGGCTGGGTTTGACCCTGCCCCAGGCAGGGGAGTACAGAACACAGCAACATCCCTGGTGCTCTGGGCAACAGGGTGTTCAGGAAGGGGGGAAGCAGAGGGCTGGGGAGACACGGGGACGGTGGGAGGATGGGGAGGCAGAGGAAAGCCCCTCACCTGGCCCCTTGGCAGTGACAGGGCCAAGTAGGAATGTGGCCAGTGCAATCCCTCTCCAGCAGGATGATGAAGGCTGCCCCGGCCGCAGCCGCCTCCTCACGGCAGGAAGAAGTGAGTCACCCTGGGCAGCCGGGAGATCCCAAGGCACGCACGGCAGCCAGCCCAGACGCACAGGATTCCCTTCCCACCCCTTCCTCCCGAATGACCGGATGCAGCAGTTCAGTACAAAACGTCTTCAGCCTTTACTAATATAGATATTAAAAAAAAAAGAAAAGAAAAACAGAGTGACAATCATTTCCGAGTAAAAAACAACGCTACAAAAGTCCCCATGTGACCCAGGCTGAGATGACGAGGAATGCTCCACTGGCTCCTGGCCGAGCCCAGCTCGGGGCACCACGTCCCCACACTGTGAGGCCAGGGTCTGGCTCCGTGCAGGGGGTCCCAGCCCTGCAGCCAGAGTGGGAGGAGACAAGTTTTGGTCCAAGGGCGGCCTGCCAGGACAGGGCGGAGGCAGTAGGAACGACAGCCCCTGACCTCTGCACAGACATTTCCAAGCAGGCCAGCCCTGCAACTCATAGCCCCATGCCAGGATGCTGCAGAGCATGGCCCCCCGGGCCACAAAGTCACTTTCTGGCAGCACAGTGCCACCAGGATCCCTCTCACCCCCTCCAAGAGTAATGCCAGCCCAGCACTCTGTCCCACAGCTTGGCCCGGCCAGCCAGACCCCCAGCCTGCTCCCCTAAGTCCCCCACACCTCAGGGGGCAGTACCAAAATCACCAGCACATGCACAGCACCAGCTGGTGCTGCCACGGGTGGCAGAGGGCATGGGGGGCACAGGGAGATGTGAGGACAACATGCTAGGGAAAATGGGTGTGGGAGGAGGAAAAGTGGGTGAAACAGGAGATGGGGGGCACAGGCCCAGAGTGGAGATTGGGATGGAGTATAAAAATGCCAGGGCGCACACGTTGATGAGTTTATAAAAACATACAAAAATAAGATATTCCCTTTTTGAAAATTAAGTAGGAATGAACCCCATGGCTCCCGACCCCTCTGCTGCCCACCGGGACAGGGCTGCCCAGACTGCCCCGCTGGGCAGGCGTGTGGCATCCTTTGTCCTGTGCTCCTGGCAGGACGCCTGTCCCACGGTGGCGGTGGCAGCCACTCCGGCAGACACCGCTGTCATCCCTGGTGGCACTCACAGCCCTGTGGGGAGCAAAAAGCAGGTTAGCACCCGCACCAGGGGGAATGGCATCCTCTCTCCGGGGGAGCCTCGGGGCAGCCCCCCGTGCCTCCACCGCAGTGGGCCGGATCCATCCCCTTCCTGGCTCACCCGTGGTCCTGTCGCAGGCGGCGGTCCCCTTCTCATGGGCGAGGTTGAGGCGGTTCTGCTCGGCGGCGATGCCGTTGGCCTCGGGACTGCTGCTGCGGGCAGGACTGGGGGGCCGCGGCGGGGGCTGGAGGTGGAAGGCCACCTCCAGGTGCTCCTGGGCCAGCCGCAGGTGCTCACGCAGCCGGTCCAGCTCGTGCACCGGGGGAGCTCCAGCCAGGGCGAAGCGCCCCTGGGCCAGGCTCTCTCGGTAGTCCAGCTTGCTGTTGGTCAGTGGGGCTTGCGGCAGCTCCTTCTTCAGGGAGTGATAGGTGGGGGGGGCGCTGGGGGCCTTCTTGGGGTATTGTGGTGCAGGACTGTCGCCAGGTGGGAGTGGGGAGCCATCAGCCTGGCTCAGGGCATCACGGATGCGCCCCACACCAAGGTGCAAGAGCTCGCAGAGGTTGAGGAAGAGGCAGAGCCCGCTGACGGCATACATGATGAGGAGGAAGATGGTCTTCTCGGTGGGGCGGGAGACAAAGCAGTCGACAGTGTGTGGGCAGGGGCTGCGGCTGCAGACGTAGGAGGGGCTCACCTCAAAGCGGTACAGCAGGTACTGCCCAAAGAGGAAAACCATCTCCAGCACTGAGCGGCACAGCAAGTGTAGGACATAGGCACGCATCAGCCCGTCCTGCTTGATACGGCGCCGGCCATCATGCTTCTCTCCGCCCTCTGGGCTCTTCTCCTTCTCCACCTCGATCTCCTCAAAGATCATGGGGTCTTCTTCATTGTCATCTTCTGCCTCCTCGTAGTCTCGCCCGGCTCCCCGGCGCACCACCGGCATGCGCGCCCGCCGGGCTGACGGTTCCCGGCGCCGCGCGGACTCGGGCATGCGGGCGATGCGGTGCATGGCAAAGCCCAGGTAGAGCACCGACGGCGTCGCCACCATGATGATCTGGAAGATCCAGAAGCGGACATGGGACAGGGGCGCAAAGGCGTCGTAGCAGACGTTCTCACAGCCCGGCTGCTGCGTGTTGCACACAAACTTGCTCTGCTCGTCGTAGTAGATGGACTCTCCCCCCACGGCCGTCAGCACGATGCGGAAGACAATGAGGACAGTCAGCCAGATCTTGCCCACGAAGGTCGAGTGGTTGTTGATCTCCTCCAGGAGCCGCGTCAGGAAACTCCAGCTCATCCTGACCAGGCAGTTGACTCAAATCCTGCAAGGAAGGGGCAGGCAAAGAGGCACTGAGCAAATCCGCATGCACCTCACCAGGACCCTGCTGATAGCTCACCAGTCTGCCAGCTGCTAGCCCAGCTCTGTCCCGCTCCCTCGTTCAGCACCAGTGTCCCTTCCCTTACCCACAGATCCATAAACACAGCCCTGCTCAGGAAGCTGCCCCTCAAAACTTTATCCCCTGCTCAGCACCGCCTCCCCGTGCTCCCGTCTGCATCCTGCTCCTGCCCTGCTGCCAGCCAGGTGGGTGGGGACGATGGGGAAAGGTTGGGACATCCTGGTTGCCTGCAGGGACACATCTAGGGGAAAAGTGAGCACAGTCACAACCAGAGCAAACATGCCAGCGTAGGGCAGCACTGGCTGAGGACTGTGAGGGGACAGGCAGGAGCAGAACCACTTCCTTCTCCCCTGGTGACACCCATTCCTTCTCCCCTGAGCAGCCATTTGTCACCTGGCACTGGACAGCATTGCACCCTGTGAAAGCACTCACACCCTCCCAGGGGGGTCCACAGGCCACTGGAGGAAGGCAACACATGGCAGCCCCACTGGCCCACTGCAGCTGCCAGCCCTGAGCCCTGGCTGAGGGGGCCAGGTCCCCAGAGCAGCATCCCCTGCCACGTGCTAATCAGCCAGGTCCTCCTCACTCCACAGAGCTCTCCTCCAAGGCCCAGTAGTGATGCAGCATCACTCTCCCACCAAACCTCAGTGCTGTGCCCTCTCTCCTGCAGGACCCCAGCCTCCAAAGGCTGCAGTGGCCAGTGCTCGCAGCACCCTGCAGCTCCATGGCAAGGGCTGGTGTCCTGCCCCCTGGAACGGGGAGCAGGACAGCGATAGCAAGGGGCAGTGTGGGGCAGCCAAGGAATTGCACAAAACCCTGGCAAAACAGCTGACACCAGAGACTGGGGAGGAAATTACAAGGACCATGTCACATCTCCCATCCAAAGAAGACACCACCCACTGCCACCCCTGGTTTCAGCAGCTTGTGCATGAGATGATGCAAGCCAGGGCAGCAGGTGGCAGGGATGGCCCAGGGTGAGCAGAGGGTATGTGTCTGCACAGAGCCCACAGCAGCCCCTGCCAGCCCCATCCCATCACCTCTGGCCAGGGCATGTCCCTGCAGATGATGACTGATGCTGCACTGATTCCACTATTGTCCAGAACAAGAGGATCTTTTACACTAAGCTCAGCTAGCCTCCCAACCAACCTCACCTAAGCAGAAGAGTCCCTCCAGCACAAGCATCCATGCTGAGGACATGCTCTTGCTGCAGGAGGTGGCACAGGCTGGCACCAGGGACCCAAATTCAGCCCATCAGGGCCACCATCCTCCTGTGGTCATATGCCCTGCAAGGTTTCACTGCTGTCCTGTCTCCCAGGCATGAGCCCCTCTCCCCCACCACCTCCCTGGAAGGTGGATGCTTTGTGTCTGCCTTTACCCTAGTCTCTAGCAGCACACCACCCCGGCACCAGGGTGAAGAACAAGGTGACAGGACGAGGCAGGAGGACAGTTCCAGGAACTAAAACCCAAGCTATGTCAAATCACGACAGGTACCAAGCCCAAGGAAAGCAAAAACGTAGGGTGGCATTGCCGTAGTGCCCATGGAAGTGTGGCATGGGAATGGCTGGCACCGTGGGATGGCAGTGGTAGTGGGCATGGCCAGGCCAGCACAGAGCTACCTGCAGCCGGTCCCCTACCCGGGGCAGGTGTCCAGAGGCCAGTTTTCAAAGCAGCACAGCCATCCAGGGCCTCCCGGCCATGCTAGGAGTCAGGACGAGCACCATATACCTTGGCTGGGCCCTACACCTACCCCTCAGTCCTACCGACCCCAGTCCCCCCGCGTGGGGCTCCCACTCCCCTCGGCCCTGCCTGCCCTGAGATCCCCAGTTTCCCCTGCCCAGGGGCACAGCAGCAGGCATCCCACCCTGGGGCTCACCGGCCCCTGCCCCCCCGGGGACGCTGTCCCACTGACCCCTGCCACCCTGGGGACCCAGCTCTCAATCCCAGCCTTCCCACGGTCCCCGGTCCCACCGACTCTAGCGCCCCGAGGGCCTCCAGCCCAGCTGCCCNTACCGACCGCCCCGCTCCGCATCTCCGCCCCGCACCAAGCAGCGCCCGCGCCACGCGGCGCGGAGCTGCGGCCCCGCTCCGCTCCGGCACGTCCTGCGCCCGTCGGGCGGTGCCGCCCTCGGTCCTCCCCGCCCGCGGCTTGGGAGGCCGCGCAGGGCTACGGGCAGGGGCCGGCGCCGGCCAAAACTCTCCCAGAGGTGGCTCCCGCCCCGGCAGTTCCGTCCAGCCCCCGCTGACCGGCTCTGTCTCTCCGCCCCGTGCCCCCGCGCAGCCGTGGGTCCCGGGAGGCCGCTCCCGCGGAGCGAAGCGGAGGCTCCCTGCCCGCTGTACGGGGATGCTCCGAACCGCGGGTGCGGCTCAGCCCGCGGGGTTTTCAGGGCTGGGTCCGGCCGCAGGGTTAGAGGAGGGAGCCCCCGCTCTGGCCTGAGAGTCTTCTGCACAATAACCTCCTGTTCCTCATAGCGTTCTTCCCCGCCCAGTGGAGACCGAGGATGGAAGAAAGGGGAGAGCTGGTGGCGCAGAGAAGAGGTGGCCCCACACATGGTGGTGGAACGCAGAACAAGACGTGCCTGTGTGGTGGTAATGTGCCTCAAGCCTTTTGCAGCAGGTGCTGCTTCTCGTGTCCCAGGCCAAGTTCCTGCAGCAGGAGCGGGCTGAGCGTGCAGCACCTCGAGATGTGCCCTTAGAGTCACCTACTGCGCCGCCGAGGCCGCACAATGACAGCAGCGGCGCACCCTGGAGCCGTGCCCTGTCCTTTCACCAAAGGCCGCCTTTCACCCTGGCCACTCAATTTCTGCACTGCTAAAATTGGCTCTGTGGGAATTTTGTTGGGGCTGAGTTTCCACACTGGGCCAACCACACCCTTGATGTGCTGGCCCCCGTTGCGTGGGGATGAGGAGGGATGCCGAGCAGTCTTGCACAACACGAATAGCCATGCTGAAGCCGGCGTCTGCGTAAGCTCATGAAGCACTGCTTCCCCTTAATGAAACACGTGCTCCTTCTGCAGAAGGGTTTCTATGAACTGGCACTCCGGTGCAGCACCAGGGCTGGCTGGAGGAGGGCTAAGGCCATGAGGCTGGGGCAAGGAGAGCTATGGGGACTGTGGCCATCACATCCAGTGTGGGGTTTTGGCTATTCTGCTGTAGCCCTGCTGCTTCCCTAAATCAGCAATGCCACCATGGCATTGTACCAGCACCCGCAAAGCCTGGACTCAGGCTTAGTGCTCTCAGATAGGAGGGCAACTGGAACCCACCCAGAGCAGTGTTCTGTACCCTGACAGAGATGCAGCTGTGTGTACAACAGGCTGGGGAAAATAGCCCTGCTTTGGGCTCTTGCTCACTCCTTCATTCTCCCCAGCTCATGGATGGGTCAGTCCCAGGTGACACATTAAGTTCTATGGAGGGAGAGCTGCAGCAAATGGAGGGGAATTTGACCAGGACATGAAGGAATAGTTTCCATTGAATCCCATTCTCATGCGTGCAACTGTGGCATTAACGTTTCTGTAAGGGAAAAGTGCGTTCCAGATTCAGCACAGACACTCGGGTCACAATCTCCATCCCAGGCCAGGAGAAACAGGAAGATGTGGATGCAAGGAGACAGCAAGCCGAGCACAGAAACTCAAGCTTTTGGAAGAATGTAGGGAAGCTTTCAGCTCCAGAAATGAAACCCAAGAGCTGCAGGGAAGTGGCACCTGCAGTGCAGCATGGAGAGGTAGGAACGGGGCGGTGGGCTGCCAGCATGAGGACAGCATTCCAGCCTGCTGGGGAGGTCAAGCAGCACATGTTCAACCCCCTGCTCTTGCCTGGCAGTTAAAGTGACTTGTGGCTTTCTCACAGTAACCACTTGTTTTCAATTGTTTCCAGACTGGAAAGCTTGCCTGCAGCCTGGCTTCAACCCCAGGCAGCTGAGCAGTTTGCCAGGGGTAAGGGACCTATGTGACCCTTTGATTCTGGTGCTCAGCGCATTAAGAACAAGCCCCTGTTTCACCAACCTCACATTAAACTGAGGAGTGTGACCTCTGGGGCACTGCAAAATGAAGCCCTTGTGCCCAGAGTGAAGGTGCTTGTTGTGCTGGGGTCAGGTACCACTGCTGCAGCATTTTTGCACAGCACAGCTCAGCCCATGGCTGGGCTGCAGGGCAGGGGTTGCCTTGGAAGGCCAGGTCTGGGGCTGGTGTCACACACCCCATGGAGAGGCACTACTGTGCTTGTCAGCATCCAACCACTGGCGTCAGAGCCCGCCAGCTTCCCCTGTGGTGTTGCCTTGGGTGTTCCTGCACTCTACCCTTTTCTGAAGCTTGCAAAATCCAGATGTCTGCAGAGGCATCATCCTTTCAGCTTGGGGCAGAGGGAAAACTCACATCATCCGGGAAAGGAAAGCAGTGGGCAAAGGGTGTTGCCCACCCTCATCCCTTTCCACATCAGCTGAGGCTGACAGAGCATAGTGGGCAGGAAGGATGTACAGACCAGCAGTCTTGTGGGGTCTGGCTCAAAGATCAACTTTTCAGAGGAAACAGGGGCACTGTCACCAACCGCAAAAACCAGGATCAGCCCCAAACCACTGAGTTTGTGGGGCAGAGCCACAGAAGGGCAGCTGCACAGCCCAGCAAGAGCAAGGGGAGCTGGTAAAAGAGGAGATAGTGGCTGAGGGGGCGTGTAAGCAGAGGGATAAGAAGAACATCCACTTCTTGGACAAGTGCTGCAGCTCAGGAGGGACATGGCAAGAGCTTGTGCAAGCACTCCTGCCTCCCTGTTCAGACACAGTGCTGCGAGAGGCACCCTCTGAGATGCCAGTGCCAGCCCCTGCCTTGGCCACCAGAGACAGGGTGCAGGGCCCAGTCTGGCTCTCAATAGCAGCCTCAGTTTCTGCTCTGATCAATACAGCAGGATGGGCTGAGCCCTGCTATGACTGCCTCTGCTTCTGGGGACAGTGGCAGTAAGGCAGATGGTGGGGCTGGGTGTGTGTGCTGCGAGGTGATGTGGACAATGCCTGGCTGGTGCTTGGCAGCAGGGTGAGGAAGCCACTTCCACCCTCTCCAAGCAGGGCCGAGCAGGCAGCACTGGAGGTAGGCAGCACTGGAGGTAGGCAGCACGCATCCCTGGCACCAAACATGCTCCTCCCAGATTAAACAACTTGTCTGGCACTGGGACAGGGAGCAGACAACTCTATTAGGGACTGTTCGTCCTGATACAGGACAGCTCCATAACCAGCTTAATACCCTTCTTCTGATAACAGGCAGAGGCACACTCCATTGCAGCAGCACAAAGGACAATGACCATGCCCTCCATCAGAGGCTGAGCAAAGGCTGAGATGGCTTTAAAATAGTTTCTTTCCCTTTAATCCCCCCACTTGATTATACAGCATAGGGGGGGCAGTGGAGGCACAGCCCCTGCTCACCTCTCTCATGCTACAGTGTCTTCACAGTTCCTGGGTGCTGACTTCTGCCAGCACCGTGCATGGCACTTGAGCCCAGCCTGTGTTGGCTGCTCCTCCCCTGCCTGCCAAACGGGAGGACAGCCCACAGGGAAAGGCTTTACACAGGCCCCCGACGCTGTTCTGTGTGCTGGGTAAGGACCACTGGCACCCTGGAGGGATGAAGCTGGCCAGACAGGTCCATGACCTATGAGGAACATGTGCCCTTTGCTGCTACCTCTCACGGCCCCTGGAGATGAGGCCAGCAGGGATATTCTGCTAGAAGTAAATGACCAGTCACTCCAGTCACCAGGCTTCACTAGTTCGACAATAGTGCAAGGGGGCTGACAGTTAACCCCCAAGCAACATATGATCAAAGCAGTACTGCTTTAGAGGGCAGAGAGATGCAGCAGGAAGCACTGAAATAGCCAAACCCATGACTGAAAGCATCATCTTCATTGATAACAGCAGAGTAAAGCAGGGCTGGTATGTGCCCGTGGAAAAGTGGTGGTAGCTTCAGGCTCATGGCAATGGCCCACCTGAGCCCACAGCTGCCTGCAGCCTGTCTCTAGAGCCCTATGGCCACCCCAGCCTGGGAATCCTTTCAGCTACATACACCTTGAGAAGAGACTGCTACAGGCAAGCACAGGCAGGGAAACCGAGGTTCAGACCAGCCTTGCTCTGTGCTAGCTGCTGAGTGCTGGAGCCCAGTGCACCTAGAAAGCGAGAAGAAGAAGGGGCAAAAACCAGATTTTTTAAGCTGAGGGATGGCATAATCAAAACGGAGACAGGCAGAAGATATCTGCAGCTGGTTCAGTATATATTCCACCTTTCTGCAAACCCCAGCTGTCCTATACAGCCCCAGTTCCCACACAGCCATCAGGGGCATGCCTGCAGTGCTGGATGGTGGAGCCTGTCAGGGGAGCCCTTGCACACACCCAGCTGATGCAAGGTGTTAATCACTTGTTAATTACAGTTAATCACTGCACCAGGTGCAAGAGGCCCTACAGCAAAGCATTTGTGATCATGGAGTAACCAAAAAGGGGTTAATCTGTAATAACCAGGAGAAAATGCTAAGTGAAAACAAAGCTTGTGTTTCATGAAGAGGCAGGAGACAGGTTGTGGCAGTGCATGTGAGCTTTCCTGTCAGCGCAGCAGGCAAAGGAATGCAGAAAAGCAGGGAGCTGTTAATGGGACCAAGAGGCTGATGCTGAGCTGGGAGCACAGACTACCACAGACATGGCAAAGAAGAGAAGCAAATGAGTAGTCACCTTTGAAATAAAAAGCGGGAAGAGCTTGAGAACAGCTGTGGACAGGCACACAACCAAAACCTTTGGTTCTGGCAGTCCACACTTCGTCAGACCCCTCAACACATACCCAGGTACTGCAGTGGCAAAGGTGCAGCTTGGCCAGGATCAGAAAAGCAAGTTTGAGAGATGAGTTTTCTCAGGGAATCAGCTTGAGCAGAAGAGACATCAACGAGCTGGTCCAGTAACTCCAAATTTGACTCTTGCCCCCTTCGTGAAAAATGCAACTATAGAAGGTGAAGAGAGAACTTACACAAGCTCCTTAAATGGCAAGATGAAGACATAAAACCCTACTGGTGTTTACTGGCTCAGCTCTTTCAGAGTCCTTCCCCCAGACAAAGCTGGGGACTGAGCTCACTCGCACTGAAGATCTGAGATCCCCAAAGGAACAGAGGGCAGCAGCCACATGCCGATTGAGGAAGAGGGGAGGAAGTGGGATGAATTGTGACATCTGCCTCAAGACAGTACAGATCTTGTCAATCAAGTCTATAGAAAGCTAGATAAAAATATTGGCCACTGTGGGCCTTCAGCAACTCAACTGCCTCTGGAAGTGACAGAAGAATGTCCAATAGTCTAGTGACCCCAAGAAAGAGTGCCCTTCAGACCCAGGATGGAAACTGAACTTCCTGCTCTCCTAAGGCTATAAGGATGGCATAGATTGGTTTGAGCAGGAAGGGAAACTTTATTGCATCTTTTCAGGGAAGCAGCAGGATGCAGCGGGGCCAAGTCCCTGCTGTTTTCTCGATGACAGAAACTGAAGCCACAGACACCAACTTTGGGCATGTGGAAAGTTTAAATGTCATAGAGACTACTGTGAATAGCTGCCATATTCAATATCCAAAGAAAACAGGCATCAGGTCACTGAATGTCAAATGCACGTCTTTATAAAAATCAGGATCACATTGACATAAAATACAGCTTTGTCACTAAAGATTGAACAGTCAGAAAACTTGCCCTGAAGCTGTGGACTGAACATTCATAGGAAAACTGAGATGCTGTTCTGGGAAAAGCTACCATCAGTAAAGGTCCCTACTTAGGATATGGGATCCCACCTATCAGCACCTAATGTAACAGGTCCATTTCTGCCCATCCCCACAGGGAGCTTCACCTGCATCAAAACACCACACACAGCATCTATCTCTGCTCTTCACTGGGCAGGAGCGGAGACTATGACAGCAAAGGCCTGGCCTGCATTTTTTGAGCTGCATTTAACTCTGCAGGAGAGGTTGAGACAAGGTAGAGCCTCGTTTGGGGAAGAATCTAGAGGCAGGCACTCCCGCCACCACAGCCACACCAACAGCAGCTCCTGAGAGAGGCAAGCCTCTGAGGGCCTGGGCAGCCAGTAAGCAGTGTGCTGGGGCTGGAAGGCCCACCTGAGGGAACTGTCAGAGGAGAACACCACAACCCGTACCTGGTGTCAGTCTAATCCTGTTTAAACCTTGTTCCTTTGTTGCTGCTTGGAAGCCAGGAAGGTGGAGAAGGTTAGCCTAGCAGCCCATTCACACCCACCCTCAACAGGAAGGGGAGAATGGCCCGAACCCAGTGAGATGTTAGGGAACCCTTGAGGCAGCAGCAAAGCTAGTATGGAAGCCCTTAAAAAGACATTACAGCACTGCAAATAAATGAAACAAGAAAAACATAACAATTTAATAAATATAAGCTTTTATTACAATAGAAAATAGTAAAACTCATGTTAAAATAGACTCTTGCTTTTGGACTGCTCAGAAGAAGCCTAAGCCTTGCTTACACTTGCTGGTGCCCATCAAGGTCCTGACCTCTAAGCAATGAGCAACACATTTCTGTGCTGAGAACCTCGAGGCTCCTTCCTCCCAGTGACAGTGAAAGACTACAGCAGCAGACTGAGCAATGCCCCATCAGGCAGAGAGGTAAGGGCTCTCTGTGGGGTTGTGTACAACATGCTTCATCCCCTTGTGCAATCAGGCTCCTGTTTGAAGCAAGGTAGCTTTAGGGAAACCACGGACAAGAAGGAGGGAGAGGAAAAGAAAATCATCAGCCTATAATGATAGCTGTCCTGAAACAGCTAAGAAGGCAGCAAATGCATCTGCCAGAAATGGCACCTGCCTGCCTTTGGGTAGCTTACACACTATTACAAGGAACACTCTCCACCTTCTCCTTGGGTGGCCAGTCCAGTGCAAATAAACAACTGTGCAGTCTGAACCATCATGTGCCCCCCTCTTACCAGAAAGGGCCAGGGGCAAGAGTAGAGTGGAAAGCAGAGGCCACAGAACAGCAAGGTCAGATGGGAGTGGGAGACACTTGTGCACCATTGCTGGCACAGCAGCACTTGACTCCAAGTCCCACCTGCTCCAGCCAGCAGGCTCACTCCAGTGCCTCATACACAGCCTTGCGGAGCTCGATGGAGAACATCTCCTCCCAGGGCCCACGGATCCACTCCACCAGCTCCAGCAGGAGCTCAGGGCACTCTGTGCGGATGTGCCAAGTGCTCTCTAGCTTCAGTACCTGGCAGGGAGGAAAGGGAGGGAGGGAATGAGCAGACTGGCCTGACAGGCAGAGATCAGCCCTGAGCTGCCATCCCCCAGCACAGCTGCCGGCCCCAAATTGCTCTGTGACCTCCTCCTCCCTCTCTGCTGCCAGCAGCTGAGTGTCCCTTGCACGACTTTCCACTGTGCTCCCCTGGCTCTGTGGTACAAGGCCCTAGGTTAGGATGGGAGATGACAGCCCCAAGACACTCTTGCAGGAACAGGATCTGAGCACAGTCTGCCCCCAGCATGCTGAGCCCGTGACCACCTCCCGGCTTACCTCATCGTAGAGCATCAGCTTGATGTCACAAGGACAGAGGCGATAGGTTATGATATTGCTAATACTGGTGATTGGCTGCTTCTCCTTCAACTGGATGTTGCTCCTAGGAGGCATTTCTGCCTCATGGTCTTCATCCAAGGAGGGCTGCACCTGCCACTGGTGATTCTCCTCCAGCAGAAACAGCGTGCTTCGAGTACTCAGCAGGGTCACAGGGAAAGCAGATGCCCCTAAAAGGATATGAGGGAATAAGAAAGGCTTTGCTGAGAGCCTGAGTCACCACAGAACCAGCTTTGCTCTCCATTCCTCCCCTAGGGAAATCCTTTACAGCAGCAGTAACTTGGGTGAACGACTTTATCCAGCTTCCTGACTGAAGAGGGGACCAGGGTACTGAAATGTGGCTGGGTTTGAACAGCTTATCCAAGCTTATTGCAGGAGCATGCATATGAAAGACCACTGCCCAGCAAGGCTTGTCCAGCCCATGCCCTCAAGTGAGGCAGGAAAAGTCACTTGAGTCCTTTAACCTCTTAAAACAGCATTTTACTACTCCTTAGTTAAAATTTAACAGCTGCAGCTCAAAGCCTGCCTTTTTTGGCCTGAATTTGTCTGGCTGCAGATATCTGATGGGTGGAACAGAGAGCACACACATAAAGTTTAATACCAAGTTGGGATGCATCATAAATATGACAGGAAGGAAAGTAGTTTTGATAAACTTTAGGGAACATAAATATAATCCAGCTATTTCAGTGGGTGAAAATTAAAAGCACTAGAACTTGGGAATAAGTTAGATGCACAGAAATAGGGAACCATTAGCAAAACTGGCTGAGGTCACAGGGGATCACAAGCTGATGCAGCAGTATGTTGCTTTTCTCATCACATCTCACTCTTGGAATTAGTAGGACTATCAGAAAGTGGATGTTTAATTAATCCTGTCTACTTGGTAATGAGATCTCAGCTGGAACTGTGTCCAGTTTTGGGCAACATACTCTAAAAGAGGAAAAAACTGTAGAGTAAGAAAAAGGCACTGTAAGTTCTGCCTCTCACACATTATTTGTTCAGCATGAGGATACCAATAAACATACTTCCCACAGATTCCTTCTGATCCTCACACTCCCATACCTCCCCAATGGTCAATGGTGACCAGGGGTGCAAAAGCTTAGCAAATTGGTCAGAATGTGATTAAGAGCTAGGTTGCTTTTTTCAGTGTCCCAAGCTATGACGACACTGGAATTTTTCACTGAAAACTCAAACCCCAAGTTTCACACATTTGTCCCTCAGCAAGGCCTGGAACAAAACCTGAAGGGCTCCAGCAGGCTCCTCCTGGTTCATCTCAGGTTCGGGACACCTACTTCTGTTTTCCCAAATGAAGGAGCCTTTCAGCAACTCACACAAACCATCTGTTTTTATGACTCCTCATCTTTCCCTCAGATCAGGGCAATGATCCTGCCCTCACATAATCTCTAGCTTCTCAAGCTGTCACCAAAACTGGTGTGGAAGACCAGCTGCTCCCTAGAGCCCAGACTTCCATGTAGAAAAGGACTGGGAGATTTGCTGGATGTACAGAAGTATGCTGCTATTCTACACAACCCAACCCTAGAAAAGAGCCCTCACCCATGTCCTCAGCCCATTTCACTGCTGGACAAAGGGCACAGCTCTTTTCTCCCAGACTGTACACTAAAATCACAAGCATGTAAACAGACAGCACAACGTGTGGGACATCTGGCTACTGAGATCTCCTGTACCTTGGATCAGGTAGCCCAGCAGGTAGAAGAAACAAGTGTCATCTGCAGCTGCAGAATCTGTGGTCTTGGAGTCCAGCAGAGGCCTGGAGGAGATACAACAGTGGGCTGCTAAGGAAGCACTCTGTTTCCAGTCTAGGTTTGCTGTGAACTAACTACTGTTCCCAGTCCTCCTGGGGAAGGGAAGGACATGCATCTCTCCCAGATAATGCTAAGTCTTCCCTCTCCTGGTGCTCTGACTACCACCTTGCCAGTCAGGAGCCAAATGCTTCCTGCAAGTGAGAAGGCTGCCCTATGCCTCCCACTTTTTCTCCCTCCATTATACTCTGGCTCCTCCAGAAGAGTTGAAGTTGCCCTGCCTGGCTCAGTCCACGACACCCCTTTCCCTGTTCACCCTCTGTGCAGCAGGCACTTGAGACAGCTGCCTTAAACCTGTAACACAGGCCTGGCAACTCCAGTAGTGCCTCCTTCTGTGCTACCCTGTTTCCAGCACCATGCTTCCCAGGGTCTGCTGGACAAGCAGACATCCCTTTCTACCTGAAAGCCAAACCTCTCACAGGCTCTTACCACAGCCAGTGCTGGGGATTCATTTCCACAGTGGGGATTTCCTTCACCTTACTCCTGTGCTTAGCAGGCAGTTCTTGCATGAGATCTAAAGAGGGAGAGAAGGCAAGTGTCTTTTATTGAAAACCCAAGGGCAGTATGTAACAGTTCAGGACACTTCTCTACTGTTCAGAGAGGTGTTGCAAGTTATGGTGGCAGTGAGATTCTCTCTCAGCTTTTTTTCAGACCTGTCAAGAAGTTTATTTCCAACATATATCCAACAACAGCTGTCCTGATATTTCCCCAAGAACTAATCTTCCAAATCCTCTCCCCCACACCCCTACAGCTCTACTCTTACCTGTCAGGGTCTGCAGGAACTGGTCACAGCAGCTTTGGTTCCGGATCAGCAGATTGTAGGAAGTTTTTGGGTTCTCAAACTCCATTCGCAAGGTCTGGTGGCAGAGTCCCACTTCCAGATGAGAAATATCAGACAGGTAGTGAGAGTCATTCTTCTTCAGCCAGTCTGCAGGTTGTCCCCTAATCACAGAGCACAGCCCTCAGCTGCAGCAGGCTGCCCCATCTCCTCTCCCATGTCAGACTGCAGCAGGATGTTTGCCAGAAGAGCCTGTGCATGTCACCACCCCTCCAGGGTAAGGGCAGCAAGGCTAGCACAGGCTGGCACCACCCAGCACTCACAGACTTGCTGCAGGGTCCTCACCTGATTGCTCCAGTGACTTCCAGCACATAAATCTTGAGATCAGAAGCAACCAGGATTGAGAGGAACTCTCCTTGCCGGCCAAACTTCACCATGACCACCTAGAGCACACAGAGGGTGGGTCACAGCTTTGGCCTGCCCCTTGACAGCTCATGCACAGAAAGGCCAGACTCAAAGACACTTCAGCTCCCTCCACACCCCACAGTCTCTGAGATGCCACCTCAGTGCAGAACTCGCAGGGTGGCAGGAGGGACAGCAGGAAGAGTTGTAGGAGTGGTGCTGGGGGAGCTCACCTTGAGGAAGCACTGGAACTCCTCAGCATTCTCCTCAAAAACTTCCACGTCCAGGTAGAGCTTCAGGCGATGATCCACTGAGCGGAAATCCCTCGCGTTCAGGACGCTGGTTACAGCTGAGGAGAGCAAAGGGCAGCAGTGACACTGGGGACACTGGGCACTGACCAGTGTCACCCCCTCTGCACACCTGCTTCCATCAAGTCTCTCCTCAAGACAAAGGGCCAAACCTGTGGGCTTTACAGGCCACAGGTCTCCGTGTGGAGATAAAAGAGGAATTCATTGCTCCAACGCTTGCTTTTTTTTTCAGATATACAAAGCTTTTATCTAAGCCAGCTTCAAACTGTGCTTGGCTGTTTAGTCACAGAAGGACACTGCTTTGCTGCTGGATTTGGCAGGAGGGCAATTCTTTATCACAAAGCCAGAAAGATATTTCTTATTTCAGCTGGTGTCAGCTCAGGTCAACTTTTTAACTGACTTTGATCATGGCAAGGTTAAAGGGGCCTGAGGAAGACACCAATAAAACTGTTAAAGAGTATAATTAGGTTTGTCATGAAATTGTGTAACCAAAAAAATTATACAACAGCCACAGTACTGCCCAAGAGTTCACCCTTCCCAGCAGAGGCTGTTCTCCACCAGAAACACTACACTAACCAAGTGCTCCTCAGCAGGAACTTTCCATAGGCTCAGTTTTAAACTGGGACCTTGCAATCTGACCCCAGAAAAGAGACTGCTTTATTTCTCATACTTCAACTGTACAAGACTGAACATAGCAACCTTACAACTGTGATTTTACACTGACTCCTCTTCTGAGGCACAGCAGTCTTGAAGGACTGGGAGAGACCTGTATAGATCAAGAAACCAGTAAGTTTGCAACTCAGAACTACACTCAGCTGCAGTACACTTGCAGGGCTAGACCAGATAACCTCCACAGCTCCTTTCCAACTTGTTATTCTGTAAATCACAAGCTGACACCCAGGCAAAGGCACCATCAGAAATCCAAGGTCGTCCAGAAAAATCATTTGTGGACCTCCTGTCTTGCATGACAGCCCTCACACAGCCAGCATGCAGTCTCTTGGGCAGGTTTTGTCATCTGAAGCTCACAAAAAAAGTGAGGAAAGCACAAGCAACTGTAGATCCACAAACCAGAGCCTCCTACTAGCACACCAGCCTTGCACTGCACTTAAGCCAAAGAATAAATACAGAGAGATTGTGCATACTATTCTCCAAAGGTAATGTTCCAGCTGGCAGCTCATGGATGCCACAGGAACCCAGTGTCTCCCTAAATGAGCAATGCAGCTTCCAGAACAAGACCCTATTACTCAGAGTCTAAGCAATAATAGGTATTTGGAGCTGACTCACTTTTCCTACCTTCAGGCATGAGGATTTAACAGAGAGGGGAATGAAAACCTCTGCTAATAAGAACCATATGTTTATGGTGGCTCATACTTGATGTCCCTCTTCCCCATTAAACAGGAGGAAGTGTACCCTGCAAGCACCAGTGATAAAACCAGCAAAAAGCTGTCAACACCCCTAAACCCTGCACAGCTTCCTCATACTCACAAGGACTGAGATTCCACGTTTCCTCAGACTCAGAGTTCAAAGAGAGCGGGGAAGGAGTGGGCCCCCGAGAGACACTGTAACGGTAGCTTCCCATCAGGCTGCCCCCGTTGGTGTCTGTGTGGCTGAGGGACAAGTACTGGCTCTTCACGCCCTGCTCCTTGGCACAGCTGCCATCTGATCCCTGGGAGGCGGGATGAAGAGTGCCCTGGGGCTCAGTGCTCAGCTCCGGGCTCCTGGTGCTGTTGCTGGTGTCTATCTCCGAGCTGTCCTCCCCACCAATGTAGAACTTGCCGCCCTCGCTGGCCAGGACAGATGTTTCCTCGGGGCCCTCCTGCTGGCTGCCTCCCTCCAGCACAGAGTCTGACAGGTCCTCACTGGTGCTGTCGGCGCCAGGCGGCAGAGGCGTGCTGGAGCGCTCCTCTGAAGGCAGAATGACCACATGGTCACTGGAACAACTGGGACAGGCTATGGGCTCACCAGCTACTGCAGGACCTGTGAAACATTTTGTCGGGTATAAAGAAAAGCCAGAACAGCTCTCCCCAGTGAGATTTTACTTCCCCCAGCCTCTGCAAACCACGAACCCTCCTTTTTCAAAGCAGAGAATAGTTACAGTCTGACTTGAGCAGCTTGTTGAGCAGCTTCTTCAGAAGCATATCCTACATACCTCCCCTCACAAATCAACCAGAAATTCTGGATCAGTGCCACATGAAATAGTTCTGCTCAGATTTAGGGTGCCCAGTGTGTGCTGTGGTTGCAACTGAAACTGTACCAGGATTTTGTCTCTTGACTTTCCTCCACTTCACATCTGCAAGTGCTCACACAACCTCGGAAGCCCAAGCTCATGACCAGTCAATCCAATCTTCCTTAGCCACCTCCATCCCCAGCATGCTGGGTCCCTTCCCCAGCTGTCCTCATCCCTTCTGACACTGATTCCTGTTGCTCCCTTTACCCACACCAGAACAGACTCCCAGCTGGATCATGGGATTCCCATTACTCTGGCAAGGAGAAGAAAATATCCTGGGGTGGAGAAAAGTGCTGCAGCCAGGGCAGCACTTCTGTGTTCACTGCAGTACTTCAATCCCAGGATACTCTGTCAAACAGCATCTTCTTAGCTAAGGCACTCCCCAGTTAGAATATAAACTGAGCTTTGTAAAACACAGCAATCAGAAGATGTCTACTCAGGACTAGCCACATCTCAGCTGAAATACCACATCTAGTTTTAAACAGCCAAAGAAAAATGTGGACAAATGGGAAAAAGTACAAAGACCAGCAAGAAACTGAATGTATGAGATATGACTGACAAGTAAATTGTCTAGAGAGTTGAGTTTATTTAGTCTAGAGGACAGAAACCAGGAGAAGTTGCCGGGGCAGAACAATGGCCCTCAAGTACAAAGAAAGGAACAAATTGCTTGTCCAATGTGGCAGCAAGAGTGGGCTTAAGATCACAGACAGGGAGACTTAGATTAGGGTTCTGGTTGTTTTTCTGATGTCTAACAGCCAAAGTTTTACCTGAAATACTGATGCAGATTCCCTGGAAGCTTCCATTAGCAAAAGCTCTTTAGAACAAATAAAGTCTCTGTGGCAGAACTGACTACATGACCTTTAAGTCCTCTCCCAGACTTCAGTTTCCAGCACTCCTGTGTTCCCCCAGGCCACCCAGAACAGGAGTGCTGTTTGCTTAACCTTAAACCAGTGGCTTATTCCTGCTAGGAAACAAGGCAGGCTCTTCCAGTCCAACTAGGCCAAGTGAGAGTTCATCCCACAATAGGTTTTAAATTCCAGCACAGCCAACACATCTCCTATACATTCCGTGCTCCACACCACAGCTGCCACTCTGGAAGTCTACCTGGGCATTAATTAGCAAACACCTTTCTTCTGAGCACTACAGCCTACCGTGATCTGAGGCAACTAGAGTCTGCAGGATTTTGGTGTCTCCAAGCTCTGAAGAATAGGAACCTTGATGCCAGGGGGTCAGGGACTGTGAAAACTCCTGCTTGCATTTCAGGCACTGGAGCTTCATGGGTCCCTTCTCTTGGTCCTGATTTCGCCGATTCTCCTCAACAGCTGGGGACAACACTTCAAGGATGCACTAAAAATAGCAGCACAGGGAAAAGGATGCTATCAGGTAGCTATGATTGTCCTAATAAAAATTATCATTATGTCAAGCTTTGACACCAGCAAGTCTTGTCACATGCCTCACTATAGCATTTCAGAGTGTAAGGGGTGCAAGAACATTTCCCAGCTGTGCAAGACTTGCCAAGGGCATGAAGCTTCACTGCAGAAAACAAGACAACCTGTTTTTGCAGGTCTGTGCCTGATAGCTACATACTGACAGGCTCCCTCTGGAACTCTGATCTCAAAGGTCCCATCTATTTGTGTCTTATCTCTAACAATTTGTTTAAATGTACTTAAATGATATCTTGAGAGAAATGATTGAATTAGAGACCAGAGTCTCTACAGCAGCTGTGTGGACATAGACTGACATTCACTGTCCAGAGGACAAGCACAGGCCAGCACATCACTCAGTACCCACAAAACATTACATTGCATATGCACAAGCAATGATCACTAGCTTGACTACAAACTTTTCATGCCAAGAGGGAGAAAACTGCAAGACTCTCTCCTTGAGAGCACCGTTTATGCTACAGGAGCTCCACTGCCCATGGCCATGCTCACAAGACCCTCCACAGGTCATATGTGCAGAAGAAGAAATCCCAACAAGCCCGACACGGGCAGCAGGTGCTCACAACCTCTGAGAACAGCAGCCCTATGCTGGTTGGAAGAATTCAGTGTCTTCTGCCTCCTCCCCAAACCTCCCCACCTGCAGACACTGCTCCGGGCTGTCATCAAGCACCACGTATTTGCGCTTCTGCCGGTCCTTGCGAATGTAGCTGAAGTGCAACGTGAGGACAGGGAAAACTCTCTCCAGGTCCTGCTGGGGACACAAAACACCCTTTCTAGGATGAGGGAGAAGCTTTCACAGACTACGTTTGCTTGCAAACAGCTGAAACATGGCCATACAAGTATTTAATTTAGTGCATCCTAAGCAATCCTCCACAGCTGATAGCATTTGGGAGTCTGGTAAAATGGGCAGAAATAAATAAACAAATATAAAGATAGTTAGTACTGACAAGACTTGTGTTGAATGCTTGAAAAATTGCATGAGTGCTTGAAACTTACAACAGTAACTCTCAAGGCCTAGAACAAAGCATTTCAAACAAAACACCTTTTTCATGAAGGTATTTCAGAAGAATATCAAACCACAAAGATTCAAAAAGGCACAAGGGCAGGGTTTAAAAATTATTTGGAGCTTTTAGAGAAAACAGAATTAGAGAAACCTGTGAACATGTCTGTATACAGACTGAATGTTAAAATGTTACCACAAGGAAAAGGGAATTTCCAAACTCCCTTTCTAAAGAACCACAAAAGCCAAATAGGGCTGGTAATGCTAAAGTGTGCACCTAGAGCAGATGGCAAACTGCCCACTGAATTGCCAGGAGCTTTTTAAACATCACACTTGGCTCTGTGCTGCTCTAGAAACAATGCAATGCACAAAGAGTCCTCTAAGGCCACGGTGATATCCCAGTGAGGAATGGATGGGAAGGAGATCTCCATTTCATTTAAATTCCTCTTGAGAAGTCTCTCATTCCTCCACACCAGAACACGTCCAGCCATTAAATTCCAGCCTTGGTACAGATTTGATACTGGCTTCTGCTGCTTTATCACAGGTAGTCTAAACAATACAGATGCCATTAAACACACATACATTGGGTTGAAGGGATGCTCAATGAGGCTTTGCAGCAGCTAGGAAAAGACCTGCAGGATTCTTGAAAGGAGCCCAAATCCAGAATGCTGCCATACACAGGGACTAAGATGACAAAGGCTCACAGAGAAGTGTAACTCACCATCCTCTTCCAGGTCAACTCAGAGGTCTCCACATTCTTCAGGCATTTCAGCTCCAGCTTGTGGAGGACTCTGGCAGCCTTTAGCTCCACCTCAATCACATGCTTAGCTGTGACTCGCAGGAAGATCCAGTCTGGCTCTGGGTCCCCTTCACCTTCTATTTGGCTCACCAGCACTGGCTGGCACAGGTCCACTGCCAAGCAAGACACAACAGAGGTCAGTATATGCCTTCAGTCCTGCGGGACCCAGGTCCTTAGCATTCCCACAATACTGGGCATCATGCTACAGCTTCAGAGGTAAATCACATTTGATTAATCTATTTTGTTGTCATCCAAGCCCTTAAACACAGCAGTGAAAGGACCTGTTTACCTTCTACCTTCTCTTCTTCTTCCTCTCCAGGCATTAGCTCATCTGCCTCTTCTTCTCCTCTCTGTTCTCCTTCCATAGGCTCATCCAGCTGTACTTCAGGCTCTTCCTCCTTTGCAGTGTCATCCAAAGGAGAAGAGGATCCTTCCTGGGATACTTGGGGCTTTTCTTGCTCTGGGTCAGAGCTCTCACTTTGCAAGTCCATTGCAGCAGGTCTGCCTGTGATCTCATCTTCAGAATGGCTGTGGGACATGACGGGTACTTGGTCATGCTCCTCCAGGTGTCTCTTGTACTGCAGCCAGTCAGCACCAAAGCGATCTCTGAAGCTGGCCAAGCGCTTCATCTCCTTCTGATGCTCTAGGACCAGACCTGCAAAGAGAAAACTTGGCAAGTATGAAAGTAGTCACCAGGCCAGAGCACTCCTCTTACTGTGGGCAGTTTAGCTGCTATGTTATTAAGGAAGACGACAAGCCTCACCAGCAGAGAGAGGTAATGCCTGGGGCTCGTGTTCTGTGTCACTTGGCTCCGAAATACTTGCTCTGCGCACTTTGACTTTTCCCTGGAAAGAAACAGAATAAAAGTAGTTGTGAGGAACTAGAACAATGAAAACAGCAGCTGATGAGGGGCTCTGCCAAGCTGAAGGGTTTATAGCTGTTACAGTGTAGAGACACACATGAAACCGTTGTGAAGGTATACGAAGGTTAATATTAAAGCCCCTTCCTAACACACAGCAGTGTAGAGGCTCATTAACCAGGCAGTCAGTACCAGACCATATCTCACTGCAGGAGGCTTTCACACCAAGGCATCCCCATCACCCAACACGCCAGCTACGTGGCTAAGAAGCTGTGTCAGTCCCAGACCTTGCTTTTCTTTCGAGGGACCCTGACGGCCACATTCTCTGCTGGGGACTGACTGTCGCTGAAGTCTGCAGCACAGGAGCTCTCCAGTGCACTGCGGTCCAGTGCAGTCTTCTCTGAGGTAGAAGTGTGGATGGACTGGGACACACTTTGCACAAGTCTTGGAAGGTGCTAAAGCAAGAACAGAGTATTGCCAGCTGAGTGCAAAGGGCAGACAAGGTAACCAAGCCACAATTCAGGCTAAGAGCTTTCCTGCTCCTCACCCCAAGCTTTCACCATCTCAGTCAAAGCACTAACAACAGATACTGCCTGGTTGATTGGATTGTTTATCACAACCACTCTGATATACCTCAATCTCTGCCTTTCTTAAAAACAGCAGATGGGAAACTGATAACTATTTTGCTGACACGTAGTTCAAGTGTCAAGTACTATACAGTACCTGAAGAGGAAACAGGCAAGGCTCCAAGTCCTGCAAGGCTACATAAGCCAGAATAAATTACACTGGCCAGTTCCAAAAAATTATCAGGAATCAGCATGAACTGAGTCAAAATGATCTGTGTCAAAGTCAAGGTAGCCCACAAAGATTTAATAGGACACATGACAATGCAAAAACCTGTCAGAGCTCCCAGTCCCAAAGCCAGTAACATCAGTTTTTAACAATTATACTTACCATTAGGTCTGAGGAAGAGAGTGGCTCCCCATCCAAGAAGAACTGTAATTAGAGACCCATTTGCAGTCAGATTCCATTTGGCTGGCACATACTCAGGACAACTGCTGCTGACTCCTACTTCCCTTCAGGCCACCCTAGGGTTGGGATCTCTGGCAAAAAAACTGCAAAGAAACAACCCTGTTCCTGCCTATCCACCACTCCTTTAGTTGTAGCTACCTGACCTAATAGCATGTAAGGCCAGAAGGGACCGTTGTGGTTTTCCTGTTTACAGACTTTATAACTTCCAGAAACGTATCCAAGACAGTTCGCGGAAGAGGTACAATAGATTATTCCACAACAACTCAAATTGTTTTGAAAGGTACTCACTTTCACCTCAAAGCCTGTATCCTACTTCTAGCCTGACTCCACATAGCTTCCAGTAATTTGAGTTCAGTGAAAGCTTTTTCCAAGATGCAGTTTGAAGACAATGAATCCAGCCATTTGCCACTGATCTGAAGGGCAGACCAGGTCTGGAACACCTTTGACCCTTAGCAAGTAAGTTTATTTTGCTAAATTGTCAGAACACTGGCTTTGCTGGCTTCTTTATTTGAAATCAGATTGCCAAGAACTGACCTAAGCACTGGAGTGTAAGGGAACAGCAATGACACCTGATTGAGAGCAGATTGAAGGAGACAAAGAGGTGGCCATGGCTGCCAAAGTGGTACATACTGAGGTAAGGTGGGCAAAGACTGTGAGCTCCTTTGCACAGTCCAGCAACATCATTACTACCTAGCAGGAATAGAGTAAAGTTCCATCAGTGAGCAAAACTGAAGAAGTAGACAGTGAAGACATACTAAGATTTGAGGTGTTGCAAACCTGAGATCAGTATTCAACTCTGTGCTGGCCAGCACATCACATAAAAATTTAAGGTTAAACTACTCTACCACAGGTAAAAAAAAAAAAAAAAAAAAGAGCAACCACAAAACAATCACCACTGTTACACAGCTGGAATAAATCTTCAAGTTTCTTTTCCCTCATTTGCCCTGAGTGTTAGAACACCCTATGCCTTCAACAGCAGGGGCAGAAGGCAGGTGGCTAATACTTACATTGGAGAAGGCTGCCCTGGGAGACACATGGACAAGGGCTGCAGATCGATGATTTTGATGGAACCATATTGGGTTTCCCTCCAAATGCAGCTGGGTGAGGGAAACAGACAAGTTGTTACTAGAAGCAATATTCTCTACCCCAGTCTATCCTGCCTGCAGGCTCATCTTTCTCTCTGCTTCATGAAATATCCTTGCAGTGAAACAGTTATCAAGCCAGGAGAGGACTAGGCTTTTACAATGCTTCCTGAAATTAGTTCAGCAAATAGAGGAGATTAAAGTACTTCCTACTCATGACCTAAATCATGATGAGCTTTTTCAGTACTGACTCTGAGAAGTGTTGAAAGAACAGTCCTTTGCAAGCCCAGAGAAGCTGTAGATGCCCCATCCCTGGAAGTGTTCAAGGCCAGACTGGATGCGGCTTTGAGCTACCTGGTCTAGTGGGAAGTGCATCCCTGCCCATGGCAGGAGGGTTGGAACTAGATCTTTGACATCCCTACCAACCCAGACCACTCTCTGATTCTGTGATCTTTCACAAGCACTACAGTCACTGCTGTGCTCCTTCAGACTTCTCTGAACACACAAATCCACAACAGGATTATGGGAGGATCTTTACTGAACTTGACAGTGTTAAAATCAGAAAGGATGAGCAAGGAACTGGGGATGAATATATGAAAAAAGGTTAGCTTGAGGAAGGGTCACTAAAAATGAAGGCTGAAACACAGGTGTCTGTGTAAGGCTCCCCCATCAGTTTCCTGCAATAAAATTAAATGCTCAAGAGTTGAACTTATCTTCCAAAACACTCTGGTTACCACAAAGTCTCCATCTTGCACACCCTGACCATTAAATCCCTAATCTACCAACCCAGCAGGCTTTATGCTTACTTTTTTTAAACAGTGCAGAGTGGACAATGGTGCCAGCTGGGTATGTTCCAGCAGCAGGTTGTAGGCCACATCCAGGTGCTGCAGATTCACAAGCTGTTCCACCCCTGTGAACAAAGCAAGAAGCCATCAGCATGCTAGAAAATACAACTTAGGAACCTCCCCCAAAACTGAACCCTAGTGAAAACAGTTGTGCCCAAGATTTCAAGTTCTGTTCATTCTCAAGGACAACAGGGAGGCTTCAAACTCAGAAATGCTTCTCCCTTGCAGGCTCACCATTAATGCTGTCAAGCTCATTGTTGCGCAGGATCAGAGTCACCAGCTTGGATCGGCTGAAGATGCCAAGGTTTGGCACCTTGGACAGGAAGTTGTATGCCAGATTGAGGTATTCTAGCTCTGTAAGGGTCTGTTCAGAGAGAAGAGCAGCATTGGATCAGTTGGGACCTTATCTCAAAGCCTGGCCCTGAACTCACGACAAGGTACTAGCTTCTACCATTTTTTTCATCCCAATAAGGTCAACCAACAGTCTTAAGACTGTTTCTGCAGGAAGTTTGATGTTCACATTGGGAGTGGTTTGTTTAGGGACACTCAGCATCATCTAATTGCTGTACAGAATTTGCCAGGAGCACTGTTCTCTTTCCTCACCAACTTCGATGGAGCATAGGAAAGGAGTGGACATCCTGCCTTAGCAAAAGGAGTGAACTACCTAAATAAATCCTTTCTTACCTTTGTAAAGATGATGGGGAATGATACATTGTGAGCCCCACCAACTCCATAAAAAGCTGTTTCATAGCTTTCCTTCAAAGAAGCAGATTGAGCCCAGCAAAGCATGCATTTTATTGCCATTCCCCAGAAACACACGTGCCATTGTGATGGACTACTCCTTTTCTAGAGTAACTGACTGGTTTCTGAGAGCAGAAAGTAAATGCTACTGGCAGTTTGAACAAACTGAACAGTAAGCTTCTACAGCCCCATGCCTGTCTACATAATTCTCACCTGCTGCACAGACTACAGCAAAGTCTTGGCCACAGTGGAGTGCCCACCCTGTGAGGAGCTGTCCACACAGAGTACCCTGTGTGTAACAGTGCATTTACCACTCAGCCATGCTGGACTGCCAAGTGACAGCTAGAGCTAACTCTCTGTCTTAGAGGTGAGGAACACTGCCTTCTCTGCCTCAGCAGCACTCAGACTGCACATATAGGACAACGGTTTTCAGGCTGCAAACACTACCTCTAAGTCACACCACATCTGTGATTCCTTTTATAATACCTCACCTAGCAGAAATGTGATGTCAATGATTACAGAATTTTAGCAGTATCCTCTGCACAGGAGGAAACTCTGCTAGTCAGCCCAAAATACTCACCGTTAAATAGTGCTCACAATCCTGGATCTTGTTGTGACTCAAATCCAAGACCCTCAGAGCATTCAGTAATTGCTGAGGGACAAAAAGATACTAGATCAGATCCAACAACTGTCTCTGTTACAACATGAAAGGCCTCTCTTGCTGAGAGAGGCCTGCAAAATTAACACTGCCCGCTTCCTCCCACCCAGACCTAGCAGCATCAGTAACAGAAGGCCTGGCTCTTGGCTGTGATCATCTCCTCTCTTCTCCTCAGCCATGCAGCAAGGATCCCCCACTCACCAGTGAGTCATCCAAGGCAGTGATTGAGTTATAGCTGAAGTTCACAGTCTGCAGTTCCAACCATGGGAGAGCACAGCTCAGATCTCCACCACATGCTGAAATTATTTCCTAGGAGGAAGAGAGGAGCCGTACCTTGGTGAGTACTAGCTGTTATAGTAAAAGCAGATGAACACAGGAGAACAGTCTAGAAAGGGCTGACATACTGTGCTTTACAGATCTTGTCTTGCTTAGAGAGGCAGTGACTTTTATGTCCCTAATGCAAGTATTTGGAGGTGGTGGGAAACCCACTGCCAGATATTTAGAAAGAAGGGAGATGTTTTTGTTTCCTATGCTGAAGTGGCAATAGTTAACCTAATCTGTTAGATTTCTTAGGCTCAGAACACTGAGCACAAAGACTGATGCTAACAAAATAATTTTTAGACCTCCCTCAAACAAAAGCAAGATACACACTTGTATCCTGACAGATAAAAAAAGCTCTGAAACCACTCCCCTACCATCAGCCCCTGTTCTCCAGCAGGTTTCTGCTTGTACATCCCAGAGAGAGGCCCAGAGGCCCACGGCCAGCACAGCCCATGCTACTCAGTTCTTCATGGCTGGAGCTTGCCTTCATGTCTCAGAAATGTGCTGGGCAGCAGTGCAGGTAAGACACTGGGACACAGCATTTCCTGTGACAATAAACTCTAAACAGGCTGCTGAGGTACAATAAGATAAACCTCAACCAGCTGCAGGCCTTGAATGTGGCAACAGCCAGACACAGAGTTGTCAGACCCAGCTGACACAAAAGAGCCAGAAATTCTTAAGAAGCTAAAGAGAAGATTACAGAGCACATGTGCTTGCAAGCAGGGAATCCTTCAACATTGCTTGAGACAGGAGTAGGACCCCAGAATAGGGAAGGGAGATGAAGCCACACACGACATGAATGAATAAAAGGGCTAACACCATCTCCTACATCTTCCCTGTGTGAACAGCTGTAGGATCAAGATAGCCTTTCTCTTGCAATTTACTCCACGAGCTGTGTAGAGACACTCACCTCCAGTGTACTGATACATTTGCAACAGGTTAGAGATTCCAGCTGAGAATAGACAAATCGCAGTCCCCGGAGGCAGTGGGGAGGGACAGACCTCAACTGCAGCAGTGACAAGAAAGTAAGAACAACATACATCAAAATATTACAGTGGCCAAGTTTTACCCCAAGCAAGTGTTGCAGGAGTTTAGTCTTAGCCTTCCAGGGAAGCCACAAAAGCCTACCCAGTTTTTAGGAGTAGGGGCATTCTGCAACCACAAAACTAGTCAGGAAAACCCAAACAGCAAGACTCAAAACCACTCTCACCATCTATACTTACTTCCAGATGCCGGAGGGACTTGAAAGGGAAGATCTTCACAGCAGATTGCAAAACACAGTTTGGAACATGAACGAGCTACAGAAATGAGAAAAGAAGTCTCACGTCAAGCTTGATTTGTGCTGCATTACCACCTTCCTGATGCACCAACTGCAGCACCTTGAACACACTGTTCCTCCAGCTCGGGTGATCCCTTAAAAGCTCTCTCCCAGTGCTGGTAGTGGCACTGTCTCCCCAGATCCACAGTACAACAGAGGTCACAGAGAACAGCATGGTAGCAAGTGTGGTCTGCCAGCCCACAGAACTCCTCTTCATCTCCCCTGCCCACATGGCTACACCACTTTCAGCACCACTGGAACGTCTGACAGCTGGATTCCTCATCAGCCACAACCAGCAAACCTACTAAAGACAAAACTAACTGCTGGAGGTATGTTTATCAAGCAACTGAGTAGAAGTAGCACTCTGGCAGGAGTGCATTTCACCACAAGAGGCCAAATAAGGCAAATCACAAGCAGATACAATGGAAAACAGAGCTGGTCTCCAAGGCACTGTTAGTGTTAGACTGAGGTGCCTGCAAACCTCCTCTTTGTACTCTGTCATACAGCCACAGGCCCTTTCAGCACAGGGCAGTTAGACTGTGTTCATGTACCATAAAGCAGCTTATTAAAACCATCTCCTTATGCTTTCTGCAGACAATGCATAAACAGTATTTCTGGCTGCTATTGAAAGTGAGTAATGAAGTAGTTACCACTTCCATGCGGACAGCAAAGTACAACCAGAAAGACCATCTCTGCCAGTTACATACACATTCACACAGAAGTGACTCATCAGATGTGGAACAGACATCCTAAGGCCTCATCACCACCACTGCTTCCACAGTTACGGCCTTGCCAGGAATGAATCACTGCCCACTGCCTGCCAGCACTAATGCTGCATGGTGAACAAGAGCATTTGCAAGGGGAGCTTGCACTGGCAAACTAACAATCAGTTCTAGCAAAGTGTATTTCAGATGCTATTCTTGCTGTGTGTCTTGACCATCTCCTTTCCCTCCACTGTCTTAAAAGTATGTCAGGCTGATATAAATTATTAGCTTCTCCAAGTAAACCAGTTACCAGACATCAAGGGGGAGCTTCCCCTTCTTTCCCCTTTGTTGCAGAGAAAGCACATTTTCTAGGGAACAGGAGCACTCAGCACAACATACTCCTGATGGCAGTGTCCCTCCCTGCCTTCATGTTTCTGCATAGACTCTGGGCCTCACTCAATACACTGTTACAAAATTCTCCCAAGAACGTTCTGATACCGCTCCACTCTCACTGGGAAAACACGTTTTAAAAGACGTCACAGGCAACACCTTTTTAGCCCCACTGTAGAACCAAAACAGCTGCTAATGCCTCTTCCCCTTTCAGGCTCCTTTCACCTCCACTACCCTCCCAGCGTGTCCCAGTGCCGAGTACAATCATGTGCAGCATCGTAGCACATGCTACCTTTCAAAAACCTCTCAGAAAAATTCCTTGATCTGTAGTTTTATCTTTATTACAGCCTCTTTACTACAGTGTTTACTGTTACAATTAATGAGGATATGTTACTAGAAATATCCTGTGCTGTGAAACTGATCAACCAGAACCGCTGCCCAGGCTGCTGAAGTAAGCAGCAGCCTCAGAGTGTGTACAGTATCTGACCCCTCTGCTCAAGTTTCCCAGCTCTGCTGCCTTGGGCACATCAATCATCACTTCGGGAGCACTCAGCTGTGCTCAGGTGCCAGATACTGCCTGAATTGCTCAAGCCCTTCAGGAAATAATCATTTGCCCAACAATGACCACACCTCACCAAGGTCAGAACATAATTAACTCCTGCTGCCCCCGTTTTTAACTCCGAAAAACTTCCCGATGAGTTGCAAGGCTGATCCTAGGTAAGCAGTTACAGACTATCGTGCTAAGCGACGACTGCACGGAAGAGCCCCAGTGAGAGCCACCTGACCCACGGAGCCTGCACGTCAGACGGGGGCAACGGGCACCAGAGGAGGCTGCTCTGAAGCTGTGCCTGCCACCTCCACTGGCCAGCCCCGCTACGTACGGACCTTCAGAGAGTGAGTCTTCTGCAGGACGTCGAAGAGGAACTGCGCCTGGAGGATGGCGGCTGTCTCGGCGGGGTGCGAGGGCAGCGCCACGAAGCCCCGGTTCTGGTTGCGGGAGCCCAGGTGCTGCTCGAAGACCTGCGTGAGGTGCTGCAGGGTGGAGGTGAGCAGCGTCAGCGTGCTGGAGCCGTCCAGGACGAGGTCTCCTGCAGGAAGGGGAAAGGACGGGCCAGGCCGTGAGTGTCCGCACACCGAGGGCACTGACACGACCCGGCCCGGCGAGGCCCGCGGCGGCCNGGGGCCGGGGCGCGGCGCGGCGGCGGCGGCGGCGGGCGGCTCTCCTGCTCCGGCGGTGCGAGGTACGGGCCGGAGGAGGCGGGAGGAGGGGGGGTTGTCCCTGCGCTGCTGCCCCGGCTGCAGCAGCTCCGCCTGGCTGCCCTGCCCCGGCCCGTCTGCGGGGCGCTCCGGTGCTGCACGGTGCGTGGCGCGGTGCGGGGCATGGTGCATGGCACGGCACGGTGCGGGGCGGTGCATGGCATGGGGCACGGCACGGCATGCGGCGCGGTGCTCGGGGCTGGATGCGGCGCGGCGTGGAGCAGTCCCGCGCTCCGCACCGTACGGGCTTGCAAGGCACGGCACGGCACGGACGTGGTGCAGTGACCCCAGCGGCTGTCTGTGTCCCCTTCCTTCCCCGGCTGTACGTGTGTCTGTCAGAGCCATCCGTATGTCCAGTGGAGGGGTGGCTTATTTTTACTGTCTGGTGTTGGCACTTCGTTCTGGAGTGAATTTTGTTCCCTGTGTTCGTTTACGTGTCTGTGGACCGTGCAGGCTCCGTCCCGTCTAGTACCCTACGGAGGGCCTGTTGTGACAGAGTCACGGAACAAACGGTGCTTCAGGAGTGAATGGCTGTGATGGTTCATCCAGGGTAGTTCAGTGGAGTATAGGATTCATTGAAATATTTAAGCATGCTTGTGTAATAATACATATTTCAACATAGCCATGTGGCAGAGAGATCCACAGGTTAAAACCTTCATGCCGGGAAACTTTGTGTGTTTACTGTCTTACGTGTTGCCTTTTCATTCTGGTATGTGTGTCTTGTTCCTTGGCCATGACAGAGGAGAGATAGGGGCTGTGCAGCCCACTCTTATTTTGTTTGGCTTTGAGGCTGTGGGTGTCACAGTAGCATCCAAATGCTTTGATGTATGCAGCAGCACCCCTTCTGCTCCTTTCCTCCATGGACATGCACGTCGGTATTTCTTCCCAGGAAAATCTTCCAAGGCCTCTAATCCTTCTCCTTTGTGAGCTCTTCCCGTCTGTGTCTGTCAGCCAAAGTCCCTTCTCCTCCCCTATCCTCAAACAAGCTTTGCCACTGTGGCTTTATCCCTATCTTAACATCCACTCCTAGTCTAGACACTCCACAGCTAAATTATTTTCAGCCAGTGGCCAAGGGATTAAGGAAGAGCTGTGGAGATGGATGTGGGACCTGATGTCTGTCCCCGTGCAGCCCCTTGCCCACGGAGCTGGGGCAGCCTGCCTGTAGCGTTACCGACTCGTCTTTATTGCAAGGGGACAGCATGGACTGCTCACCTCGGCCCTGAAAGATGTGCCAGATTGCGTTTTTCTCAGCAAAACAGGGAAGCACTGGCACTGTGAAACAGCCTTTCACAGAGGGGGAGCCTCACTGGAGTCCCTGTGACCAACATGTGGGAGATGCTGTAGCTGCCACCATTGCAGGGACATGCAGATCACTTTCCTTCAGAATCCATTAAGCCTAGATGGTCAGTACAAGGTATGGTGGTTTATGTGAGCCAGTTCTGTTTACTGGTGTGCTTGTGGAGAGAGCAGGGACGTGTGAGTGCACACAGGTTGGCAGGCTGTGGATTTTTCTGGCCTCCCTTCGAATCTGGCCTGCTGGCATGATGCTTCTATTACTGAAAATTACTTCTAGCGGGAATGCTGAATCACGTACTCCCCATAACCAGGAGATACAGTAGGATGAAGGTATCAGTCATTTGCTTTTCTTTAGCGGTGTTTGTTTTTTTAGTTTCCCATTTTATCTTGTGCTCTTCTTATGGCAACCCAGGCAGTGATGCCAGCAGGCTGGGCACTTCAGCATGGTGCTTATTAGCAGAATTCTCCCTGATACTCCTTTTAAGTTTCTATTTTAAATTTTAACCCATTCTTAAATCTCTTTATGAACGGCTGCCTGACAAAAAAATAATCTTTAGTTGTGTTTTACACCCTTGAGATCTTTCCAGACTGCTGGTTTGTTCCATCCCCATCTTAGTCATCCCATATTGTGCTAGATAAAATTAGCTCCTAACCTTTCCTTATAAATCAATCCCTCTGGCCCACTGGCAAAATTTTGCTCTTCTCTGAACTCCATCTGTTGAGGGTGGTAGAAACGCCTTGCAGGATCCCAGTAGGTTTCCATCCCACCTTCCTCTAGAGGTGGCACAAAGTAAGGGGCAAGTGGCCTCTAGTGGCCATGGACAGCCGTGAACGTGCCGAAGGGGAGCACCAGTGCTTTCAGGCTGCGGGCTTTCCATTCTTCAGAAACAGGGGAGCTGGTAGGGTTAGAATCGGCGAACTCACCTTTCATCCTCACCTCTCTCTTGTCCCCAAAGTGTCAGAGCCTTCCAGCAGCTGAGCCCCAAGTCCTGCTGGCTTGAGGTGCCCACACATCGCATCCTGCTTTCACAGGGTGGTGAGTGGGGCATTGATGGAAGCCTCGTGGGTATCTCCCAGTCCCTCTGAAATTTCAAAGTAAGTCCCCAGGGCTCTCTTACTGCTACTACAGCTGTCTGGCTTTTAACTGTTCAGCCTCATTGGAGTGATGGCTTCAGCATAATTCTGAATGTGGTGCTATGATGGGTAAAGAAAGACTAAGTGCTGGGTTTTTCCCTCCCTTTTAACTTCGTTCAGGCAGTCGGGCTGTAGTTTTAAACTCAGTATAAGGTGTTAGAAAGCTGATGTCAGCAGAATATGTTGCACTCAGTAGTTCTCCAGGTTTCCTCCCTCCCAGAGTGCAAAATGCCCCTGAAGCCTCTGCCTTGCTTCAGACATACCTGAGGTTGACCTGAAACAAAGCATATTGCTTCACAGCCTTGCTGATAGTTTTCAGTTTACTTCAAAGGCCCCAAAAGGCATGTTAGTGGCACAGAGGTTAGTGAAGCTGAGCATTAGCATTGCTTTTGTTAAATTACCTTTGCCATTTTGCTAGGTCTTACGGATTCTGCCTCTACAGGAGCTGCTGTCCAAAGCCCCATTATCTTTTTACTCCCTAAGTTATAGTCCTTGCTACACGTTTTTGCAGTCACTCTGTGGTTGTGAATGTTCTGTTCATTAAAAATGTCTAATCCTTTCTTTGACAGTAGTGATGCCATGGTCCTGCAAAGTGAGGTTACCCTGCCAGCTCTTCCCACTGGAATAAAATGTTCCCTGCCTTCAGTTTCAAATGTACTGCTGTTTGTTTTCATGGAATTATACCCTCTTCTTGAATTAAATGAAAGAAAAAAAGGGGGAAAAAAAAGACACATATTAACCTTTTCTCTGTCATGTCTCCTACCAAAAGGATGGCCTGGATGCTGCATTTGCTGTTTAGATATCTGTCTTGGCAGCCTATTTCTCTTGAGCTGTTGAGGTCTTACTGAGGATGAAATTAGTGATGAGTCCAATGGGGTGTGTTTCAGGGGTTTCTTCCCTTTTGTTTTGCCTTGTTCCTGATAATTATATGGAGCAAAGGAGCATCCTTCATCAGTGGTCAGATTAGCTCCTCAAAAACTTGCCTTATAGATGTCCCTGGGATTTTTGGTTTGAATAAGCTCTTCCTGTAGGCAGAGTAAGCAGACTGTAGACCTTCTGGAGATCTTCAAAGATAGAAGGGGTGATGAAGTGGCCTTACTGGTTTCATCTTTAGACAATCTTTAGTGTTTTAGTCACCTGTCTTGAACAGTGTCCCATGCTAGGTACTTCAGATGAGGTAGTAAGAAACCCCTCAGCAGATAGCCAGGAGACAGACTATAATACTTACTCCAAAGCTTTCATAGCTGGAGAATAGCTTGTTCTGAAAGATGGGTTTAACTTCTCTTAATTTTCTTTTTCATGAATACAACTCATTACCAGAGAGATGGCCAAGGTATCCTCTGACTTTGCAGTGTTTTGCTCCTTGATGACATCACTGAAAAAAAAAAGTTGTGTCAATTTTGAATTCATTTGTATTCTACTCTTGTAGTTTTAACGAATGTCCCTTTTCTTGTGCTGTGAGCTGAGGACACTCTGCTCCTCCCAGTGCCCAAATCACTGTGTATATGCTTACACCTTCTCTGTTTCAGATGAGTTTTTTGGGATAATGTCTTCCCAGTGCCAGTCTCTGTACCATCTCCAGTTCTTCCTGGAGTGCAGCCCATGCTGCTTAGGCTGTGCTGCTGCTGCTGTGGATGGTTTGACCTGAGGTGTTTCTGTGTTAGTCTGTATCCCAGTCCTTGTCAAGCGTGACACCTCTTTGCCTTCCTCACCTATAGCTGGATATTGAGCAGATTGTTCCTTTGTGCAATCCTCAGGGACTTGTGTGTCCTTTAGCCCTGCCACTGCTGACAGGGCACAGATCTGCAGCCTGAAGGTTGGTCTCTTTGCCTGTGACATGTATTGTTTTGTGTGTGGCGTTTGAATGATGAACTGTTTGTCCTTGTCCTATCTCTGTGGTCTGCACAGCTCTCTCTGTGGTTCCTTCTGGCCTTTTTTGGGATCTGTCCAGTTAAAGCTAAGTGCCACAGGACCACTCTGCTGCCTGCTCCTGGCATGTACTCCCAGCACCTGATGTCTCTGACTTTCTCTTTCCCTGGTGGGTCGGTCACACCCCAGCTTTGCACTGGTGTGCTGCTGTAGAGGTGGCTGAGCAGGAAGCTTTTCTTTCTCTTGCACAGCCCATGCAGGAGCTATATGTAGCTGCTGTCTCCATTGGCCCCTCTGACCTTTCAGAGAAGGACAGGATCCCATCTATCCCTGATCAGCTGGAGCTGGTGGCCAAAGCAGCGTGGGCTGGGCCACTTGCCCCTGCACACTGCTGGGCAGAGGCCTGTCCTAGTGATGCCAGGGAGGTTCTCCAAGGACTGGTGAGCTGACCTCTGGATCAGGAGCCAGGGGCTTGAGGGCAGTGGCCAGCAGTCTCCCACGACATTCCCTTGTCCTGCCCTCTCTCCACAGGTTATGCCACTCTCCAGGTTTGCTGGGTGCCTGCCGGTGAAAGAGAAGGGTTGATATTTTGCCCAGGCCCTTAGGTCCTGAACCAAAATGGCAGCTGGAGAGTCCCCTCCCATAGGAGATGTCTTCATCGACTTGCAGCAGGTGAGGTGGGAATCCAGTAGCAGCAGTGGGGCCGTCCCTTCCCTGGGGACCGTGCTCCTGCTGGCTGAGAGCAGGGCTGGTGTCCTGGCAGCAGGAGACACAGCCCGCGTTTCCTGGGGACAGGTCTGCACGAAGCGTGCTCCGGGGCTGTATCCTCTCCACGCAGACAGCAGACTGGCTGAGAAAGGCCAGAGGTGGCTCTGTGAGGTCCCTGTGCCTTCACGTGCTGTTGGATAGGGTACACAAATGACAGGAGGAGCTGAGCAGCTTGAAAATAGGCTATCCCCATTTAGGCTGGGCTTGGGACACCTGTGCTGAGGTGAGAGGAGATGCAGTCTCACGCACAGATACAAAGCTGCTCTTAGGCCACAGCTGAGAACAGGGATGTGAGGAGAGGGATCTCTCGGCTAAAGCTGCCTTGCTCCCTCTTTCTGCCTAGCAGATTTATCACAGTTGGGCCTCCTCCTGTTTCCATGGAAACATGGGAGTCCACAACAGCTCCGCACTGGCATTTCGGCTATTGATGGAAGATTTTACCAGCTGAAGCTGCTCAGGAGAAAGAAAGGAAGGCCAGGGGACACCTGGTGATGCTCATGTCAGGGCACTTCCAGCAGCAAAAGGCAGAGAAGTTCCCATTGCCTGAAACAGGAGGAAAATGGGCAGAAAAGCCTGAAGAAGGCATGCAAGAGGAACAGGGAGTCTAGATGTGTGGAGGGGAGGTGGGAAGGCACAGGGTGGTCACAGGGAGGACCCAAGGGCAGCTCACCAGAGCAGGGATGCTGTTTCCCAAAGGGAAATACAGAGGAGATCTAAGAATGAGAGAGATGGCAGACTGAGCAAAGGGAAGACCAGACAGCAGCAGTTAAGTGTGAGGAGAGAGAAACTCCAGCCAAACAAAAGCTACGCATTTCCTCTAATGGGAAGAACAGGCACTGATATATTCCCTTGATACCTGCCACTCAAGAGAGGTGTGGAGCACCACTGAGGTATCCCTGCAGAGTGTGCCTTCGAGCTTGATGGTCTGTTCTGGCCCTTGGTTTTGAGCAGAGCTGTGCCTCTGTGTGAGAAACTGTGCCCCAGGCTGTTGTATGGAGCTTGCTGCTCCTTAGCAAGCCGGCACTGTTGGAAGGGCAGGAGGATCCAGAGGGCTTTAGGGGTCTGCCCTGAAGTGTTTGATTCTTACCTGGCGGTTTCTGTGCAGGGCAGAGATGACGCAGAGAAAGCCTCTCCTGGTGCCGAGGACGATGAGGACTTGGATAAGACTTTGTCAATCGAGAGATTTGGGGACCTGATAAGCAAGTCAGCATCGAGCAATCTGGAGAAGCAAAGTCGCAGCTACAGTGAGAGAGATTTTGAATGTATGTAGGTTTTGAAACATTGTACCCCCTTCCACCCTCACCACCAGCCCTCGCTCGGTCCCACCTTGCTGTGCAGCCTTGTGCCAGGACTGCAGATTGTCTTAGGCTGGTACTCACTTCCTTCCTCCAGAGCGTTCCCGAGGTGCTGTGTACACACAGTTTAGCACCAGTGCCCACGGCCTGTTTGCAGTCTGTTCCTGTTTTCTCTGTCTCCATAGGCATAGCTACTGCACAGCCCACCCAGCAGCCACAGCTCAGCCCGGGGTGTTCGCTCACCTTCTAGACCAGTCTCTGAGACCTCTGCAGCTACTTCCCCAAGTTGAAATTTTCAGTTTAAAACAATTTTTCTTCCATGTGGCTGCAAAGAAACATCCAAGTTTGACCAGAAGCCAGGCTGTCCTCCCCAGTCTGAAAGCAGAGGGCTCCAGTCAGGCATGCCTGTGTATTTCTAAATAGCACTCAAGAATCCATTGGGCTTATCTGATCAAAGAAAGGAACTACAAAATAAAAATGGAGTGTGAATTTAAAGTGCTGTAGTTATCTCACCTGAATTCATCTGAGCAGCATATCTATTCCTCTATCTGCTCTTTTATGATGAAAGAGGCCTTTGGTTTTCCCAAAATCGTTTTGGGTGTTGAATGAGAGTGTACTGACAAGAGTGACCATAAGCTCTTGCCTGCTGTAGGTGGGTTATGTTACTTTGTAGTAACAGCAGTGAAGGGCAGGAAGAGGCCCCCGTCCAGCAGCCTGTTTGTGTGGCAGGCACGTAGCAATGGTTGGGAGATTTTCCCAGTCTGTGGCTCTCCACAGTCACATAGTGCTTCTTTTCCAGCTTGGCTTTGATGAGATACAACCTTGGGAACATTATATCCCAAGTACATCACCAGGCTGTTTTCTGCTTGGCCACTCATTTCCAATGGCTGTTATAAAAGCTTGCTGGAAAAAGTCCATTACTGTAGTATACCTCAGCTGCTGGTTTTTTGCCTGTGTCATTTCTCTACAGAGGCTCCATTCAAATAACACTTCCCATCTGGGCTCACAGTCACTCATGCACATGGCTGCAAGGTGCTGATAGCTTTGCTGTGGGTTGAATTCCTGTCCTGTGCCCGTAGGACCTACCTGCTCAGAAGCTCTGCCTGTGTGCACAGGTGTGCGGGTTGGCTTGGAGGACATGGATGTTCTGCTTGAGCATGCATGGCAGAAGCTTTTTGAAAATTTGACTAGACACTTGTACTGTTTGGGGTTGGGTTTTTTTTCCTTATTCATAGGAGAATAATTTTTCTTTTGTCAGAATCAAGCTCGTTTTCCTCTGAACTCCTGATGTATTTCTGTTGTCTAGGACTACATCAACCCTGGTTATCAAAAGTTTTATGCAGTTGGTATTCATAAAGCTGGAAGATCTGGTTAGGGCATTAGACTTTTAAAGATAACATACCAGCCCATAGAGGTGAATGTTCTCTGGGCTTAGAAATGTTTCCTGCTCTAGTTGAAGCCAGGAATTCCTAGTATGTAGGCTCTTCTTCTGGGCTCCCTACCGAAATTACTTTTTCACATATCTTGTATCAAGTTCACCAAGAAATGTAATCAAACATCTGGGACTCTAGTTTGGCAGTAACTTTCCATACAGGCAGGCAGTGCAAGGAAGGGAGCAGGGAGGGAGGGCAGGGACTGGATACACAGGAGGACAAGGAGGAAGAAGAGGTAGGTATGAATCCTTCTGTGTTTGGGAGAGGTGTTTTTCCCACCTCCAGACCACCTCTGTGAGGATGTGATCAGTTGACCCGAGGAGGGCTGAGTGCAGGGGTGAAGAGAAGAGCAGTGCCCTCCTCTTCTGTGCCAGATCACAAACCATCACTGCCCTTCCCTGCAGCCCAAGGCTTCAGTTTCCTTCTGATCCAAAACATAAATGTTTCTGTCTTGGGCTGAAGTGAACAAACCAGAAGGGAAAGATGGGCTCACCAGTGTCCTCACCAGTAGCTTTGCACTGTTGAAGGAGCAACATGTATATAGTTGGGGTCTTTCTTGCTTCTTATATTAGAAATTCATGCCTGACCTATTTGTGGCATGCTATGGAAGTACAGCAGCAGGACAGGAGGGTCTTTCTGCCACATCTTGTGAGTGAAATAGGGTATACCCAGTTAAGTCAAAGAAAAAACCATTTTTGAGAGAAAAGTGTTTATAAAAAGCCCAAACTCTTTCCAATTTGCAGATGTCTCACCAGTCTAAATCTCCTCTAATCTTGCCACAAGCTGCTTCTTCTGAACCAGGGGGATGTGTGAAATATCCCTGCTGTTCCCAAGGGGGGAAACAAGGGAGAAAAGACTTGAGAAACCAAAGGAAAGGAAACATGACAGCAGAACAATGAACCTGCCTGGCTCTCCCAGGGAGAAGATTACAGCCTACATTGAAAATGTCCTTTGAAGGTAGTTTGCACTATAAACAGATTTTGCTGCCATGTCACAGGAAAGCTGGGAAGGAACCAAATCAAAACAGACTGGAAACAATTCCTCAGGAAGAGCTGCTGAGCAACACCCCCTTGCCAAGTGGCTAGTGCCCCCCTGATTTCAGCCGCTCCGGGTGCAGCCCCAGGACCTGTGCATCCTGCAGACTGGCTTTGTGCCTGCAGCTAGCCCTGGCAGCACTGGCTTCTCTTTCTCTCACACTGGGATGCTGAACTTACCCTGTTCCTTGCCTGGTGTATTGCCTTTGTTTTGGAGTGAAGGCTCAGAAATGCCCTTAATTTCTTTTCGTTCTGTAATTCCCATGATACCCAGGTCAAGCCTGTATGAATTTCTCTTTGTAGATTAGTTTAAATAAAAGTTTTTCTGCCCTGTTTCTTTACCCTGGTTTTTAAAAGACAGCCTCCTAACTGAACCTGGATTTCAGAGGCTGGTACACACATGCCCTCAAAGTACCTGGGATGTGGACTTAGGTTACTTCTGCAGTTTGTTCCTGTGGCTGTGTAGGAGGAACTTTCTGTCAAAGCCTGGGGGATAAATAAGCTACATCTATTCAACTCAAAGAAACATTATGCAGAAATCATTTATCATTTAGGATGGAAAAGACCTTTAAGGTCATCGAGTCCAACTGTAAACCTAACAGAAAGTCCACACGAAGCCATGGCCTAACCACTAACTCATATCCTTAGAAAGTTTGTAAAGAGCCCAAATTATGCTTGTTTGAGGATGCAAGAAACATTTCCCCATGTTTAGGAAGGGGATGTTGCCTGTGGCAGGTCACTGCAGCTCTGCACAACCATGCAAATGGCTTTTGGCACCACAGAGAGAGTGCTGCCTTCCCCAGGGCAGTGGAGCTGTGTTGGGGTGCTGGGCACGGCACAGGGGCTGTGTCCCCACCTAGCCCAGGCTGGACACAGCCTGCTGCATCACTGAAAGAGCTTTGCTATGTCCCTGTGGGCTGGTGGCTCTCCTTGCCCTTCCTGGCCCTTGATCTTCAGACCATGCTGTTTCCTGGAGGGGCGCCTGGCAGGTTCCTCCCAGCCTTTTCCTGCCCCTGACTCTCTTTTTCTCTCTCAGTCCACCGCCAAACCTCGCACCACATCCATCATCCCCTTTCCACTCACCTCCCTTCTGCCCTCAAGTTCCAAAAGAGGCCACCCCGTGCCAGCAGGAGGAAAAAAAGGAGGAGGAAAAAGAAGAAAACCTCAATACCTCCCTCAGAGGTCACCCCCACCATCCAGGAAGAGGACGAGGAGGGAGGAGAAGAGGAGGAAGAAGAAGAGGAAGAAGAGGAAGAAGGAGAATCTGAGGCAGGGGAGGTCCCAGAGAAAGAAATCTCTGCAGAATCTGAGGCCGAAGCTTGTGGGAAGGACACATCCCCTAAGCTGGAGTCCCCAAGCAAACCAAAGGCAAGGCCAGGGCATGCCTATCTGGATGGGGCTTGGAGTCTGGAGGGAGGTGGTAGGAGGGTGCCAGCAAGTGTGTTGCTCAGGGATAGAAAGTTGTAGCTGTGCAGTATTGTGGCAAGAGTGTTTTTGTCCTTGCCTAGCAGAGATGGCCACCAAAGGACAGTGATAGGTAAGTGATTGCTTGGTGTGGATGCAGGGGTGGGAGTGCATGAGCATTTTGGGGCTGTAAGACCCATGGGGGAAGATCAATGTGTCTGTTCTTAAGTTTTATAGTGTAGTGGAAGGCTCAGTATGTCCAGTCCCAGGGTACGGGGCATGTGGGGAAAGTCATTGTGGCCCATTCTGGGGAGGATCTGTGTGCCAAGGATTGGGCTGAAGGCTGTCTGCCCAGCTCTTGCTGTCAGGACTGTTGTCTCTGCAGTTCACCGTTGGCAGCGATGAGGAGGAGTCCAGCAGCGCGCCGGCTCCCGCGCAGTTCCACGTGGAGGAGGAGTGTGGCATCCTGTCCCCCATGCCTCGCTTTGCTGACCTGCTGCAGGACAAGGGTCCTGCCTCCCTCCACAGGTAGGTGAGCGCTACCAAGCTGCCTGCTGCTCTCCCTGGCTCAAGGTCACTGCACAGAGCCTGTCCCCAGGGGCAGTGGCTGTGCTTAGCCTGAACTTGCCTGCTGAGTCCGAAGGGACGTGGGCCCCAGAGGGAGAGCATCTGTGAGCAAGAGGGCTGCTCTCTGGTGGGATGATGATTCTGTGGAACTCCTGCAACCTCCCTTGGTCCATGGGATCCCCATAGTGCAGGGTCAGAGGCACTGGGCTGCACACCCAGCTGCACACCTGGAGTACCCTTCCTCCCATCTAACCTGTGCTGTTATGCTGAGCTGCAAGCTGGGAAGCTCCAGGAGGGGACCAAGAGGCCATCAACTCAGGGGTAGGTCCCCAACACTGGGCACAAGCTGATCCCACTCTGTGGTAGGGAAGAGGAGGAGCAGAAGGAGCAGCCTCCAGGTTTCGTAGGAGATAACTCCTGGCCCTGCTCCTTCTCAGGGACTTGCTGGTCAGGGCTGGGCCATGGGATCCCAACTCCTGAGGGCCACTGCCCATTCTCATTCACCCTGCTTACTACTGTCAGTCTCTTTGGTTCCTACAGCCCCCCTGGGCCACGAGAGCGTCTGTCCCGTGGGTGGGAGAAGCGCAAGGCCTGGGGCCAGGTGGCGAGTGGACAGCGGGTTACCTACGACTTGAAGGAGAGGATGTGCATCGGCAGCATGACCACCCTGGAGAGCGCGGCGTACCAGCGCGTCCCCACAGACGAGGCCGAGGCCCAGATGCTGGCGTCTGCTGACTTGGACGGCATGAAAAGTGAGGCTTTACGGCACTACCTGCATTACCTGTGCGTGTGTCCCTTTGTCCCGTGCTTCTCTTGCTCTCCCCTAGCAGCCTTAAGTCTTCAGCCTGCCATAGGACCTGGTCCTCACCTCCCTGTTCCCCAGATCCTTCTTTTCCAGCAGTGTCTCATCTCCGTCAGCTTTGCAGTGTCCACAGTGCTGATCTTTATGTTTTCAGCATCTCTACTCCCACCTACCCCATGGATGCCTGCTCCACCACCCAACCCCCTGTCCTCTCCGTCTCAGGGTTCCCAGCATTTCCCTGAGACCCGGCTCTCTCTCCTGACACACTTTCCCAGCGATCAGCCCTCTGTGTGACACGTTGCCAGCTCTGCTATTGCAGGAAACCTGAGGTGAAGAGCCTCCCCTCTCCTCTGCTCTCCTGGCAGAGGCAGCTGCCTCCTCCGGAGCGCCTCAGAGGGGGACTGCCCCTGTGCGTGGCAGGAGGACAGAGAGAAGAGACGTCATGGAAATGCGCGCTCCGGGCCCGAGGACATGGAGAATTCAATAGGTTGCTCTGCAGGCTGGGGAGGGAGGGAGACACCAGAGGGGAGTGAGAGAGAAAAGCAGTGCTGCACATGTAGCCTGGCTGTGCCCAGGCCACGGGTGCTGCAGCCCTGGGCATCTGGCACAAGACCTCACGGAAAAGCGAGGACCCTGCTCTGGAGGAGCTGGTGGGGCAGCCCCCCACGGAAGCGTCCCTGGGTGGAGCCAGTCTTCCTGGAACCTCATCCGTCCTCGGGGCTGCTGCAGCCGGCACCTTCATGCCCTGTGAGCAGGGGAGCGAGGCACCGGGGCTGGCCCCAGGGCTGTGGTGAAGCTCCCCCAGGGCAGCTTGCTTTCCACACATCATCCTGGCTGTCCTGGCTCCTCATCTGAAGGCGTGTCGTTCATGACACCTGACCCCTGACCTTCACAAGGACAACATGATAACCCTTCAAGAGAGAGAGGAGCCGGCCAAGGAATCAGAAGGGGGCAGCAGCCCGGAGGTAGTGATAAGCACCTGTATTCGCAACTCACTTGGCTATGAAGACTTTGATGAATTTGCCTTCAATTTTGAAGACTATGATTTATGGGAGGCCATCAGAAACCATCTGGGCTACCCAGGCGGGGAGCCCACCTGTAAGTACCAGAGCAGTGATCCCATGGTTGCAGCTGTACATCAGAGCCCCCAGCTACAGTGCATAACCCCCTCCTGTGTTTGTTGTCTGTACCCTCTCCATGTCAGGTTGGTCTTCTGGTTTAGAGGAAGTACAGTCTGCCCTGCTGTGTGTCTGGGGACACTGGAGAAGCTGTCTGATGCCTGTGTGTCTGTGTGAGGTCTTCGTACCAATCTGTGTTGTAGTGCTGAGGTGCTTTTCTCTGTGTGTCTCGCTTGAGCAGCTCCAGAGGCAGCTGCATCTTGCTGTTTGTGCTTATCAGGATGTGGCCCGTGCCTTGGGCAGAGAAAAAGCAGCTGCTCTGAGGTGTGTATAAGGACAAAGAGATTTCCCCTTCTATTTGTAGCACAAGGTGACAGTGTGCTGCTACTCTGTTTGCTGGAATTTGAGTCCAGGTACGGCTCTGACAGCAGAGGTGGGTATCAGGTCTAGCTCTGCACTGTAGCCTAATTGCCCAGAGAAAAAAAAATAACCTATCTGCATGCTTGAGCATGGCTGTGAAACTAGCTGATGGCAGGCTGGCTGGGGTGCCTGGATGGGAGAAAAGAGGAAGCAAGGAAGCAAGAGTGGGAAAAGCAGGAAAGGAGAGAATAGGAATCCTGAGAGTCAAGAATGTCTTCCTGTTCTCCGCATCTGTTTCTATACCTTCACATCCCTTGCAGAGCAATCTCTGAGCCATCTCGGAGACCGTGCAGAAACCAGAGCTTCACTCCCATCTCTCACAGGGGTCCTTCCTTGGTACATGATGCTAAAAGGTGGCCCACCTTGGGGGTGATACTGTTCACAGTTGTGGTTCATGGGTGGTTGTCCAAATGTCATCTGGATCGTGTGTTAATTTTTCAGTGGATTTTAGGAGTGCACGTGGGAGGGTGATGTTGCAGAGCTAGCCCACTAAAGAGCTTTACACAGAAGAGTGGGAAAGCAGAGTGATTGTAACAGCAGCTCAGGATGCCTTGGTTCAGCTTCTGCCTCTGCCACAGACTGTTTGATCTTGGGCAAAAGATGTAATTTGCTCTGACTCTCAGTCCCAGCATCGTATTCTCTTTGTCATCTGTTCCATCTTTACAAGCCTTTAGGGAAAAAATGTCTGCCTGTGTGCTTCTGCAGGGACCAGCCAGTGGGGATTAGCTTCTGGCTGTTACAGAAACAAGTCTGCTACTTGTTACTGTAAATTGATAGAGCATATAATAGTAGCAAAGTTCAAAATAGAAACCAGGAGCAAATTGGTCCCATCAGCTGTCCCAAGCTGAATGAACTGTAAATTAAAAGTGTGAAGAAATTGTTCCAGGTTCACCTTGGAAAACGTGGATATTCTTGGGAGGGTAGAAGGGGCAGATCACTCTGCAAGGTGTGATAATGCATCACTTACAACGTGGGGAAATTGAGCTTTCTAGTAGTTAACACATTCATTGATTGCTGCAGCTAATACTGTAGGTGCACTGTACAGTCAAGTCTTAATTATTTCAGTGTAATGAATCCACATTGTGGATTAATCCTGCAGAGGGGTATGGCAGAGTCAGACATGGCTGAGACAGCAGAGCCTGTTCTGTGCAGAGCCAGTTCACTTTCAGCCAGTGCCACTTGCCCAGCTATTCACTCCTGACAATGCCTCTTCCAGGCCCGACTCAGATCCAGGAGGAATCAGTTTTGAACAGAATGGAGTCCTTGGTCTCCTTGCATTCTTTTAAGTGTTTGAAACATGGGGAGTGCTGGACCTGGACAACTGGTTGGCAGCAGGGATGAGCTATCCCTGTCAAATTGAACTTAGCATCAGCCAAGAGAGACTTGGGCTCTGTGCAGGATGGGGCAGGAGCTTTTTCCAGAAGCCAGCATAGAGCTGTGTCTTACAGTATTTTGATTGGTGTTTAATTTAGTCTAGTTTTAAATATTTCAAGAATTTGAGTTTTAAGTATCTTTTTATGTATTTCAAGAGTCCGAGTCTAAATCTGTTTTTTCTTGCTGTAACTTAACCATTGGGGTGTATGGGCAGTGTGCATTATCCTTGTGGTGCCAGGATAGCACGTTGCTCTCTAGTACTGATACAAATACTCAGATGCCTCTTTCTGGTCTTCCTTCTTGTGGATTGAGGGAAATGAAAGGAGAAGAACAGAAGCTATGGTGTAAATTGAAGGCAATTGCCTGCTAGCAAAGGCATTCTTGGGGAAGACTTTAACCCAGTGCAGTCATATTTGTCACATTCAGATTTAAGCTGGTAGAAAAGGAACTTGTTCATCTGAAGAAATCTGACTGTGGAAGCTAATGTGACAAAATCATCTTCTGGAAGAGACTGTAGGAGGTGCTGTGTGGGAGGGTGACATACCAGTTCATTGTAGTGGAGCTACCATAGGAATTGCTCTCTGTCCTCTGATGTTGTCACTGTGTTCACACTCAGATCCTGGGGAGCACTGAAGAGAAGCTACAGCAAGAGCAGTACTCCCTGGGGAGTTTGGCTTCAAGCAAGGACAGACGTATGCCTTGAGCATATCACCCTTTGGTCTCAGTCTAAGATCCTGTCCTGAATAAGGACTTTCAAGTGCTCTCTTGGACTTGGCTTTCATTGGGGAAGGCATCAATCTGACAGGACACGGAAAGGGTCTCTGTAGAGCAGCCTGGAGCACTTCAGCTGGGTTCTGCATGGGACTCCCAAAGCCAGTGGGTCTCCTAAATTAAGACCAGGTGCCCACCCTGTTCCTATGAGTTGTATGCCCCAGCTGGCATCTCAATAGCCACAAACGCTGCCAAGGAAGAGCAGCAAAGTAGATCCCTCCTTAGTCTGCTGTAGGTAGGGCTTGAAGATGTGCCTTCACCAGTTGTCTCTGACCCTGCAGCACTTGGATTCCTGTCCCTGTCAGTGAGTGTGGGAGTCACTGGAGGTGCTGTCAGGAAACCTGGCTCCTTGCTGTATGTCTGTCCTCCAGCCATTGTCTGGCTAAGACTAGATGCCTGTGGAAGCTTTCTAGGGCTGTTGTTGAAGAGCACTGTGTAATAAGTTGTCATCACTGAGAGGAGAGCTTGCTGTCCTCTGTCTTGCTGGGCAGAGTGTACTCAGGCCCTGGTTTTCCAGACACACAGCGAGAAGGAGTCCCAGGGTGCATAGGAGAATCAGAAGCTGCAGGGATTGGAGCAAAGGTGCCAGATACCAAGATCATCTGCATGGTGGACTGCTTGTTTTATGCATGAGCTCATAGTGAGTGTGCTGAAGTGGCTACCATGCATGCAGGAGCTGAGAAATCCATGTGAAACTCCACGGAAGCCCCACACGTGCCCGGCTCCCAGAAACGTTCGTAGTGGTTTTTGGGCCGTTATCTATCGACATTGCAGTGCAGTAAGTGGAGCAGGGAGGAGTCCCACCATCAACAGGACGTGCATCAGCAGGGCAGCCAATGGGGGAAAATGCCCTGAGGCTCAGTATTGATTCATTTTATATTTAATTTAGCGACCCAGATTTCCAAGGTGCAAGGCCATGGCGTGCCTGGCCTGATGCTGGGTGTGTCTTTCCATGCCAGAGGTGTACAGATATTTTTCTGCAACATCAAAGAGACCACTCAGACTTAAAACCCTGTGCTTTTTACTGTCTCTCATACCCTGAGAGCTGCAGGTCTTGAAGCTAAGTGCAGAAAGATACGTGCAGACAGAACATTCACCCCAGCCAGTGGAGAGCTGCCCTTGCTCTGCCAGGGAGAAGACCTTGGCATTGTCTTACAAGCACAGCCAGCAAACCTCAATGGACCAAAGCTGAGCAAAAGCCCTGACTCCATCATCTAGCTGGGCAAGCCTGCCCATCCTGTAATGAGGCTCTGAGGCTTTCCATGTTCCTGTGGGTTGTCCTTGCTGAGAAAGTTACACTTGCTGTCCCTGGGTGGTGTCCAGGGAAATTCTCCCTGGCAGGCTGTTGCCCAGATGCTGTTTCTCTAGCATTGCAAAAAGGCTAGCATGGTTGTGGCTGCATTTTGGTGGGCACTGGCTAGCCAGCAGCACGGTGGTGGGTCTGTAGAGCAGCCTTGACAGCCTCTCCAGAGCTTTGTGAGGCTTTGCCTCAGGCAGCCAGTCTGTAATGCAGACCTTTCCAAGGGCATTACAGTGGCACTGCAGATCATCTAGAAGCAGCGATAGCTCGACTTCACTGCCAGCCTCCGAGCCAGCCCCAGGCTGCAGTGTTATCCTACAGGCTCATCACACAATTAAATAAAGCAGACATTGATATTTCCTTATGTCTCCCAGAGCAGCAGCTAAATATGTTTCCCTTTCAGTGCCTTTTATGCTTGCTGAGCACCAGGCCTGCCCCTGGTGCAAGAGTTGAGGCCCAGCCAGGTGCCTGCCTTTGCTGTGTGAGTGCAGAACTGTGCAGGCAAGGCTGCAGGTTGCTTTTTGTTGGGGGAATATGGGGAGGATTCCCACACCACTTGTTTGGGTACCATGACTAAAAGCATTTGTGAGGAAGCCCCAAGTGTATGCCCAGCCTAGGAAGAAGCCTTCTTTGTGAAGAGGGTAGCTCACAGACATCTGGAAGAGATGAAAGTAGGCAGATGAGGCAGAAAGGATCTTCAAAGTCCTGGAGGATGATGGTGAGTTCTCCAGCTGCTGGGGCTTTGATAGCTGCAGCTAATGAGAGGAGGATGTGCTTGGATGTGTTTCCCTGCCAGACAGTGTATATCCACTAGACAAATTGGTGGCCTTTTTTCCTTTCCTGTGTCTTCAGGCCACCGCTTTGAAGATAACCCAGGTGTGAGGAGGCATCTGATGAAAAAACCATCTCGGAGTCAGATCACCAGGACAAGCAAAAAATTAGCATCAACTCCATCTGTCAAGAAAAAGAAGAAGAAGAAGAAGTTGGATAGAAAGCCCCATGAGGTATCCATGTGCTGTACTCCCACACTTGTTTAGAAGCCATAAATCAGGACTAGAAATATGCAATTTATAAAGTGGTAAATGTATTTCAATATAATTAATTCTTTACATGACCTTGAGGGTGACATTTCATGCTATTATCCATTATTATGAGAGCTGAAAATACACTTTTTTCAATATAAGGGGAGATTTCCCTGAAACCACAAAGCTTTGACCTTAGGAAAGACATTAAGTCACAGAAATGGTGATGTGGTTGTGGAAGTTGGCGGCACAGTAACATCAGTATCTCTGGTAAGTGTGGGAAATTTAGGGGGAAACCAAGAAGGCAGAGAACAAAATTGCAGTAGTTTGGTAGAAAGGGATGCAGCATTGCATCATTCTCTCCTTTCTGCCCACACCATGTGATTTGGAGCTTTCTGGTGCTTTCAGCTTTCTGGTGCTTTCAGTGATATTTATCCTGGCTGCTTCTGTGCAGTAAACCTCTGGTTAAACTATGGCAGGCTTGCTCCAGTGGCACGTCAGACCAGGCAATACCTTGAGGAGAGAGCTGAGGCTTTCTGCGCTGCTGGTAGAGCTATGTGCATCTCATGTCCTCATAATCCACACTAGGTGTTTGTGGAGCTGAATGAGCTGGTGGTGGATAAGAACCAGGAGATGCACTGGAGGGAGACAGCCCGCTGGATCAAGTTTGAGGAGGATGTGGAGGAGGATACAGCAAGATGGGGGAAACCCCATGTGGCTTCGCTGTCCTTCCGCAGTCTCTTGGAGCTCAGGAAGACTATTGCCCACGGTGAGTGAGGAAGAGCAGACCAGGGCTTACCTCTTGCTCTAGGACAGGTTTTGCTGGATAGCTTCTGTCGCTGTTAGGTCCTTCACTGGAGGCACAAAACAGCGTCTGTGTCCAGGCTCCATGTAGGGTCTGTGGAGTCAGACATCCTGCAGCCTGTTTGGCAGGGTTTGCATTAGCCCAGGGGTGTCTCTTGGTTCCACTTGTTGCTCTGCTTCACTGGTCTCAGGCACATGGAAGCTGCAGCCCCCAGCTGCCTTGGCCAGCAGGTCTTGGACCCATCTTTGGTGTGGAAAGGCAAGTTTGGTCAGAGTGGGAGACTGAAATGAAGGAGGATACCAGAACTACCACTGCATCTTGGAGCTTTTGTGTTCTCTTGGGGCAAGGGTTTACAGAAAGGATGTGGGGCACTTGGGCATTTCTCAGCTGAATCTGTACCCCAACCAAAGCCTGGCTCCTGGTGGAACTGCTGCATCCCCCCCACAGTGTGAATGCGATGGGGAGCGTTGCACTCTAGGAGCAGGGCTCTTCCCTTCATGCTGGCAGGTGCCATCCTCCTTGACTTGGAGCAGACCACTCTGCCTGGCATTGCTCACCTCATGGTGGAGACCATGATCATCTCTGACCAGATCAGGGCAGAAGATCGAGCCAACGTGCTGCGTGCCCTGCTGCTGAAGCACAGGTGGGTGGGTATGGGTGCGGGCTCTCAGGGCCTGGGGGTTATCTGTGAGCCCCAGGTGGCAGGGGAGGCAGGTCCCCTCACGGCCACCACTCTCCCCCTCAGCCATCCCAATGATGAGAAAGAGGCCTTCTTCCCGAGGAACCACTCCAGCTCCAGCATGAACTCCATCGTGGGAAACCACCATCACAACCACACCACAGACACGTGTGTCCCCCTCATGGGGGAAGAACGCATTGAGATGGCTGACCCCAAAGCCAACGAGACCGAGTGCAAGGAGGTGAGGGTGACCTGAGGGGGTTACTGTGTCTTTTTCCACACTCTGGGGACAGCTCTTGGCTGAGAGCAGGCTATGGTGCCCACCTCTGAGCCCCTTCTTGGGAAAACCTTGTAATGCGAGGACTGAGCTCCCTGGATCACTTGGAGTGCTGGAAATCAGGTCACTGCATTATGATTTTGGTACCTAGTTTTGGCTTTGCACTGTGTGCAGATGTCTGCTTGAGCATGTAATGGCAGCAGCAGCCCTGGCACTTGCAGGGTGGCCTTTGCTGTGAGGGTGCCTTGCTGTGAAGCAGGCATGGGGTGTGCAGCAAAGGCAAGCCCAGCTGCATTTGTGCCAGTGGGGTGCAAGGCTGTGTAGGGAGCATAGGGGACCCCAAAGCGTGGGGACTTCCCCCTTACTTATTTGTATTCTTTCCTGGCAGAAAAACCCACATCTTCATAACTCTGAAGGCCATCGTAAATACTTGAAGCTGATGGAGAAAATCCCTGAAGATGCAGAGGCCACAGTGGTCCTTGTGGGTAAGAGGTGGCATGTAGAGTCCCCCAGTGACTAGTGCAGATCCTGGTGTGGCCCCAGTGATCTGTGTCCTCACTCCCAAGGGATATTTGGTTGTCTCATACATGTTCAGCTGGGGAGTGAGCCTGGTACACTCTCTCTTTTGGTGACGGTTCACGTTCTGTTTGTGTATAGCAAATATATGGCCTGCCAGGGTAGTTCTTTTCCTAAATTAAAAAAGAGGTTGATAGACACTGCTGCTGGGAGCTGGGGCCCAACTTAGGGGTAGAAGTTCTGCCAGGCTCACAGTATGTCTGGTTCTGCAACTCAGAAGTAGATGAGTGGTGTCTGAGGGACTGATGGCCAAGCCCTTTGACCAGTGCTGCTCTCTGTCTTAGTACCTTGCCAGCAGCTGGGCCCTGTCCTTGACCAGTGTTGGCTGCTGGCTGTGTGTGCCAGCAAGCTTTGAGTTGACAGAAGCAGGGTCTGGCTGGTGGCAAGGTCTCAGGTAATGACTGTAGCACTACAGGACATAGTTCTCTGTACAGGAGGCTGTGAGCAGGCAGGCTTGAGCATCAGTCAGCTTGGTGCCTTCTGATTGCAAGAGTATTCCTCTTGGCACTTCGCTGTCATTAACTTTTCAGCAAACCCAACTATACTACAAGCAAAGTAAATGTCATTGTCTACCCAGTAGATTAAAAGCTCAGTCAAAGAGGCTTGGCAGCTCAACCAAACTGATGCTTAATCATCATGAGGCCAAATCAGGGTCGTAAGTGCACTTTTGAGTACTCAAATAACTAAACATTGGCTTGTTTCTGAGCTAAGGCTGTGTCTTGGGATTTGCTTTGACTCTCAGAAGGCCCAGATGTGCCAGCCTGACACAGAACACAGCTCTTTGCTGGACACAGAAGGCAGAAAGATCAGTAATAGTGCCAGTGAAACACCAGTATTCAATAAACATTTGTGTTCAGTATGTGAAGGAAGTGGCTGGTGTGCTGCAGGATGCGGGAGCACTTCCCAGTCTGTTGGGAACTGAGGAGACTGCCAACACTGATGAGATGCAGACATTGTAAAACAAAATGTGCAGTTTGCACCTATGAGTCTTTAGAGCACTGACTTACTTTTCCTTAAAAAAAAAAAAAAAGTTTAGGAATAGAGGAAACATACAAGATAACAGAGAAAGCTCATAGCTCAAGGAGGGAAGAACAGTGAACCAGTACCTATAGGCTGTTTAACCTGACATCCTTCTTGGCCAGCAGAGTGGCAGAGCTAATGTGGGATTCAATTAATAAAGAGCCAAATGATATGGATGTAATTATTGCCAAGCAGTACGGTTGATGGGAATTAGGTCATGTCAAGCAAACCTGATTTCGTTCTTTGATGAGATTAGAAGTTTGTTTGATAAAAGTAACATGTAAGAGGTTTCCTTCCATAAGTAGGAAAAAAGGTTCCGATTTAAACTTAGCCCCTTATTAATGTAAGTAGAGCCCATCTGTAAGAGGTTGAGAGTGGGCTAACTGGGAGGCTAAAGAAAGTAGCACTGCTTGTGAATGATCAGTGAAGCACTTGGAACAGTCTTCAGCGTGAAGTTCAGTGCTGTGTCCGTGGTCTGGAGAAAGTACATGATTGCAGGGCTTGTAGGAACCTCCAAAACCCCTGTCTCTGCTGTTAAAGGCAGCCCAGTACAGCTCACTCCAATGATTAACTCTGCTCCAAACATTGCCCCCTGCTAGGCTGTGTGCAGTTTCTGGAGCAGCCAACCATGGCCTTCGTCCGACTAAATGAGGCTGTCTTCCTGGAATCTGTCTTGGAGGTCCCAATTCCTGTCAGATTCATCTTTGTGCTGCTGGGACCTAGCCAGGCCAACATGGACTACCACGAAATTGGCCGCTCAATCTCCACCCTCATGTCTGACAAGGTGAGGAGCTGATGGGCAGTGATGCTGTGAGGGAGCTTTGCTGGCTCCTTAGAAGACAGTCCTGAGATGAGAGCTGTGCAAAGGTTCAGGTGGGGTAGGCAGGTGTGAGCACCTGGGATTTTTAAGATCAGTGTGGCTTGGCCAAAGTAGAATGCTCCAGTGCAGAGGAAAGAGTAGGACAGACACTTGGCTGGGACAGAGTGTGCTAGGCTGGGTGAAAAAAGGGACCACGTGTAAAAGCAGGAGAAAAGGACGACCCAGGGTTAGAGAAGTGATGTTCAGTTGACATTTCACAGAGAGGTGGGGAGGCTGAGCGATGCCTGTGACCATGGCACCTGGCCTGGACTACACTTCTGCCAAGCAAGTGCACTGCTAGAAGTCCCCCATCTGTCTAGGTGGCAGTGAAATCTTGGTAAGGAATTAAATGCAAAAGAAAGGCAAGCTGAGCATCTGCTGCGTAGATCCAGCACAAGAGGTTCACAGGTCCTTCCTGCTGGTGCCATGTAACTATAAGCAAGTAACAAACCTTCCTGTACTGCCACTACTGCACAACTTTCACTGAACTGGAGACTAAAAGGCTCAATCAGAAAAAGCAGATTAGAGGCGGCAAGACTGAAAGATTTCTTCCCTGAAGTTGCACAGAGCTCAGCTGAGAATGTGTTTTTTGCCAGAAGAGGTGAGGTGCCATTCCAGCTTCAGTGCTGTGTTTGTGGGCTGACCTCACTCATTTGAGTCTCTGGTCCTCTTGCTGGAAGGGCAGAGCCAGCTGCTGCAGCCGGGGCTGGCCACAGCAAGGTTACACAGTCCTGGCGCCGTGGAGAGAGTACAGTATCATTTACATTGGAGCTGTGGCTCCAGGGAGTCTGTGTGCTGCAGGGACCTTAGCTGTCCCCTACCTCCTTTACAGGCTGTTCACTCATGCATCATCCTCCAGCCTTTTCTCTGGAGGCATGTTCCAGAGGTGGTGCAGCACTTCCACCTGTTTGCCAGCACCTCCCTGGCTGGTCTCCTTAGTCCTTCCTTGCTAACCTGCTCTTGCTGTCAGAAATATCTCCCCTTTTCTGCCTAGTTTCCTTTGCATGGCTTCCCTTGTGCTGTAGATGCCTATTTTCTCTCTCTCTTTCTGTCTCCCATGTGGAGACTCACAACAGTCTCTTATGCTCCCTGCTCAGTTCATGGTTTTTGTGCTTTATAACTGTGATGCTCTAGGGCTCTACCAGTTTCTCCCTCCAAGCAGGAGGTGGGATTCAGGAATGTGGGTCACAGAGTGACAGTAGTGAGATGAGTAGTGGATGGAGGAGGGGAATGTTACTATAAAGGTAACAGCAAGTGTTGTCTTTCCAGGCTGTAGTAGCTGGGTCTAGTCTTGGTCTGAGCCTTCTCCCTCTCTCTTTTTCCCTTCTCCTTCCAGCACTTCCATGAGGCTGCATACATGGCAGATGATCGTCAAGACCTCCTCAATGCAATCAACGAGTTCTTGGACTGCAGCATTGTCATCCCCCCATCAGAGGTGGAGGGGAAAGATTTGCTCAAATCCATTGCCACCTTCCAGAAGCTGCTGCTGAAGAAGAGGAAGGAGAGGGAGCAGAAGTCCATGAAGGAGGGCACTGCTCAGGAAGCCAAAGGTCTCTCCATTCACATTTGGGCAAGTTTGTGCCTAGTGCCCTGTGTGTCCCAATGGGCCCTCCCCTCCCAGAGCCTGGCAGAAGGGTGAGCAGGGCCTGGCTCCTGCACTGGGGAGTGGGGAGTGGGGCAAGGGGAGCAGGACAGTGACTTTGGGCAGCTCTGGTGGCTGGGGACAGCTGGAGGCAGTGGGATGTGCTGTCGCAGGGGGCCCACCAGGCCAGTGCTGTTCTGTGAGGTACTGGGGAGAGGGACAGCCCAAGGGCCCAGCTGTGTTCCTTGCTGAAGCCTTGCCCTCCATGCATCTCCAGAGCTGTGTGAAGTGAAAGCTGAGGAAGAAGAGGAGGAAGCTGAGGACGACCCTTTGAAGCGAACCGGGATATTTTTTGGAGGTCTGGTTCGGGACATAAAGCGCAGGTACCCCAAATACCTCAGTGACATCAGAGACGCCTTGCACAGCCAGTGTCTCGCAGCCGTTCTCTTCATCTACTTTGCTGCTCTCTCTCCTGCCATCACCTTCGGGGGACTCCTAGGTAATGGGCCTGCTTTCTGGTCTGCTCTTTGCACTCTGGGACACTGGCTGTGTCTGTGTGATGCTGTTCTGGGGTGGGCTTTGGTGCTGTTCGCTCAGGGAGAGTGGTAGTGCTGTGCCTCGGCTGCTGCCTTGTTCCCTCCCTGCCATTTGGCCTCTCCAGCCTCGGCTGCCTGGGCTCCCTCCGTGCTCCCTGCCTAACACGGGGCACCTCTGATGGGATGGGGACCTGCCTCCTCTGTCTGGAGCTGTGCAGCCTGCCTGTCTGTGGTGATGGTGCCTATGTCCAGGCTATAACGCTCATACATTGTTCTCTTTCCCAGGAGAGAAAACTGAGGGTCTCATGGGGGTCTCCGAGCTGATAATCTCCACCTCAGTTTTAGGGATCCTCTTCTCCCTGCTTGGAGCCCAGCCACTCCTGGTCATTGGCTTCTCAGGGCCTCTGCTGGTGTTTGAAGAAGCTTTTTACAAGGTACATGTGAGGCAGTGTCTGTGCTTGGCACCTGCTCACTCTGTCCTTGCTCTGGAGAGGGCGGCTGGCATTTCTCAGCTCTTCAAAGGGTTTTTGTTAGTATGAATTCTTTGAGTCCTTCCAGGCTGCTCTCAGCTCAGCCAGGGCTGCCCTTGGCTCTGCTGACCCTTTGCAGGTCCCACTACAGGGACTTCTACCTCCCGTTGCTGTATCCATTATCCCTTGAGGTGTGACACTCATAACAGCACTCCTCTGCATGCTGACTGTGAGGAGATCACTGCCTCCCAGCTCTGTGCTGCAGCTCATTGGCATAATGAGCACTTGTAGCTGTATCCTAAAACTTTATTGTTCTTGGGGCTTCATTTGAAGACTATTTCACCACTTTTACCTGTGTCCAGGTTTCCTTTTGTGGGAGCTCAATAACATTCAGTGTACCACCCATTTGGGACGTGCCACACATGTTACTTCCACCTCTAAGGATGAGCCCAAGGGTGTATGGAGAGGTATCCTGGCCAGCCAGGATGGATATATTTCTTCCTCAAGTAGCATGACCTCTTTGCTCTTGAAAGCATCCCTGTATCACTGTACCTTCAAGCAGTGGATCTAATTTTTCTCCTTTTTTCTGACTCCCAGCATGCCTGTGTCTTTGAAAAAGCATGTTTTTTTCTACAGCTGGATTTTCACCTTGTCAAGAGTTTGGAGCTGGTGATGCTATTGCAGAGTGGGAATTTCTCTGCTCTCCTGTGACTGCACTTCTCACTGACCATTTTTGCTTTGTCCAGTCACTGTGTACAGAGGAGTACCTCTGCTGTAGTGGTACTGAGGAAGGCTGCAAAGGGAGAGGTGTGATTTGTCCTGGAAATAGTTGGTGTGTGTAGATGAGCAGAGGCAGTGGAGATGGTCTCCTCTGTGGTGGCAGCCTGGGGGCTTTTCTCCACACACATACAGCTGTGTGTACTCGGGGTGCTGTGTGAGATTGTGGCCTTTATGCAGTGGGATGTAGCAGGATGCTCAGGCTCTCCTTTGTAGGGAACAGGCTTGTGCTGTTGGGTGCATGGAACAATGGAGAGCTGTGTTTGAGCAACGGCACCTCCATATGGGTGGGATGGGTGTTATGCATGGGCTGGCTTCAGCAGAGCATGAAGGAGGTACTGTTACAAAGACTGGAGAGGTAAAGACCTGCTTGGTGTGAGCTGTCGGGTGAATGCAAAGTCTGCAAATTTACCTGTGATTCTAGCCATGAATTCACTGATTCTGTGCTGGATGCCTGAGCAGATGTAGATGCTTTTTTCCAGGACAGTCTTTGATCTTAATGGGGAGTGGATGCAGGAGGCAGCCTGAGGAGCCATGAGTAACTCCTTCCCCTTTCCATTTCAGTTCTGCCAGACACAAGGCATTGAGTATCTGACAGGCAGAGTGTGGATTGGTTTGTGGCTCATCGTCTTCATCTTCATTATCGTGGCAGCAGAAGGAAGCTTCTTGGTCCGCTACATCTCGCCCTTCACCCAGGAGATTTTTGCTTTTCTCATCTCCCTCATCTTTATCTATGAGACCTTCTACAAACTGTACAAGGTGAACCTTCTCTGGGGAGATGGGCTGCAGCATCTCTTAATCCCTCAGGAACCTGCTGCTTTAGCACACGGGAGGCGAGGGAACAGGGCCAGCTCAGCCACAACTTTCCTAGACATTCTGCAGAGCAATTCTTTGCTGGTCTCATGCCTCAACCAGCTGGCTCCTGTGCCACCACAGAGAGTGGCAGGAAGAGCCCTAATGTCTCTCTCCCCTTCTCTTCCTGCAGGAGACATTAAAGAGGGGCCACTTTTCTCTCCCCAGCCCTCTCCAGCTGGGTAGGTTGCGAGGCGAGGTGACGGATGCTGGGATTGTCGTGCCCACCATCCACTGCCCTCACCTCCCCACAGAGCAGGACACCTCCACTTGCCCCTGCCCCCAGTAGTGACAGTGCCCCCTGCCCCTCCTTGCAGTAACTTGTCTGCTGCTTCTCTCACCTGCTCAGGTGTTTGCAGAACATCCTCTGCTGAAGTTCTACCCACCAAACGTGCAGAGCAGCCTGAATGCCAGCGTGCTCTCTACGGACGCGATGTCACTGGGAACCAGGATGCAGCCCAACACTGCTCTGCTCTCCCTCATCCTCATGCTGGGCACTTTCTTCATTGCCTTCTTTATGCGCAAGTTCAAGAACAGCCGCTTCTTAGGAGGAAAGGTGAGAAGTTGGTGGGATTCACATGTTAAGGACAAGGGACACACCAAACAAATAATGCTTCTGGCTACAGATCTTCATTCTCCAGAGCACTTGGACGTCCCCCAAAGAAACACCAGAAACCCTTTAAATACCTTGCAGGAGGAATGGTAGCCCACCCTAGGGTGCAGACAAGACCTGACTGTTGATGATGGTATCTGCACTGTCCTGCTCAGTGAGGCTGCTGGAAAGTCCTCTGGACCTTGGGAAAGCTCCTTGGACTGAATACAAGTCTGTTAAACTAGAATAGAAGAAGAGCTTACAACTTTTTCTCTTTGGACATCTCTCTACATGCAGGGTATCTGTGTAATACCTGGAGCAAATAGGCCAAGTATTGGTCTAAATGGTCTAAATAGGCCAGCAGGAGCAATTAGCCAGTCATGTAAGAGCATGTTATGTGGGCAGTGGGATGCACAGCCCCATGGGTCAAGGCTGGGTTTCCTTGCCCTGCCCATCAGCAGTGCTCAGGTTTGGAGTGGTGCTTCCCCCGTCTGGGGCTTCTCTTTGCCACAGGCTCCCTCTGCATGCCTGGAGCTGGCCTGTTCCTTTTGCTAATGGCAGGTCTGTGTTCTGCAGGCGCGGCGGATCATCGGAGACTTTGGGATCCCCATCTCCATCCTGGTCATGGTGCTGGTGGATTACACCATCACTGACACATACACACAGGTAGGTGCCAGCACTGCCCTTGGAGCCTCTCCTGCAGCCCAGCAGTGATCCCTGTGGCACTGGCCTGCTCTTGTGCAAAGGGGAATTTGTATTTCCTGCCTCTTCAGTCATAACAGCACAAAGCAAACAGAATCATTCCCCTCATCCTTACTCCCACGCTGAAGGGAAGCTCCAAGGGTCTTGCTGAGGCTGAGGCCAGAGCTACAGGGACTGGAGTGCCCTGGTATCCTTCTGGTCTTCTAGCTGTTAGTAGGGAAAGGTTTAGGGGCTTTAGGGAGCTTCAGTGCAGTTCATTCCTTCTTTGTAACTAAACACTTGCAGTCAATCAACAAGAGATAAACTGTTGATGCACACTGAAGAAGGTGGCATGTAGAATGGTTTCAATGGGGTATTTGTCATGAGTTTAGTACTCAATGTACTTATTCTCTCCCTGACTGTAGGATACTAATATTTTGATCACTTTATCTCAAACAGTTTATGCACAAAATTAAGTTAACTTAATGTTATCGAACAAACATATCTCACAGGTTTCATTTTTTCACCTTTTTCAGTAGATATGGAGCTATATATTTTTGTTTTGGTTTTTTTTTTTGCTAAGATCGGGAAGAGGGTGAAAAGTATTTCCTGTTCATCATGCAAGCTTTTTATCAAAACAGCTCAAGGCTTGGTGGAATCCAAATGCATTTTTATTCATTTGAATTTCAATGAAAAATTTCAGTCTATCAGACATTAGTAAAATCATGCACTTTGTTGCATTCTTTTCATACCCTGCTACACTTCTACAGTTAATATCAAAAGCATTATCATTTTAGTATTAACTCAGCATATGTACAAAGCTTTCTGAGAAAATGGTACTTAGTTACACAGCTTAACTCAAGGACAAACATTCCAGAAATATTATTCATACTTATGCTGATTAACATAAATGCAAATCATAAACTCTGCCTGCAGTGCAGATAGCAGAAATTGCTGTAGAGCAGCACAGAGCCAAGGCTTCAATTGCTGTAGAGCAGCACAGAGCCAAGGGTTCAAATGCTGATGAACGCAGGGTCAGGATGATGTACAGCTAGGAGTCTGTGTGGTCTGATGGGAGCACAGACGTGATATTCCCTCTGAACATGGTCAGGGTGAGGTAATTTCCACAAAATGTGGCCACTTCTGGGGTTTGCACTGCAAGAACAATGCTGTAAAATGTCTCAGAAAAGCCTTGGAAAGTCTGGAAAGCCACCTCAGAAAATGGTAGGCAGTTCAGAACACTTAATTTGTCCAAGCAGAGGTCAAGGAACATTTTAACTGTGGTCTGCAAGGACTGACATGGGAGCGAGGTTCCTGAGGGAAGATACTTCCTTGGTCTCTTGGAAAAAATGAAGGGAATTTAAGTAGCTGAAAGGAAATGACACAGGCCCATGTTAGGGAACATGGGGTTTTTTGTACTGAAGGGGATTATCCATGGGAAAGTCCTGCTCAGTTCAGGGTGGCTTATCCCATCATCTGAGGCATTCAGAACAGGGAGAGCAGGAGGATCAAAGCCGTGTGAGGCTATGGGCTTGTTTGTATTAATGAGTAACTGCTGGGTTTTGCAACTACACCACCAGAAGCTGAATGTCCCCTCCGGCCTGTCGGTCACATCCCCTCACAAGCGTGGCTGGTTCATCCACCCCATGGGCAGCAGTGGAACCTTTCCTCTGTGGATGATGTTTGCCTCTGCCATCCCTGCCCTCCTGGTCTTCATTCTTATCTTCATGGAAACACAGATCACTACGTGAGTACCTCCCCCTCCAACCTCAACCACTGCTAACCCCTAGACAGGCAAGGCCAGGATGGGTGCTGGTTCACTTGGAGATGCAACAGACATCCCAGAGGAACAGCAAGAGCAGGATCTTGGCCGTTTCAGACTGTACCTTGGCTTCTCCCATCATCTTTTGGCTCCCCTCTTGGCATGTGGTGTGGTGGAGACCTGCCTCAGCCAAGCACAGGAGGAAACTGCTAACCTGAGGCTGACAGCCACCATCCCGCTCCTCAGCCATCTCCTCGTTGTCCCCATGTGTGCTGTCTCCAGAGAACGAGTGTTGTCCCCATCTGCAGCGCCATCCCTGGGCACTGACCTGGGCCTTGCACTTACCCAGGCTCTATTTTCTTCCAGGCTGATCGTCAGCAAGAAGGAGAGGAAGTTGCTGAAAGGCTCTGGCTTCCACCTGGACCTTCTGCTGATTGGCACTATGGGGGGGCTTTGCGCTCTCTTCGGGCTGCCCTGGCTGACGGCAGCGACGGTGCGCTCCGTCACCCACGTCAATGCCCTGACCGTCATGAGCAAGGCCATCGCACCCGGGGAGAAGCCCAGGATCGAGGAGGTGAAGGAGCAGCGTGTGACCGGAGTGCTCATTGCTGCCCTTGTCGGTGAGCCTCTGCGCAGGGAACAAGGGAGGGGGGAGGTCAGGACCAAGCAGTTGGATCTCCTGGCAGCGTCCCTGCCCCACGGGCCAGTCCGTGCTCTGCCTGCTCGCTGCAGGAGTGCGCACACCTACCCGTACTGAGCTTCCTTTCCCTTGCACGCCCGGGCACAGAGGGGATGGGAGAGGGACGAAGGCTGAGGTGCCGTGCGGTGGGGCTGCTGTGGGACACACATGCCCTGAGCCCTGTCTGTGCAGGTCTGTCCATTGTGATGGGGAACATGCTGCGGCAGATCCCCCTGGCCGTGCTCTTTGGCATCTTCCTCTACATGGGGGTTACATCGCTCACCGGCATCCAGCTCTACGAGCGCCTGCTCCTGATCTTCATGCCATCCAAGCACCACCCTGACCACATCTATGTTGTCAAGGTGAGCAAAGGCAGGTTGCACAGAACAAGGTAATGAGGAGAAGAGGAAGAAGAAGCAGGTGAGGGGAGGATGGTATTTTGCTAGAGCGATACTTGGCTTGGTGACCCTGCTTGGCTGCAAGTTTGTGCTGAGAAGTAAGTGCAAGACATGCACAGAGGTGGTACAATGCTGGTAGGCTGCACCCAGGAGTGACAGGATATTGTATGGATGGGCAGACAATTTGTAGGATTGAAGCACTGCTTGAGGGGATGGAGGGACACTGCACTGCCAGGTGGATATACTGCCAGGTATCACAGAGGCTGATGTGTTATGGAGTTCTACCTGGCTGTAGAGTAAAGGCAGGTAGACTCTGCAGCAGCAGGTACTCTGCTATGCAGAAGAGTTTTGTTTTGCCAGTTACGTCTTTGTTAATCTGTGTGGAAAGATAATATCTTCTAAGACTGGATTTACCTACTAGGTGAAGACCTGGAGAATGAATCTCTTCACCTGCATTCAACTGGCCTGCATTGTGCTGCTCTGGGTGGTGAAATCTACAGTGGCATCACTGGCCTTCCCCTTTGTCCTGATCATGACAGTGCCATTGCGACGCTTCGTGCTGCCCCGCTTCTTCCACGACAGGGAGCTCAAAGCGGTGAGCAGACAGCTGTCCTCAGTCTAGCTTGCAACACTGGAATGAGATTGAGGAGATTTGGCAGCCTGAAAGGCTGAGAGATCGTGGCCCAGCAAAGCCTTGAGGTTCTTTGCTCAATAGCAGTAAGTGGGTGTATGGCTGCCTTGAATCTTGTAGCCCTGGGAGTGCAGTATGAGATGGATGGGCAGCCTGGGGCAAGGAAACAGGTTCCTACCAGGCAGAGGCCTGGAATAAGGATTTCCACTTCTATCTTGTGTCTCATTCATCAAGAAACACACCAATTCCCCACTGAACCAGCAGCAAAAACAGCCAAGCAGCACATCAGAGCCTATGGCTGTAGGCACTTCAGCATGTAACCACAGTGCCAGGGTGCTGGCAGCTCTTCAAGAGCTGGCAGCTCCTCTGCTGCTGTCCTGAGCTTTTGTTGGAGGAGAGCCTGGAGCAGCACCCAGAAGTGAGTGCTGCCAGCAGGGGGAGAGGAAGGAGCTGCAGTGCTGGACCAAAGCCCCAGGTATTAGAATAGAAAGGGCATTGGGCTAGGGACACATAGACGGGCATGAAGGTTTGAAGAAGGAGCCTGTTGGGAGGGGAAGAAGCAAGAGCTTTGCTTTTCCCAGGACAGCTCAGCTGACTGGGTTGCTGTGTGCCGATCCCTCTGTGCCAGGCTTGACCCCACACTGGGGGCAGCTGTGGCCTTCATAGCCTGGTCTTTGCCTCTTCTCAGTTGGACTCGGAGGATGCGGAGCCAAATTTCGACGAGGATGGCCGGGATGAGTACAACGAGCTGCACATGCCTGTGTGAGCTGGGAGCTGCCCTCCCTGCTCGTGAGACAGGCAGCTCACGCCTGCTCACCTCTCCCAAGAACTGACTGGAGGCTTGCCGTGAGTCACGCTGTCTCTTGCCTGGACCAGTGAGTGGCTGTTCCATAGCCCTGCAGGATGCAGCCCTGGCTCTGGCTGCCCCATCGTTCGCTCAGCAGAGGCTGTGAGTCTCTCTCCTCTTGGACCTGGTGGGCTGAGAGATGCCTCTCACATCCCAAAGCTGTGTGGGTCTTGAGTGCCCCTGGGTCAGGGGTCTGTCCCCTCCCTGCTGGAGGCAGCCTGTGCCTGGTCTCCAGGTGGTGAAGGGGAAGCATGCCAACTGGTGCCACTGCATTTCCCTCCACTACTGTGACGCTTGGGTAGCTCAGCACATGACACTGCACACTCACAGGAATGGGCTAGAAGCTGCCTCTTCTCCCAGGCCAGCAATCTCCTTACTCAGCTGGCAGATGCCTTGCTCCTGCTCTCTCTGCCCCCTTCTAGGAGTGCTCACACTGGGCCTCTGCCACAGCTACTGACCCATGGGGCTGCTGCAGCCTGGCAGACAGGCAAAGAGGGACTGGCACCCTAGCCCAGTCCTCCAGACCATTTTCTGTCCAGTCACCTTCCCACATTACTGTTTTCAGCTCTTGCTTGACATGGAAGAGGCTGTTTGGCTTCTCTCCCTCTCAATTTTCCCAACCTTATATCCAAAGGTAAACTGCACAGGGAGGGAAGGCTGGAGACAAGCAGATATCCTGAAGCCTTGAATGCTTGCCCTCTTGCAGGAACTAAGAGGAGTCCTCTGCCATTCTGCACCTCCACAGAGGTTGCAGGAGTAAACACTCATCACAGGGCTGTATCCCAGTTCCTGATCCCCACATTCCTGTCTCTAAGAACAAACCATATGTAAGAAGCTGTACAAGAAATGTAGTGGTGGAGCACAAAACAGTCCTTCGGGTCCCCTCCCTTTCCCTGTGCAGTGATCCACTGAGTCTGGCTCCCTGCAAGCCTACAAGGAAGTCACTGAAACCCCAGCCCCAGTTTTGCTGCCATACTGAGATGGCCTTTCACATCCAGCATTCCCTCCAGATGGGAAGGAGCAGTGCTCAGGGTGCCCAGCACTCAGCCCCCATCACCTCTGGGCAGCTCCACAGAATCACAGAATGGGTCAGGTTGGAAGAGACCACAGTGGATCATCTGATCCAACTTCTCTGCCCAAGCAGAATCATCCCAGAGCACATGGCACAGGATTATATCCAGACAATTCTGCAATATCTGCAGTTGGGGACACTCCACAACCTCTCTGGGCAGCCTGTTCCAGTGCTCAGTCACTGCCCAGTAAAGTTCTTCCTCATGTTCAGGTGGGACTTGCTGTGCATCACACCTTTCCACCTGACAGCTGTTCCTGGGGTGTCCCCAAGCTGGCAGCCTTTGCTCAGAGCTGGCCCAGAAACTGTTTGATGGTGCCCTTGCTGCCCCCGGAAACTCCAAGGTTAGTGCCAGAAGAGAAAGGCAGCCCAGCCTCTTCCTGATGGTCAGAGCTGGACTGGTCTTCCAGAGGAAGCTGTGATGCTCACTTCACCATTGGATTTGGGAGAAGATGCTGCCCCCATTCCCACTTACCAGCCTGGCTCCTGCGAGAGATGGTGAGTGCTTCATTACCAGGAGGGTCCAATGCCTTCCTTGGGAGGCTGCAGAAATATCCCATCAGAAAAGAAGCCTCCCCCACAGCAGGTCCTGCCCACAGCCTGGCCCCTACAGGGCCCGGGGCGGAGAGACGAGTGTCTCTGTGTGTCTGTGGCCGTGTGTGTCCTGTCCTCCCTGTGTAGTGTAGGAGGCCTGTTGTTTCTGTGCATTGTGACTCCTCTGACTGTAGTGGAAACAGCTACACCAATAAACTCTTCACAGGAGCTGTGCCTCTGGCTCTACGCTTTTAGTTTTATCCCCAACGGCAATAAATTAAATGGATTGAAATTCCCCAGCACAAAACTTTCTTGCCCACCACAGCCAGCAAGGTAGCGAGCCCCAGCTGTCAAGGAGCAAGGACTGTCACCATGTTACCCACTCCCAGCACGGAGGTGGGCTTTCTGTCACCACCATCAAGCAGACTGCTTACTGTGGACTCAGCCTCCACACTGGCTGCTGGAAACTGGGGGCTGAGCCCCGTGTTTAACCACAAGAAACACTGCCTGCTTGCAGCCATATACATGTCCATGCTTGTGTGCTCAGCAGCACTCAGTGCCCATTTTCTTGTGCAGTCTGTAGCCACACACTGAATGGCAGGCCCATGGACCGAGCACAGAAGAAACATCTCAATAAACACAATCTTTCCATGCTTTTTTCCCAGGCAAGAACTGAGCCAGGTCCTTGTGAACTGCTGGCTGCCTGCAGCTCATGGTGATGGGTTGGGTGTTCTCCAGTCTTGCTCTCCAGGGTGCTGCTGCTGGGAGTAGGTGGAAGTCCATGGTCAGTCACTGTCTGCTCCAGGGGCTGGCTGCTGAGGCAGAGGTAGAGGGCTGAGCATGCCCAGGTACACAGGTGCTGGCCATCCTGTTTCTGAGCTGGGTGTGCTGTGGGGCAGGCAGCACCTGGCCTCCCAGCACCCTCTCCAGGGCCTGGCAGTGCTGCAGAACCTGCAGGAGAGGAAGCAGTGTGGGTGTCTGTCTCCTGAGCATTCAGTTGGGCTGGATGAGAGTATCCATGGCTATATAACAGTATAACAGGCTGCTCTGCCCTGTGCAGAAACACTCCCTCTCCCATTCCCCACTCCTCAGCTCTCCTTCCTCACATCTGAATGTCCAAACCAGCAGGCCATTGGTTTGGCTGGAGAGATTATGGCTGTACTCAGTCCCACAAGATTCACATGTCAGCCTGGATGTCCAGCCCTTCCTGTGCAGCAGTGCCCCACCCACGCTGGCATGCAGACCAGCAGTGCAAGCAGAGTGACACGAACCTCTTACCCCATCAGTGCTCTGGATGAGGATGGGCCTGACCTCCAGCTCCAGCAGCCAGTCAGTCTCCAGGATGCTGTGGTGGTACTCTTCTAGCTCCAGACTCTTCTGCTGCTCCTCAGCCAGGGCAGCCTTACTCCAGTGAGCCCCCGTAGCCATGCCTGAGCTCTGCCAGCCCCAGCCTCTCGCCCTGCTGCTGCAGGTGCAGGAGGTGGGTGCACTGCCCACGATGGGCCTGGGCACAAAGGAAGGGTGGCTGCCCATCCCTGCGGTGCAGCAGGGCCAGCAGCTCCTCCTGGCTCTCCTGCAGCTGGGCTCACAGCACCCTGTGCCTAAAGGCTGCAGTGGGATCGTGGGGTTGGGCAAGCGCGGGGGAGACTTGGGCTGCTGGAGGGCCCTGCTGCATGGAGGGGGCTGTACAGTGCTGGGAGCCACCCTGCTCTGCTCCATGCCGGTGGCTGCAGTGGCAGGGGTGGTGACAGTGATGCTGATGGTGGCAGGGAGCAGCTGTACCTGTTGTGGTGAAGAGAGACCCATTTCTGGGTGAGATCTGCTGTGGCCAAGCTCTGGTGAAAGACATCAGGGACCAGCTTCAAGACCTTCACAAAGGGCCCCACATCAGCAAAGCCACACAGGTCATGCAAGCTCTGGGGGCTGAAGACCCTCTGGCTGAGGGTCCCCCCTGCAGCAGCAGCCCCCAGTTACACCGGTGGGCAAAGAGCTGTGTGGCCAGGTGGGGGATGGATGGCAGCTGGGACCGCGGGGTAGGGCGGGCAGCTGGCTCCTCGTGTGTGTATAAATCCTCACAGACAGGCACCACCAAACCTCTCCTTCAGTGTGCTCAGCCAGGAGGCCAGCCAGTCCACGTAGCTGCTGGCCACGTCAGGACTGGCCGAGCCAGGCTGGCAGTGGGCAAGCCATGTCAGGACTGGCCAAGCCAGGCTGGCAGTGGGCAAGCCTCTGCAGGTGCTGCCAGCTCTCCACCTGCCCTGAGGGGCTCCGTGGCAGCACCAGCAGCAGCACGTGGCACAGGCTGTGCAGGTCAAAGCCCTCCTGGCACTGCTGCATGTGCCTCACCAAGGTGCTGATCTCCCCTTCGAGGGCAGAGTAGAGGGCCTCCATGGGTAGCCACAGAGATGGAGAAGAGTCGACCAGGATCACAGCTCATCCACATGGTCCTGGCCCTGGATCTGCTGGAAAACACACTGCACCAGGCTGCAATGTGGGCAGGATTGCTGTGGGCGCTCTGGTTTGGGTCACACGTGTGGACTCAGTCAGCAATCAGTTCTGCCAAGGGCTGGTGTGCTGCTTGGAGAGTGGGATGTCTGTCCAGCTTAGAGGAGTCAGTCTGGGTTGCTCTGCCAAAATAGAGACAGCAGGTGGATGGAGAGGAGGGCAACAGGGGTGGGCTGAGGCAGGAGGAGTAAAGGGGCTGCAAGAGGTGCACTCCATGGGGTACCCCCACTTTAGTCAGACCAGAGGAGGAGGGAGAGGCTGCTGGGTGCTGGCACACCAGGTGCCTGCTGGATCACAAAATACTGCTGCAGTGCAGGGGGAGCTGCTGCCTGCAGATTCAGGGGATGCTCTTGTGCTGGGGAGAACACCCTGGGTGTCTGTGGGCCCCCAGTTCTCCAGGGGGTGCTCTGGGATGGGATAAGTGTTCACTTGCTCCCTGATAGGGGACTCACTCATGCCAGACCAGGACTGCACTGCTACCAGAAGTTTCTCCCTCTTTACTATAGGAGAAGAGGTTCATCTTTACAAAAGGAAGCCTGTCCAGAGACTTAAAAATAGAAGGTCCATTCCCAAAATTATCAACCTTATAAATTTAAACAACTGTATTGTTTAAGCAAACTGTTTGGGTTTCTGTTTCTGCCACCTGGGTTCGAGTACACTCAAGTTATCTTCTCCAGTTATTTTTGTTCTCTGCAGCCAGGAGGGGCTGGCACACCTCTGTTGTCAGACACCACTGGCACCCATTTGCACAGCTGGCTGTATGGCTGGGGAGTTAAGGAAACTGCTAGCTGAAACCATTTTTACAACACAACTGTGAGCAAGAGCCAGTGGCAAAGTTTCCCCCTTCCCCTAAGTGTCTGAAAGTCCTTACAGGGGCTTTCGTGTCTGCTTTTCAGACACTCAAACTTCATTAAAATAAATTGTGAAAACCATTTTTCCTCTTCCCCACGAGGAGGGGTTTGGGGGGGTGTGGGGCAGGTAACGATGGCAGGAGGTGGCAGCACAGTGCATTCCTCACATTGGCAGGAGTGAGAGTGGCTCTGGTTTGCAATCCCCAACACAAGTGGGTTTGTTCAGGTGTGAATTGCACCATTTTGGGGAGAGCAGAGCTGATGCTGAGCGGGACAGAGGTTGAGTGTGAAGCCCCAAGAGCAGCCCCAGCTCAGGGGTGCTGGGATCCTGCTCGCTGTTGCAGATGCCAAGGACCACCCTCAGCAAGTACTGCTGAGCACTCGTGACCTTGCACATCCCTGCCATGGCCCCAATGCTCTCTGTCTCCCTCCATCCACCTCCCCTTCGTGTCACTCAGAGGAAGGGACTCACCAGTCCCAGGAGAAGCACCAGGAAGAGAAGAGAGGGCTGAGCAGGGCCCTGCTGACCTCCAGGGGAGGAACCTGCTCTCCTCAGGTATGGACACAAACCTTCCTTCCCATGGGAGCAGCAGGTTTGGAGGTGTCCCTCGTGCTGCAGCCAGGCCCACAGACATTGCCATGGAACTACAGGGAGAAGATGAAGCTCCATCCAGCTCTTCTCCCTCACACAAGTCTTAGCAGAGGATATTTTTTCCAGCAGGGATATCTGAATCCTGGGCACAGGCTTGGACAGCATGTTTCTGCAATACAGGTGAGTACTCCTGTAATTTGTGTGGCCTTCACTCCTTTGCCCTGGGAGGTTTGCTTCCTGGCTGCTGCCCGTGCCCCTGCCCCATCCCTCCCAGTGCATCATCCCCTCAAGGCCCTCCAGCCCTCTGGCTCTCTGAGGTGCCTGTGCTGGGACTGGTCTCCAAAGGGACTCTGCAGAAGTGTGATTGAGGCACTTCTGGGGCAATTCTTCTGTGCCTGTGCAATGTTTCCCTGTCCAGGTGCTTACTTCTGGCTGGGATACACCTGGTCACAAGCTGCTGTGTCTTGCTCTGCAGAGATGGCTCTCGTGAGCCCCCATGCAGAGAGGGGGCAATGCTGCTGTGAGGTGTGGACAGGGAAGGCTCAGCCTGAGCTCTGAAATGTGCCTGCCAAAGCTTCTTCCCTGCAGGGAGCAGCAAGGAGGTGGGGTGGCACCCGTGAGTGTGGCTCAGAGGGGGCCATGCAGGAGTCAGAACAAGAAGTGCTGAGCATCAGTGCTGCACAACATCCCCCATCTCTCCTGCCCCTTTGTTCTGTGACCCCCTGGGCTGCCAGATGTGATCTTGTCATTGAGCAGGAGGGAAGGGTAATCCTCCTCACGTGGTTTCTGCAGAGAAGGGGGAACCTTGAGATCTCTGCCGCAGGAGCCCAGCTGGATGATTTCCTTCATCCATCAGCCCAGTGTCCCTGGAGGATGTCCCCCCTCTCCAGCACACAGAGTACAGCAACCTCACTGGGGCTGGGAGAGGCTGGGGCATGGCTGCTCCTGCTGTGCCAGGCTCTCTTCCACAGCAAGGACACATGGGCAGATGCTGGGGCCAGCTACTGGTGCCCTGAACTGGGCCTGCACTCACTTTTTGGCCCTGGAGGTGTTAGCACAGCCATGCCTGCTTTTTTCCTTCACTAGTCCAGGAGCACAGCATTTCAGGTTGCCTCCGGGGATTTATAAGGGACAAGCACAGCAAAACAGGGCAGGGATTGGCATCAGTTTGGCTGCAGGTGCACAGCGAGAAGAGCTCTCTCCTTCAGCACAAAAATGATTTTGCAAGCTGAAACCGTGCAGGCAAGATCAGGAAGAGGAAAAGTGCATGGCTCAGGCTACCAGCACCCACCAGCAGAATTCAACCACAGCCAGGGGTAGTGGTGTGACACCATTTAATCTCCTTGCTTGCTTGCCTGGGCTGCTGGCTGTGAAGGAGACAAAGAGCTCCCCTGGCAAAACAGCCCAGTCTGGGAATTGCCTACACCACAGCTGCCTGACGTACTTTCTACAGCATGAATCACAGAGTAATGGTATCTGCAAGCAAAGCCCTGCTTAGGCATTTAGCTGAGCAGAATCCACAAAGCTGCTTGTAGTAGAATCATCTGTGACCTCCACAGCATTGTGCCATTAATAGCAAGGTTTGGTCTGGGTCAAACAAAAGCAGGGCAGACTTAATAGGAGAGGAAATGAGGTGGATGTGCTTGGCTGGCCTCTCCCCACATGCTCCCACTGTAATTATAGCCTGGTGCAGTTCAGCTCCCTCATTCAGAACTCTCATCACCGGGACTGCATTTCTCATGGCCAAGGTGTAAAAGCCACACACAGATGTGTTGTGGCCCCAAGCAAACTGGCAGCAGCACAAAGGGAGCAGTGGCAGGGAACCTCAGCTTGTCACTGCCAGGAGCTGGATGGGATGTGGAAGGGAAAGGAAGGAAGGGTTGGGCTGAAGGAACGAGACCAGGACAGCTATCTGCAGGGAAGGCTGGAGATACCTGATTATGGGTTTGGTTTGTCAGCACGGCCAAGTGCAGATGGGGCTGGTAGAGAGTCCCAGCTATAGTGCTGGCCCCAGTGATGCAGCTCAGGAGGGCGCTTCAGAGGCCAAGGGGTGGCACGTGGCCACAGTGGGGTGGATGTGCCCAGCATCCACCCTCTGGGCCCATCTGCTCCAGTGGTCTGCTTTTGTGTTCAGGCTGAAAATGAAGACTACATCCTGTTTTCCTGACCTACAGAGAAAGGGCAGCCCTGGAGGGCATTCCTGTGCCTGGATGGGATAAGAAGCTTTTCCCACTGCAATCAGATTAAGCAAGGGTGTAGCCACCCTTGGCCTGAGCTCTGTAGTGTGCAGAGGCAGCACTGTGCATTGCAGTGAGACAGGCTCACTGCTCGAGGCTGAAGTGATACAGGAGCCAGCAGGGTGCCCAGGACAAATAAATCCTTCCCAGCCCACACTGTCCTCTCTTAGAAGGAGGACTCTCCCTCACACTCCTGCTCTCTGGGGCAGCAGGTGCTGCAGTGCTTGGTGTGACCCTGTGAAAGCCTCTCCAGACATCCTTAATCACATTCCTCTGGAACAGGGACACATCTGGTACAAACATGATCCTGTCCCCAAGGAGCTTGGGCTAATTCCTGTCATAGAGCCTCAGAGCAGCCTCGGGCAGGGAGAGCTTTGGCAGAGCTTTGATCATCACCACTGTCACTTTGCAGGGGATGGGGCTGGAGAAGAGAGCCACAGCTTCATGAGCTGAGTTCAAGCAGCCCAAGCCTGAGCTCGCCTGGCCAGACTGACCAAGTCTGAGGTGTGGCTGGGCTACCTGCAGTCTGGGAATGGGAGAAGGGAGGACCTGCCCTTTTCAAGTGCTGATTTATAAGCTGATTTCAAGGAACTGTGAAAATAGAACAAGGAAAAGGCCAGAACTATGGGATCAGTTTGCACCCCACTGCATGTTCTGTGTGTCCCCTTCCTCTTGCATGCATGCAGCCTGTGTTAGAAGAGTGCTTCAGCACCAGAGTCTGGCAATGGGTACATGCTTGATTTTTGGCTGCTGTTCTCAGTAGTTCTCTGTCTTTGGTGAACACACTCCTGGCTGTCCTGTGCTTTGGGCAAGAGGGGATTTGGTTGCCTCAATGAAGCAGCAGGGCCTGGCAGTGGGGGCCGTGATGGTGGCAATGCATAGCAGAGCACAGGTGCCCTCCTTCTGCATCTGTGCCTCCCTATGCCTTCATCTGGTCCAAGGCATCCTGCCTCTGCTGCTGACTCTCCCAAATGAGATCATCCCAGGGATGGCAATGGAGGAAGTCAGTCCTCCACCCTACGAGCACAGTTCCGATGAGCCATTGAGGACTCCAGCCAAGGTGTCACAGCTCGTCTCCTCGCAGTCAATGGGAGATCAAGCCTGTCAGATTCTTCCCACCCACAGCGGGGCATGCGGGTTTGCCCGCCTCCCAGCAATGTGCCAGACCCGTGGCAGAAGAGGAAATTAAGATATTGTCTGGAGTCCAGGAGGAATTCCTGCCTCAGCTTGTTCCTGCCAGTCCTCTGCCGACCTTCCCTCGGCATGGAAAGCCCAGCAGGAAGCTGACTCACTGTCTGCTGCTGCCACGGCTGGGTGCGGGGCCCGCTGCCTGCAGCACCAGAGGGTTGTTCCTTTCATGGATGCAGCGACAGGCTGACAAGCAAAGGAGAACAGCCGTGGCATCCTGGTTCTTGTGCTGTCTGCAGCTGGGCTGAGAGGAGGGTTGGGAGCTCGTTGGGTTGCTGGCATTGCTGCCAAACACGCAGTCAGCATTGCTGTGCCAGGTTTGGGGAAGGAGGCAGCCCCGAGGTTGGGGAGGAGGAGCCGGGGACTGATGGGCTGGAGAGGAGTCCTGGGCTTTTCCTGCACAGTGGGGCTCATGTGATAGTGAGTCAGCAATCACCTACTTACCAAACCTCTGTGAAGAAGTGGCTGGTCACAGCCACCCCTTCCCAGGAGCAGCACCTAAAGCCAGCTAGGAAACAGTCCAGAGATTGCAGTTTCCAAGTGGTCTGTACAAATGCAGGACTAGTGCTCTAATCCTGTAAGAGAAAGGAAAGAATTTCAGGTCTAAGTTACCTGTCAAGATTCTTGCCACCTTTTCTACTAGGCTGATAGAGTACAGGGTTTACAGCGTCAGTCACTGATGCTCCATTTGGAGAAACCAATATTTATTGACTGAAGAGTTGGAAAGTTACTTTGTTGTTCTTAGGAGTGGGTCAAGGCACCTTCGACTTCTCTCTTGGAAAGTGTCAGTCAACAAGAGTATTAATGCTAAAAACCTTGCCCTTTTGAAAGGTTGTATCCTTCCCTTCTACCCTGGATGACAGGAACCATGGCTAAAATTTCTCCTGAGAAGTCTGGGAGGGGATGTCTGGTGGTGGAGATGCTTGCTGGCCAGCAGACAGATAGAAGAGAAAGAAGTTTGCTCCTCAGCTTTCCTGTGGTTGTGAGGAGGTCCATGGCCCCTGGTGACCAGTCAGAACTGAGAAGCTTAACAGTCAAAATTATCTGCAGAAACAGCATCAGCAGGAATCCCCTCTCCTCCCATGAGGAGAAAGCTGGCTGTGGCAGAAACAGCCTGGCAACAGATGTGTGGCTGTAAGGAGGACTGTCAAGGATATTGTGAGTAGATCTATCCCCTTCTCTGGCACAGTGATTGGCCTTGTGGATAGGAGTATTAGATGTGAGATAAGAACTGCAGTTAGGCTTCTGGCGCCGTCTTTCTTGCATGATGTTTTTGTAAGACAGGGAAAGTGGTGTAGATTAAACTAATCCAGCACAAGTACAAAAGAGCCTGGATAGTCACGCTCAGAATAGCTCTCAATAACTTGGTATCAGAATGGAAGGACACATTGACGGTGACTCATATATCAGGAAACCACCAAAAGGCCCTGAGAGTGAAGGTGGAAGAGTGGTGGGGCGGTCATCACAGGTTAGACAGTGGCCTCGGTGTGACTCTGTCCAGTGGCAGATGTTGAACAAGATACTGCCATCTACCTCAGACTCCTCTCTGTGTTTTAAGTAGTTTGAAACTCTCCCATTATAGACTAAAATAATAATAAAAATAAATTTAAAAAACCTTCCCCCACACCCTTCCATTAGATTTCCTTTCTTTCAGAATAAATAAATAATTTCTGATGGAAAGAAACACCTCCACGGAGCACTTTTGAATGATGATCTGGCCACCCTTCAAGCTGTGATCCAGTTCTATCTTTGCACTATGATCTGGAGAAACTTTGCCCAGGGTATTGCTCTTTGCCACCTGTTCCAGATCTCAGAGACATCATTTTGAAGCTCTATCAGGATTCCTGTTAACGGTCTCTCTCACTGCATCATGCTATGATGGTCTGCTGAAGGAACCTCAGACCCGAAATGTTTGCTAATCTGGACCACATCAATTGCCCTTACAAAGGTCCGCGCTTGGCTNCGGCCGCGGCGGTGCGGCGCTGAGAGCCGGCGGCAGCGCTTCTGCGGGCGGCGCCGCCGATGGACGCCTCTCTGCGCCAGGTGGGCAGCGGCGGCACGGGCACCGCAGCGGGGCTCGCCCCTGCTCGCCCGGGGCTGGGAGAGGCGGGGGGGGGGGGGGGGGCGGCGGGGGTGGGGGTCCNGACTAAAATAATAATAAAAATAAATTTAAAAAACCTTCCCCCACACCCTTCCATTAGATTTCCTTTCTTTCAGAATAAATAAATAATTTCTGATGGAAAGAAACACCTCCACGGAGCACTTTTGAATGATGATCTGGCCACCCTTCAAGCTGTGATCCAGTTCTATCTTTGCACTATGATCTGGAGAAACTTTGCCCAGGGTATTGCTCTTTGCCACCTGTTCCAGATCTCAGAGACATCATTTTGAAGCTCTATCAGGATTCCTGTTAACGGTCTCTCTCACTGCATCATGCTATGATGGTCTGCTGAAGGAACCTCAGACCCGAAATGTTTGCTAATCTGGACCACATCAATTGCCCTTACAAAGGTCCGCGCTTGGCTCCTGTGGCTGTGTACAGCAGTGGTCCCCCGTCCCCGCCGCGTGTCCGTGGGTGGCACCGGCCTCTCGGGCCTCCCCCACCCCAACCCTTCTCAGCACCCTCCCCTCGAGATGCGCGCCTCTTCCCAGCCAGTCTCATCCCGCTCCTAAACGCTCCGGCACCAGCACGGCCGCGCCGCTGCCGCAGGAGCCGCACTCCCCGCGCCCCGGGGCGGGCGGAGCGGGGCGGAGCGGGCGGCNGACGGACATCGGGGTGCCGTGCCCCGGGCCAGGAGCCGCCAGGGGCCGTGGGACGCTGCGGTCCCCGCGGGCCGCGTCGCACCCCCGCTGCCCCCTCGCCGAGACGGTCCCGGTTGCACTTTCTCTGGAGAGATGGGATGCGGAGGGTTTTGTCCCCGAGCGCTCCCCAGCCCGGCGCGGCACCGCGCAACCCGTGCGAGGGATTGGAGGGGCTGCGGGAGCCGGAGCCCGACCGATGTGCGATGTCGGCGATGCCGACCGAGGGCTGCTTGCGGGAAGAGAGGGTTTGTCGCATGATAGTCATGGCTGCCCGCAGCCGGCTCCTTAATCCTCTGGAACGACTTCAGGGTCCGGAGCCTGCTCCTGCCTGCGTGTGCGTGTCACAGAGCGGCTGGCCTCCGGGGCACCGGGCCGGTGAGCGGGCGGGCAGCGTGCGGCGGGACTGCCCTGCCCTTCGAGCTGCGCGGTCACCGTCACGCCGGCGGGCTGCCCGTACCTGTTCGCCGCGGGCTCTGGTCCCGCCTGGCCGCGGTGCCCTCCCCGGTGAGCACACGGCCGTGCGGGCACTGTGCTGCCATCGGGAGCGAGCGAGTGACTGAGCGCGCGGGGCCAGGTGCCGGGCACAGCCCAGACGCTCCGAAATTCTCTGTGCCGATTTTCTTGCCTAAGCGGACACAGGTTTCCAGCCCGGCCTGGTGATGCCTTTGGTTGTGAGGGGCAGGTGGGTGCAGGGCCAGGGCAGCCCATTCTGGACCCATGGCTGACAGCGGGTGCCCGTGGCATTGGCAGTGGGCACGGCAGACACTATGGGGTGACGGGGCCTTCTCGAGGTCTGCGGCTGAGGTCTGAAAGCCTCCTGTTTGGGGCATGACACATCTGCCCCCTGCAGCCCCCAGATGGTTTCCAGGCCATTAACCCCAGTGTTTGGCCTTTCGAGTCATGGGTGCGGAGGGGGAGCTAGCAGCGCTCCGGAGCAGCCCGTGGTCGCTGGGCTGGAGCAGCTGATGGGCTCGGGCCTGCCGCCTCCCTGGTGAAGCACTTTCTTTATCAGAACAGATGTTTTCCCAGATCTGGCCCCAGAGAGGAAGGCGCGGCTGCCCCCGGGCTGTGCGGCTGGGGCTGCCCCGCAGCATGCGGCAGCGCATCGCCCAGCATCCTTCAGCCATTAACTGATTAACCTGCTGCTCCTGGAAGTCTGGGCCGTCTGTATCTAATCAGATGAAGGCCAGGGTTTCCCAAAGGGCCATTTCACCACAGCCTTTATGGCCAGCCCTCTGTCGGGAAGAACCTCGTGGCCTCTTGCAATAGGAGTAGCCACTGAGGAGCCTGAAGGAACTGCTGGGAATGGGGAGGCTGGAAAGGGGATACCCAGAGGTGCACGTCTCAGCAAGTAGCACCCATGGGAGAACTGCTTGCTTTGTCCAGCTCCACCTGTCCAGGCATGATTCTGCCATTATCTAAAGAAACAGGGATTTCCAGGGAAGGGCTGAGGGGCAGTCCTGGAGCCAGAGTCTCTCTAAGAGTCACACATCTCTTGTAAATCACAAACTTAAATCCTGATGAAGCAAGGTAGGCAAGGCTGGAGAACTGGGGTGAGCATGTGCAGGAAAGCATCAGACTTTGCTTTGCAGGAAAGGCAGTGGGGGTGGGAGAGAGGGAATGTGACTTCCCCAACGCCGGAATGTTTGGCATTTGCTGCACCCCAGCCACTCTTCCTCCTTCTCCATGGGGGGTTCTTGGTGGGAGGGAAAGCCTGAGTAGAAGGGAGTTGCTTCACTTTTCTGCAGCAGCAGAATACGAGCTTGTCCCAGGGGATGCATGTCATGTCTTACAGTGAATAGCTTAAACCCCAGTGTGCTCTTGGTCTTGCCTTAGCAGGCTCCCATGCTGTGCTTGAGGCATTTAGATTATCACACTCAGCTATGTGATCAGTATCTGGGGTGAGGTGGGGATGCCATGGGTCTTCACAGCTCCCCTAGTTCCCCCTTTGGCATGCTGGACACCAAAGTGGCTTTGTGGAGGGTTCAACCTACTTGTCATCCTGGTTCTGCCAAGGGAGGAATAGTTTTGGCCAGTTGTGCCAGCTCAACCCTGTGGAAGGTTTCCCATGTGCTGTGCCCTCCACTGCTTGCAGACGCCAGGGACAGCGAGCTGCTGGGGTGTGTGCTGCTGCTGCTGCTCTTCTCCCACAGTGTCCCAAGCGGGCCAGATTAGAAACCCTTCACCCTCAGCGAGTGGTACAGCACAGAGGTGTGTGTGTGCCTCTGCCATCAGAGGTCTGCTGAGCAGCACGGCGCAGAGGTGTGATGGATGACGCCTCTGCTCCAGCTGGGGGTGAGTGGAGGAGCCGTGTGTGTGTGCTCTGCCATCTCCTTGCTTGGCTTCTGCAGCGAGTCCTGTGCCCAGGCAGGGAGGAGGGGCCCTGGAGGCCAGGGCTGTGCCATGGTGACAGATGATGGTTTCCCTGTCTGTCTGGAGTGTGGGCAGGATGTGGGGTTGACACAGAGGATGTGACTCGCTCTCCAATTACCCGCCAAGGAGCAGGAATGTCATGGACAGGGTTAAAGGAGACACTTGTCCCATCCTGTCCTTCTGGACTCCAGTTGGAGTGACCAGTTAGCATGGTCCCATAGTCAGTCTGCACTGAGGGGCAGCATCCAGTGGAGTCACAGATGCTGCTCTCCTTCTCATGTGCCACTGGCCTAGAAATGCTGGCATTTTAAGTGTTAAACACTTTTCCTCATTGCTCTTGCGGTGAAATCCAAAGCTTTTCATCTGTGTTGTAAAATAAATCCCCTGAAGTTCTTAAGCTTTCTGACATGGGGAGAGAAGGGCGGGGTAATTCTGTATTCATTTCCTGCATGGCTTTGGTGATTGGAATTGTCCTCTCTACAGCTGTCATGGTCTTCACTTACTATTCCCCATGTTCTCCATCCTTCCCTGGCCACAGCTCCTTCTCTTCTTTGTGGCCTGGGACATCTGCCATGGATATAGGGAGAGGATCCATTTTTCCCAGGAATACACGCAGATCAGGAGGAGCCTCAGAGTCAAGGCTGTGAAAGAGTACTAAGGCTACTGGAGTTTTCACCATGCATGCACCTGAGCTGCTTTCTTGGCCCCAAACTGAGGTGGGGAGCAAGTACCTCTGCCAGGTTTCTTTTGCTCTGGCAGCTTTGCCCTGACTGCTGACTACTTGATGCAAGTGGAAAGTGCCTGACAACTCCACAAAACTGTCAGGGAATCTACAGAGTGTAGATTCCTTTACTGGCCACACAAGACTCAACTGAATTTGCTGTGCTTTGGGCATCTAATGGTGTGAAGTCATGTGTGTAAACATCTGCAGGCAGGGAAGATGGGTAAGGAGAACAACTGAAAGGACTTGACTGTGAATGTACTTTTGCAGTGTGGAGCCTGCCTGATTCATGGGTGCAGAAGGTACAGGACTGGTCTGATTTTTGGTTGCACATGCAATTCCCACCAGCTTTGGGCTCTCTGTTGAAACTGCTTGGATGCATCATCCAGAGACCTGTGTCCCCAGGGAGCCCGGGTTATGCTGGGTGGGAAGGGTTTGTACATGGCTGGATTAGGTTTCTCAATAACTTGGTTTGCCCTTCCCATGCTCCCTGCAGTTGGGAGAAGGAGGAGCTCCTATGAGAGAGGAACACAGCCAGATGTCCGGGAAAATCTATCCACAGACTCTTGTCTGAGATGAGGGAAATGGTTCAGCTGATGTGGATGATGCTGACCATGAGTGATGTGCTGTCTTTAGAGATAACAATAAGCTGAATACCCATGTGTTAACAACCACTGTTTTAGGAAAATGCCATCTCTGAAAGAAAAGGTACCTAGAACATCATCATCTTTAGCAGTGAGGCTGCTCTTTGAAGGAGTATTCCAGCCAAGCCTCTCTCCACCTCTCAGGAACACGTGCTTTGCCAGCTTCCCCTGACGGCCACTCTACTGAGAATATTGTGACCTCTCAGAAAGAGGACCCGTAGGGATTAAGAAGAGACAGAGAAATGCTGACTGTTACATCTGTCTTGTGTCTGTAATGCTCTCTGTATCAATACCACACAGAGCAACTCCTCTCTGTTTAATTAGCCTGTGTAGTACAGCTGAAGAGAAGTACCTCTGTCCTTGAAGATATCCATGCAGCCACTGTGGCATGGAAGTTCCTACACACGGAATGCTGCATCCAAGCTGTGTCTCCCCATAACCATTCAGAGTGATAAAGAGGCAGATACGGGACAAAAGGGTTTGACCACCCTGTTCTGGAGCAGCAATTGCAAGGAAGAAAGCTCTTGTGCCAGAGGTGACATGAAGACGTGTCTGGCGGAAGAGAGGGAGTCCTGCTAGCTCCCTCCTTAGGGCATTCATCTGGAGCCAGGCTGCATGAGCTGTGACCTTGTCAGATCCCATCAGCAGCAAGAGGGTGGGCTGGCACAGGCTCTCAATGAGAGCCCCCACATGAAGGGAAGCCAGGTTGCCCTGGGCCAGCATGCAGCTGCCCCATTGTGGCCTCCAAAACCACCTTGTTCTGCTCTGGTTTCACTTCTTGCCACACTTACATTTAACATAATTATCACAAATGTTTCGCAATTCCTTTTTCCCGTTTTGCTGTAAGGAGAATATGCGAACTATCTAAATGTGATTATTAGGACTGAAACTTGTGAAAGTCTGGATTTCCTGGTTATCTTTCAGTTACCCTAAACTCTGCAGTTCTGCCTCCTCATTTCTGTCTGATATCACCCACAGTTCAGCAGTGCTGTAGAGCCAAATCTCAGGAAAAACAGCTATGGAGGGCCTGTTGTGCATCCCTTGGTGCAGGCCCAGGGGACTGAGGGGTCCTGTCATACAACTGCAATAATTATCACAGCAACTGAACTGCTGCTGGGGCCTCTCAAAGATCCAGCCATCAGTGTATTTGATGAAAAGGTGGAGATTAGGGTTAGGATGATGGGGGGTGTATTAGTGCTGTTTATTCCTGTTACTTGCATCTTGAGCCAATGATGAAGATTTGGCTGAATCACACTTTCTAGAAGGGCTTCTTATTTCTGGAGGATCCCCTGCTTTTTGCAGTTTCTTCAAGTGGTTACACAACCTTGCCTTAAAATAAATCCTGCTTCATTTCTAAAGTGTCTGGCAGATCCATCCGTTTTTGGGTCCTACTTTTCTTCTGCTTCATGAGAGTCTTCTGCTTTGTCCCAGATAACTTCTCTGTCTACAAAAAATTGTTTTCTGGCACCGAGTTGCCTCTGGGTTGTTGGCAAAGGTGAGCCAGCAGGTAGCAGAGAGGGGTCTCAGTGCTGCTGGCTGTTGTGCCCTCTCAGCAGGGTTGAGTCAGTGGAGGATGCAGGGACAGAGGTGAGGTTTGCAGCCCATGCTGGGCCACATGCTGCTCTAATCCCCCCACTATCACTGTCTGGGCTAGATAGGTCAGCCCTAGCTCTGGCAAATCTACATAATGTCATTAACATCTTCACTAATACTTTTGCACTACAAGGGATCTTTCTGAATAGCAAAAATGACTGAGCCTTTTATGTTGTCTCTGGAAGGCTTCTTTCTCACACCTCAAAGTATAAGTAAGCAGTAAACTTCCTTACTCCTGTTTATACATCCCAGACATGCATCAAATGTCCTGGGAGTTTCTGCTCAGCAATTTGCAATCCTCTTTGGGTCTGTGATTTTCCAGAAGACATTCCTCTGTTTGAAGTACTCCTTGCATTCCTTCTCTCCTGACGATGGCCTTTCGGTTTGGCTGCACTTTAATCTTGTTTTGTTCTAACAGGAGGCTGTGGAATCCACACTGCTCTGATGGTCACATCCTTGTGGGTACTTACTTATCTACCAGATGTTGGCATCTGCTACTACTGTCAGTATTACTTTAGATTTTAGGTCCTTGATGAGAATATAAAACAGTACTGGTCCTGTCACTGCAGACATTTGTTGGAATCTCCCTCAATTCGTAGTGATTTTCCCCATCCATAACAACAGTTTTGAGATCCCTTTGCTGCTGTTTGCTCCTCAAGAGCTGACTTTTACTGAAATGCTGTGTTCTGTGTGGGCAATGCTGTGAGAGTCAGTCACAGTCCTGTTTTTCTCGTGTGCTTGGATGGTAAGGAAGAAGAAGCCTTTTTCCACTAGAAGCCACTAGACTTCTTTCTCCGTGTTAACTGGCATGGACAACAGTTAAAGCCAGAGTATCCTTAAGATGAAACAGTGGAGAGCAAAACCTCTGTATTTTCCCTGGGGTTCTCAGAATAAGCAGCCCATGGTTGCAAGGGATAATCCTGCTATCACTGCTATTTAGACTCTGACTCTTTCAATGTCTTGGAATTTCCTCAGCATTACCAGACTTGTAAAAAATTAATATCAACTGTTGAGAAACTTTATTGGACAGATTTCTGGGAACTCTAGGACCTGTTGATTTTTAAAACGTTTTATGTCCTTTCCATTTACTGAAAGCACTTCAGCATAACAATGTGATGCAAGTTGGGTGCTTTCCTGGGATGTTTGTTAGAAACTTCTGCATGTGTCCATCATCACAGCACCAAGCCTGCCTGCTCAGGAAGTGTTTGGACAGTACTCTTGAGCACATGGTGTGACTCTTGGGGATGGTCCTGTGCAGGGCCAGGAGTTGGACTTGATAATCTTTGCAGATTCCCTCCAGCTCAGCTTATTCTGTGATTCTGGGATAACTCACAATGCTGCCATCCACATCTAGTAGTTGGATGCTGCTACTAGCATGTTGGTGTACCCAGAGATTTTAAAAAACAGTGAAACGTTTCCTGTCTACCCCCAGTTTCTTTCTTCCATGGGTTGTTTGCCCCCATTTTTCCCTACTTCCACTCTTATTTCAGATTGACTGACAGTGCTTCCCAGCTCAGAGGCACTCCACTTGCTTTCTGTGCGGTATTTGAAGGAAGGACACTGAGGACGAGCAAACACCAGGAAAATGTCTCACATGAAGAGTTTAAAAAACCTGGGATTACTTTATTAGTGAAATGACAAATAGGGGGAGACATGGCAAAAGAGCAGAAAATAATGGATGAGACAGAGAAGGTGGATTGAATTCCTCTGTGCCTCTACCTCTGATCGCAAGAAAAAGGGATTTTCTGCTTCACAGTGGTGAGAGTGGTTTAAAAGTGTACATTTCTGTATAATGTGTGAGTAGATGGTTGAACTCCACAAGGCAGGGAATTATTGAAGTCAAGGATGTGGCAAGATGCAAAAAGGTATTGGACATAATCCCAAATTATGCATAATAAACATTGCAGAAGAAATACTGTTTCAGGGATCTTGTCCGAGATTTTTACAAAACATTTGGCACTGTGACTGCTCAGCGACAGACCAGTGCATCCTTGTGGCATCCTGAGACCCTGAGCTCTATTCTGTGGACCTCGAAGGCTTCTCAACTCTCCATCAGCCCAGCCTCACCCTTGAAGCCATTGGCTGAATTTGAGGGAGGGAGGGAACTGCAAGGAACTGCCTCACTCTGTGTTTGGTGGCAAGAGGGAGAGGCTCCTTGGAGAAGCACTGCCCAAGTTGAGAGCAGGGCAGGAGTACCTTTTACTTGCTCAGTTTTGGGCTGCAATCTGGTCAGGGAAAGTTTTGCTAGGACTAGGCTGGGCTTTAGCACATGCCACATTACCTCCTTTCTTTCAGGGCTACAGAAGAGACGTAGGAAAGCCAGTGTTGCTGTGATGTGACAAGGAATACACATCTGTAGAGACCCATGTGACTAATGTGCTTAGGGAACAACTTGTTTTAATTCAGTTCCTAACTAAAGTTTTAGGCAGGGAAGAGCTTGTAATAAAGGCATGGAAGTGGTGTTTACTTTTACAAACATAATGAAATCTAGTATGCATTTTCAAGACTGGTGAGAATTTCTCAGGTGGCTGCAAGCTCTGTAGGACTATTACTTCACCTGAGAAGGAGAGTGACTCCATTGCCCATGGTGGAATTGCAGGATGCAGTTCATCTTAAACTGAGCTGGGAGAGAGTGTACAATGGAGTCTGGAAGGATTCACACCTGCCTCCTTTCTGTGCAGCTTGTGCTCATGGCAAAGGGCAGCTCTGAAGTACGTGAAAAACAGCTGGGGGCTCATTCCCTCCATTCCTGTTACAAGCAGTTTGTGTGGTTCCTGTAGTGTGTAGCTGCTTCTTTGAGAAGATTCAGAATTACCTCCACGGACCAGGCATTTCCTGAGAAACATTTGAAGTTGGAGATGTTCTGGAGAGTGAGAAGAGAAGCCGTGCAGCAGCCAAACTGGGGGAGGAGACCAGAACAGAACAGATGGGAGGGGGAGGCAAAGGGGGAGTGGGAAGCAGTGCACATATATCAGTGACCAGAAGTGACAAACTGCTCTTAGATTATTTAAAATGCACAAACCTTTTCCTGATACTGCTATTCTGCAAAGCTGCTGGCAGACTGAGGGCTCTGCTCCTTAATTAGTGAGGAATGGGGCTGCTAATTAGCAGAACTAGAATGAGTCATAGGCTCAGCCTAGGCAGCAGCTCTGGAGTAGCAGGACCCGTGGCTGCAGTTTGTGCCCAGCTCTGAGCCCTGCTGGCTTGCAGGGGCTGCCTGAGCTCAGTGAGCTGCTGTGTGGGAGTTGTGGGACCAGACAGGCACAATCCAGTCCCTTTTCACTCTGCAGCGTGCCTTCCTCACGCCTGACAAGAAGAAGACTTTTGTTTCTGTTATCCGTAGTGCTGCTGCGGGTGTTAGCCCTCTTACCAGCTACTCCAGGTTGGCTGCTGCCAGCTGAGCTGTTGCTTCTGTCTCTCTTACCTGTGACCTCCTGGGCTGCCCCTCCCTTCCAGCAGCTGGTCCCGGTTTTGCTGATCAGATACAACCCACGGCATCATTTCAGCCTGCCGTCAGAAAAACAGCAAAGTTGCATTCCTTACCATATGGGTCTAGGCTGCCAGGGACTCCCCCTCCCCACAGATCTTAGATCCATTAGCTAAGGCTCTTTATATTTGTCCTATCACTTATTCATGATCATCCAGATCAATCTCTTGGAAAGTGCATTTGTTGAAACCTGATTCCGCCTTTGTCTGAATTGCCAGGGCCTTTCTAGCCCAGTCTCTGCCTGGTGGTTTTCAGCCACAAAGCCCACTGAGGCTGGGGAAAGAGCTGGCTCAGCACTGTGCTGCTGGGAGAGCCTTTTCTAAGCCTAGGAGCATATGGATCCATGGCCAGGAGAAACACAAGGCTTGGATGCCCAATTCCCACTGAACAGCCTCAGTGTGCTAGGAGGACACAGGTAAGTTATGTATGTAGTGCTTGTAGCTGAAAACTTGTTGCACCCACAGAGCTTTTTGTCGCAGACTCTCAGTGCAGGGGTGTAGGTTTTTGAGACATTCCCCTTGCAGAATGGCTGATTTGGTATGATCACCTAAATCAAGGAAGGCACTGCAAGGACCTCGTGTAGTATTGTGTTTGTAGGTAGGTCTGGAGGCTGAGACAGTCAAGTTCAAGCACAAAGAAAACATTAAAAACATCCTGTACTGGAAAAAGCAGACAATTGTGTGCTCCTTTGACACGCTGAAAGGTGTCTTCCAAACAAAAACACTTTTCCTCTCTGAATAAGCCCTGGAAAATTGATGCAGCCATCCTGGTTTAGCCCCTCCTGAGCAGTTGTGTAGGTTTGTGCACGAGGAGGAATGGGATGTCTGAGTGCACTCGGAGGCAGGCAGCACTGTCGTGTCCTGAAGTTCAGCTGGGGCACTCATTCTTGCTTCTGCCTGGGAAGCAGCAGTTTCCAGAAGACAGAGAACATCCTGGGAAACGTGAAGGTTCAATGGCAGTCCGGAACACGCGAGTAAGGAGAACAGAACATGAAGACTTGTTTCTGAAGAGTGATACAGCTGTGGATGCTTTCTCTGAACGGGTCTCCTGCTGGGCTGGGAGGCCCTGGAGGGGCCAAGGCACCTGCATGTGCAGAGTTTTGTGTCTTGTCCTCTGGAGCTTACCTTGCTGCCTTCAACAGCTGGAGAAGTGATGAGGGTGTGGCTGCTGGCTGCACACTCTGCTTCAATGCCTGGATGCCTGGCTGCTGGCTGCACACTCTGCTTCAATGCCTGGATGCCTGGCTGCTGGCTGCACATTCTGCTTCAATGCCTGGATGCCTGGCTGCTGCTGCAGTAAGGGCTGTGTGCTGCCTCTCTGCCTCTCTGCCCCTTCCCTGGGTACAGCACACAGGATCTCCCTTATTCTCTCCCTGCTGACACCCCACACTGCATCTCCTGAGATGAGATACAGGCATGTGAATGCAAGGGAGAACTTCCTGTTTCAGTCACTCTAAAAAAAAAAAAAAAGAAAAAGGCATAGAAGGCCAAGAAATCTGTGGCTTCAATTGATTTTTTGATATCATGAATAGCAGGAAATGTTATTTATTTCTGAGTCTAGGCTCCAAAGTGCCATGTGTTATTTGAACTGAGAAATGGCATCTTAGAGTTTACTGTCCACAGTGGAAAGCATGATGGTGTGACCAAGGGCCAGTACTGATGAAACACTGCTCTCTGTATGCAAGCAACTTTATTTTCTAAATTACAACCCCATGGTACAGGATCACTTTTCAGGATTGTGCTTTGCTGTGCACTTTGTGGCAAGGCAAGTTCATGGACAGATTATTACTGAGGCCATAGGAATGAGGATGTTGGTCTCAGAGTTTGTTTAACATCTGAGTGACCTGCCCTTGATATAGGAACTGGTACATTGCTATTTTATTCTTCCTTTCAGTTCCTGCTCTTGTTGCCTTTAAAACCAAAGCAATAGACCAGCCTAATGAACTCCTAGTGAAAGAATAATTGAGAAGGGATGAGCTCATTATATAAAGGGCTTGAGTTAACTGTATGATCAGTATTCAGCCAGCTTTATTTGGTGGAAAGTGGTTACACAAAATCATCACTGCTGTTCCTCCTCTGTCTTTTAAGGTGTTCTCTTCAAATTGGTGGTTGCTTGTTGCTTCATTTTTGTTAAACTGTTTTGTCTGTGCCTGAGGGTGGACCTTCTATATCCCAGAATGAAAGCTGAAGGGTTTTTACTCTCATCCTAGAAGAGGAGGGTTTTCTCATCATCTCTGGTGCTTGTGGGAGCTGGGACCTCCCAGAGCTGGCACATCTCTGCTGGGCAGGGCTCGGTCCTCCTGACCTTGCTTCTCCTTTGGAAGTTCAGCCTTGCTGCCTGGCAGTTTTTGGAAGTTTTCTGCTCAATTAAATCTTTTCAACTGATCAATGAGATGTGTGGCATGGGGGGAGAGAGGAGTAAAGTGAGGGCAGTCTCTTTGGTGGCACCATCTGCTCCTGTATTTAGTCAAGGCTCCTTGGGGAATTTCATGTTTAGAAAAAAGGGCTGGTGGAAGGAGATGCACTAAAACAAACTCTGCCTTTCAGGAAATGGGGCTATGACTGTGCTGGGCAGAAGTTACAATAATTATTTGCTCTGTGGTTCCTTTTCTGGCTGTCTCAGCACAGTATTCCTTTTGGAAACAGCATAACTGGGTGCAGTTACTCTGCTGTGCAGAGGCAATTGCTGTTGTACAAACAGCTCCAGCATCAGAGTAAACTGAAGTAAGTCATGCTGGGCAGCTGAAATATCAAAATATCATAGTGCCTGGGAGTTTCAGCATGTTGCCTCCTGTTCCTTAGCAGCACACAGAAGGACCTGCCATAAGTTTGTGTGGTGTTGTACAAAAGAGCTATGCCTCCTCAGAGGACTGTTTGTTAATACTGCTGCACATGGATGTCTGCTGGGAAGGGGGTCTGAATCAGCCTGAACTTTCAGATAATTTCTGTGTGTTGAGGACAGCTGAGCGATCCCATTGCCCATCTCCCCTTTTCCCTGCTCAGTGGTACCTGTTAAACAGCAGTGTTCATGCCCAGGGATTGTCTCTTCCGTGTCAGATTATCAACTGCCTGTAGCTCCACGTTAATTTCTGAGCTCAGGGAGTGGAAAGTCTGTGTAAGCTGGACCCCCCTGGTCTCCAGGGGCAGACTGTGTGCCTGGCAGGGTGCAGACTTGTCTTCTGATCAAACTGCACTTGCCTCAGGCTCTCACCTCTGCCATCCTGGGCTACTGGTGTCTGAAGGCATTGAGATGCACTGTTGGGGATGTTTACACCAAGTGTCTTATAAAAGGCTTTCTTTCATCCCACTGTTTGGAGACACAATCTTCCTGTTTTCTGACTCTGCTTTCTGCCATGGTGGTAGTAGGAGTCTGGTGAAAGTAGCAAAAAAATCTTAAAACACATGTTGCTGTTGGTATGTTTATGCACAATAGACAGAATGTGATTTGGGAAATTGATGATTTCTCAACAGCAATGCCTTTCCCAGATGCCTGAGGACACTTTGTTTCAAGCATCCAGAGTTTCAAAAAACCTGAGAGGAAGTAACAAATCCTCTATATAGTTCCTCAAAATCTGTGTGTGATGTATTGTTCATACCAGCTCTCTGGGATCTCAAATCTGTAACACAAGATTCCATTTTTTTTCTGTCACTATTGTTCACTGGCCATGAGGATGATCTTTGCAGACCATCCATGGGTTTAGGTGCTGATCAGGTGCAACAGTGCTTTTCATTCACTTGGTGAGGGGAAATTAATCTGCTTGATGTGGAAACTCTAGACCAGAGCACAGCAGTAAAGCTAGAATTATGTACACCTTTTTAATGTCATTAAACCCAGGTTATTTATTGAGAGGACTGGAGACTGGCCTATAGATGTATCTCCTACAGTAAGGAAAGTCCAGGGTACTAAAGTGTTTAGAGTGACTTAAGTAGTTTAAAAAAACCCACCTAAACTAAAAACAAATCGTTAAAAATAGAATTAGTGTTCCACATTTGTTATAATGTAATATAGAAACACTATTCAATTTCTTCAGACATATTAAGCCTACAAGCAAAAAGCTAATGGTGCTGATGGGATTAAGAGAGTAGGAAGGGCTTAAAGCTCGTGATCAATAATTTAGGGGCTTAAAAAAATTAGGAAGAAACTCAGTCTATGAATCGATGAGAGGCAGAATGGCCCTAATGTTACCCAACAGCTGAGCACTTTGGATTTTTCTCAATATTTATCTAAGCAGAGTTTATGTGATTTCTGTGGGAAGACATGGAAGTGATTACTTTGCAATAACTGAAATGTGGTGTGGCTTCATGCCTAGCTCTGTAATTGCAGGTCATGCTCACCCTGATCTGCCTCTGTGCTCCTGCTCTTTCCCTCGTACCAGGTCCCACAGGCAGACAGGGCAGAAGAGGCCAATCCAGCAAACTTGTTTTCCCTACTCTTTTGGTAGGCAAGCTATGAGATCTACCTGTCCTGCAGATCCCTGCATGTGTGTTACCAGAAATCTGGGTTTGTGCTCAGACTTGTCTTGAGAGACACGGAGAAGTTTAAGATGTTGTAATGTATGTGGAACATCATATATAAAGACAGATGTAAACACCAGTGCATACACACATCAGACATAAGGACCATCATGTATACATCAGTGTATATATAATCAGAGAAACACTCAGGGCATGTCACTTACCAGAGGAAACTCTTGCCAGAGTTTGCAAACAAAGCTCTGTGAAATCCTCTTAGCTGTTCGCTGGTGATTTCTGGAAGCATGTTGACTTACAATGATGCGTGGGTGTATGGCATTGTAAACATGCTTTATTTATATTTTCTATTATTATTATTATAGCATGACTTTTAATGACCGGCTATTCCAAGTTTTAAAATATTTAGACAGTCAAACCAACTATTCTGTGTGCTGGTATCTTTCCATGACACTTTCTATAAAAATTGGTGTTTCCTTACTTTAGTTTCTGCATGAAGCTCATTAAAACTGCTTTTTCTTCCGCTCGTGTTACATTAAGAAAAAACAAAATCAGTTTCAGTGAAAATGTAAGTAGGACTTACTTAAATATTTGAACCAGCTGTAGCTTGGAGGTAACCTCTGAATACTGCAGCTTTCCTTGGGTGCTTGCACTTGCAGATCTCACAGGCTCCAGTTCTTTCTAATGGGATGTCTTCTGGTTTTTGCAGGGTGCCAGGGTGTGGCTGCAGGAGCAGGACCAGCTGCAGCCATGCACTGTTGGCTTGTGTGCCAATGGAAATGTTCTCTTCACCTCAGATTATGGCATGGTAAGTGAAGTTTGCATGAGTTTGTAGCCTGTGTCAAGCTGTAAGATGGACTTCTTGGTTTTGCATGACCATCATGCTGAAATTTATTAATGGAATTGCTGCAGTTCTCTCTGAAAAGTGATCTGGCTCTGTTACACCGAAGACCTAACAAATGTTAAAAAGAGAAGATTGTTCTTCTTGTTCTCTTTGTTTCTCTGCCTACCTCACTTTTCTTGGTTTCTGTGTGCCATCTTGGAAGGAGTTGCATTAACAGCCTAACAAAATAATTATATTGGCTAAAGGCTCCTGGGAGGAGACAGCTCCAAGCACCAAGCAGCCCTTCCTGCCAAGGTGTGCAAGCTGTGCTGCTCTGAGGGTGTTTGTGCTCACCTCCAGAGCACAGAAGGGTTTTTGCTGTCAGCCCTTTGGGCCAGGGGCACATGGCAGTGAGCTCCCTGTGCCAGTCCATGTGTAAAGGCAGCAGAGATGCACAGACAGCTCAGCAAGGCAGCCAAGCTCTCCAACAGTGATAAGAACAAGCTTCTTTTCCCCCTGATTTCCAGCCCTGTGCTCCCTGTGGTTCCCTGGTGCAGTACTCATGGAATAATATCGGTAGGAAGGGACCTCTGGGGATCATCCAAGTCCTCAGTGAGTCAGCTCGCATGGCTAGCCCTGGGAAAACTATCCACAGCCTTAGGGAGGCTCTTGGTGAGTCAGGCTGGTGCCTGGGCTGGGAGGAGGATGGGGAAATGAGCAGGACTGTGCCCTCCAGCAGTGAGCAATTAGACCTGCTCAGCTGTTCTGGTGGATGGGCCCTGCAGGTGGCTGCTTTGCTACAGAGAAAAGGACAGGTTTTCTTCAACCTGGCTAACAAAGGAGGGCACGGAGGGAAAGGGGATTTAGAACTCTGGTTTGTGGAGTCAGTGGTAGGACTGTCCTGCATTTCAGTCTTGCCTTGAAAAGCCTGGATTTGAAATCATCATTCTTTTATAAAGAGCCTGATTTATTTCTCAGAGATGGAAACTCCTCTAGCAAACACAGATTTTTTTAATCTGGTTGCTGTAGTCTCTTAGACCCCTTCTTGAGGAGCTGACTTGTTTAGGGAGTGCTGGACATCACTAACACAATTTAAGGGATCACAGGTAATGCAGCAGCCTCCAGAGAGACAAAAAATGGTGAGAACTTCTGTCACTTTCCCAGTTTTGTCTCTTCTGACATGCTGCTGTGGCATTGTAAAACCTTTCAAACCCACCTGGCACCTCTGAAAGGACTCCAGAAATCCCACTTTAGAGTTGTCTGTGTGGGTGCACACACCTCCAGGCTGTGTATGCTGGAAAATATGCTCAGGATAATGCTCGGTGGCTTACAGGTGTGGGAATAAAAAAGCTGGGTTTGGGTTTTTTCCTTCCATGAAACAAGAAACCAGGAGGCTGGGGGAGCATGTGCTTTATGGCTCATGGAGTAAAAGCACATGGTGATCATTAAACAGCTCCTTTGTTCTGTCCTGTGTGCCTCCCTCACCTGCTTCATACCTGGAGGAGGGACTGGCAGTCCTGCCCTGGGTGAAAACTCTGATAACTCTCCTCACTTTGGCTTGGATGGGGCAGTTGATGCCTCTGATTTTTAGGACCCCCAAATCCAGTGTCCTCATGTTTGCTGTGGTCCAGCATCCCTGCAGCTCTTGCAGCTCTGAGGTAAGAAGTGCAGTCATGCTTCAAAGCTTTTGTCATTTGTTTTCACTTCCTTAAAAACACCTCAAGCAATAAATCCCTTAGAAATGTGACTTCCTGGGAGGAAAGGAGGAGCCTTGCTTATGAAACCCAGGATTGGAAACCGAGATCCAGACAGAACAGCCAAATGCTTTATGGATAAATATAACTTGGGTGCCAGGTGGGAGTTCTGCTTATGTGCTCAGGATGGCACTAATGGATGGAATTGAGTTTGAAAAGGAATCATTTCTCCCTTGCTGAGCCTGGTGAGCAGCACTGGCAAGCCTCATCTTGGCTTGTTTGCTGGCCAGATTTTGTTTTATTCCTGACCATTGCAGGGCCTTGAAGGGAGTCATGGTCATTTTACTCTCACTTTGGGCTAAATCTGAGGCAAATTTAGTGTGTCACTGGTGAGGAAGTAGAAATCTTTGGCTGTCAGGTGCCTGTTAGACTGAAAGCTGATTATTTTCCTTCCCAGAAATAAAGACCTGCTTATTAACACCCATAACTTTGTGTTTTATATATTAGCTTGTTAAAAAGAGATATTCTGGGGGCAGCTTTGCTGAGAGATCAGTTTGCCTGGGTTGTTACTTGCTTCAGGAAAAATCAGCTATCATATTCAGCTCAGTAGTGCTGAACATCAGCCTGGCATACCCTTCCTGGAACAGAATGATGGGAGAGGATCTTTGAAATTGCTGTCCTGGCAGATTGCTGGAAGCATCCAGGAGTGAGCAGTGAGCTAACAAAAGACTCCTTACTGGGACTCTGAGGGTGGAGCATCATCCTGTTTGTGTCTCAAGACTGAGCTCCTTGAAGAAAGTCACTTTGACAGTCTTGGGGTGCGTGTCTGTGTCCAGGAGCATGGATGATCCTTATCTCTGTTGGTGATACAGAGACTGGAAAAACTGCCCTCTTCCCTGGAGGGCAGAGAACAAATTGAAAGTCAGCTTTCTTCCAGTGCCAGGGAAGGCCTGAAAACTCTCCCACATGTCACAAGTGTCTTCCAGAGGCACAGAGCCATCCCCTCCCACACCTCAGTGGGGCTGGAGGCCCCAGCCTCTGCCTGAGGGAGGGTGAGCTGCCTGGCCATGCAGTGATGTGCATTGGATGGACCTCCACAGCCTCAGGGACAGACAGGTGACAAGCTGGCCTTGGCTGGGATGGCAGTGTGGCATCACTCTGCTCCTCCAGGGAGTACATTTCACCTCTGCAGTGTTTCTGTCCCGAGGGAACCAGAACCAATGCTACAAATCCACCTTTGCTGCTGTCCTGCCAGAGCACCTGCTTAACTCTTTCTGGGTACTGGACCAGACTTTTTTTTACAGAGGGATGACTTAGTAACACCAATCAAGTGGCTCAAGACAGGTGTAACAGGTGATTTTCTAAGCTCTACTAATAATTTACTTGTGTCTTTAGGACCCCTGTTCCTCCTCTGGGTTCTCTTTTCTCCCATGTTTTCTACAGGACCAAGGACACAAGCTCTGACCCGTTGCTTTCTGTGCTCAGCAGCCTCTGGGTGCAGGTGCTGCCAGCTGCCTCATATCTTTCAGGGCACTTGTCCATTCAGCTTTTTGTCCAAATGTTTTCTTAATGTTTCTCTTCTGGCCCAAATGGTGCAAGTGCTGACAGAGCAGTAGGCAATGACTAAGTACCAGGCAGATATAAGGGAAGATCACATCATGCTGTATTTTGCTTCCTCTTCCAAATTCTGGGTAAGTCAGCGGAGAAGAGAGAGCCAGGGTCATTTGCTGCCTTCTGGTTTGAAGGTGCTGTACTGATTTTGTTCCTGACAGTCCAGTTCATGTTGTGCATCTGCAGCTTGTACTCTCTCCTGAATTTAATTGTCCCATTCTCCCTTTCTGCTCCCTCAGTTTTCTTGTGAAAATTTTTCTTCGTTCTTCTTTCTTTCTTTCTGAGGTCTCTGCTCTGAAGAAAAAAAAAAAGTGTTTTTCTTTTTTTAGGGTCATGCTTGCAGGGTGGGGGTTCTTCTGCTGGCAGTCAGACCTCTCTGACATCCAGGAGCAGAACTGGTGTGGAGAGGCCTGAAGAGAGCCTTTTTGCTGGACTGGGCTTTGTTTTACAGTGATCATGAATGTGAACTGTGTCTTTTTGAAAACCTCCTGGCTGGTGAAAGAAGTGGGCTGTGAGGGAGTCTGCCAGTGGAAGAGCAGTCCTTGCCACACAGGTGTGACTGGTCAGAACTGGGGTGAACACACCTGAGAGACAGAGCCAGTGTCCCTCTGCTCCTCCCCAGCTCCCTCTGGGAACAGAGCTGCTCCTGTGGTTGTGCATCCTGGTGATCTTGAGCTCAGGGCTGCTGTGCTGGGTTATTGCTGCCCTGCACTGGTGGGCTGCAGGCTCAGAGCCCTGAAGGGCGAGCACCTGCGAAGTGCTGCAGCTGTGAGTGCCCTGCAAGGGACTGCAGGGTGGCTGGCTGGAGGGGGCTGGGTGACCTCATTCTGTCTGCAGCTGTAGGTCTGGCCTCTCCCCAGCAGTGACAGCAGCCTGAGCACTCCAAGGAGGTGGGCAGGAGAAAGCAGTCAGAGCAGCACTGCAGACTGTGGTTGGTTCTCTGTGGAGCCCATCAGTTTGTGCTGGCACTCAGGAGGGCTGACAAGCAGGGATGGAAGTGAGGTAGAGACCAGAGTCCTGGGAGAGGAGGAAAAGCACAAGATTCTTTGGAGGGGTTACTGTGGACCAGTTTCCTTCTCCAGGATGCCTATATGAAGTCTCCCATCTGTGTCTGCTTGGGTCTTACCATCTAGCACAGCTTTGGATGCTGGGTGGGAGATGGCACATGGCTGAATGCAAGAGTGGGAAGCAACTGAAATAACTTGTGTGAAATGCCAGCATCGTGCTTGAGGAGGAGGAAAGGAGTGGTGGGATGTGCATGTGGTGGAAGGGAACAGTCACGTAATCTCAGCTGTGTTGAAAGGGGGTGAAGGAGACACCTCATAACTGAAGAGTGGGTAATTGAGGAGGAGAAAGCTCCAGCAGGAAGAAGGATGCAGCAATTGAGGCAAGATGAGTGCAACTGCACAGAGAGATGAGTACTTCCTAGAGCAGTGTTAGAAGTTAATAGGTGTCACTGTACAAATATTTTGAAAGCTGTATCATACACATATGTGTCATCACACAGAGAGAATGTCACTACTTTATCTGGCTTCTCACATGCTTTGCTTTCCTTTGCTCTTGAGATGACAAACTCTTCCAGATGCTCTCTGGCTGCTGCTATGGAGAGTGCAGGGCCAAGCTTGGAATGTGAATTAGCTTTTCCTCTACTTCCCCATGGTCAGAGACATGATCTCACCTGTGTTTTTTGTGAAAGACTGTTCCTGGTCTCCTGGGAGCAGTTGCCATCATTATTCACAATCATGAGTGCAGTGTGTAATACCTGTCTAGCCTGGCAGCTGGAGGCTGGTGGCCTGCTCCTGTTAAGGGGAAATTAATTTGTCCCCATCAGTAGTGAAAGTCAGAGATTGACTGTGTAGCAAAAGAAGGGAGTATGCTGTATAGTTTCTGGCCAGAGGGCTCAAATATATAGGGACAAGAATGGAAGGGAGACTGTAAAAGTAGGGAGCAGATCTGTGTCTTATTCATTTCCTTTTCCAATACCAAAATATAAAGATGTACGTTTCTGGTAGAAAATCAGACCATGTGCCCAGATGTCATTAGCTTATCTGTCCTTCTCTCCATTCTTCCAGGTGTTCCAGTACCCCAAGGCTACCCTTTCCAGAGAAAAGGTCTTACCCATGCACCAGACCAGCATTGAGGGGGTAGAAGACATGTCCATGCTGGGAGATCTGCATGAAGCTGCCATCCTGCTTAACCTTCACCAGCGCTACCAACAGGGAAACATCTACGTGAGTGCTCATCCCCTTTGGATTAATGCTTTCTGTTTAGCTCCAGGGCTGCCACTTTGCATGTGAAGTACTGATGTTATCCTTGTCTCTTGAGGATAGGAATTGGAGGGGGTTTTCTGCCTTGCCAGCTCCATCATCCCTGTGAGATTCCACCCTTACCAGAGGGGCCTCTGCCTCTGTGGAGGAACTTCCAAAACATGAATGTTCACCTCTGAGCTTCGTGGTAACTGCACAGCTCTGTATCCTCCGTGAGCATCCATGTTGGATGAGCTGTCATTCCCATTCCCCAGGTTCCCCATTGTGGCTGTTCCATGGTTTATAAGGCCAAGCAGACTGCAAAGTGCAACGTGCAGAGGTGGTTGCTGAGTATCCCTCCTGATCCAGACAGATGAGGGTACTGCCTGACAGAACTAGGAATGCAAACCTGTTGCCTAACTCTTCTGCTTTTACATGCAATTGTGCCTTTTGTTTTTTTAATCATTGCTCTGCTCTCCTTGCACAGATGAATGAATACTCATAGCATCTCCTGATTTCCCTCTCAGGAAGGAGACAAGTGTTAGGAAAGGGACTTGAGAGGAAAAGCACACCTGGGACAAGACATCCCTGAACTGCTGGGATGGCAGTGCTCTGCTAAGACTTGGAGAGAACAAGGAAGATAGATTTTTACAAAGACTGTCTTACCTTGCTTGTCCATGCTATGTGCACACAGAATTTTCAGAATATGACAGAAAAAATGTAAATCTCTGTGTTGCATAGCAACCGTTATCAAGGCAACCAAACCATATGCACCTGTATTCCAGTAAATTATCAGTAAAGTGACCCTGTTTCTGAACCACCTCCTGTACCACTGGATGCAGAGGAGACTGTAAATTCTCTCTCTCTTTTTTTTTCTGTAGACACCTTTACCTGTCTGTCAACACAGCCTTGTGACCCTGTGACAGTACCCGTGTGCACACATTATTTTAATGGCCCATATCCTTGCTGCTCTTCTTGTCCTGTGTTTGACCCATGCTATGTGTCTGTGCAGCTTTTGACACATTTGGGTATATTCCTCCTGTTTCTTCTTCCTCATACCTTAAAATGTGATGCAGGATTCTCTTCCTTTTCAGTCTGTGCCTTGTACCAGGAATGCCACAACGCCAGCAGTGTCATAGCAGCCATGCCTCCTTAAGCCTTTCAGCTAGCTCTGATGTGTCATTCCTTCTCTTATTCAGCATTAGTTCTGTGCCTTCTCCATCTGTGCACAAAGGTGTTCAAGTTTAACACCTTTACACCTTGGTTTTTGCCTTGCATAGTGCATGAATCTCAAATGTGCACCTTGGGTCTGAAATTTTCTGAAATGTATGAAGGGGCCTGACCTCTGTAACATGCTCAGCACTGGGAAGAACCCCTCAGTGTAGGATTATTAGCCCCACCATGAGCTCCTAAAGGGGATTCTTTCTGACCAGGGAGTGTAGGTAGCAGTATATCTGCACTGGTCTAGCACCCATAATTAATTTACTACAGCTATACCGACAAGCTCAACAGTACCTTTTGTTTTCCAGATAAATACTATTCAAACTTTACCCAACTGTTGAAGGAAATTGTGTTAGCACAGCAACAGCCTGCATTTTCTCTCTTCATTCTTACAATTCCTGTATTCCTTAATAAAAGTAGAGCCAACATGATGTGAGTGATGCAGAAATGAGCTAGGGGCTGTACTGCCACGCTTTGTGCTGTCCTTAGCAAAGCCATGTGTAGCCATCCAAGCAGGATCTATATTGTCCTGAGAAGTAGACTTGCCACATGTGGCTTGTCCTGCTCTGGAGAGTTCCTTGGGGGCAATTATTTTGCTGATTGAGTAGCTGGTGTGTACATGGTTTTACTACTGTTAAAAATTATGGATAGAAATTATCTATAAGGGAATGCATGTGATAGGGAGACTGCAACTGGGTGGTGGAAAAGTTTTCTGAGAACACCTTTGAAAGAGATGGCTGTAGTGGAAGAAATTCTGGAAAGGACTTTCCAGAAGTTCTCTGGAAAGGAGCTCTGTTCTGACTGAAACTACAATGGAAAATGCAAACTGAAATATCTGAGAAGAAAAGATGCTGTGGAGGTCTGGGAGAAGAGTTAGAATGGACATTTCTGTCTTGCAGTCTCTGGACAGTGCCTGTTCCTCAGCTGCTTGTACAATGCTTTTCCCCAATGCATGTTTTGACACTCAATGCTTTCCTCTCTCTCTCCAGCTCTGTGGGAAAGATCATCTGCTTGCTTATTGCTTTCATTACCAATTAATTATATTTCTGCCCACAAAGATCCCTGTCAGAGGGTCCTCAGGACTTGATCCATGATAGTGTGTTTATATTGATAATGCAATTTGGCCTAGGTGATTCCCCCCCCTCCCCAATGATCTCTGCCTGCTGCTTTAATAAATGAGTTTTAAATATTTTGGTGACTACAGCATCTTATCAGTCTGGCTTCTGGCTTCAGAGCTTGGCATTGCTATAGCCTCAGATTTAATTTGGCCTGATGAGTCTTCCTTGTCACCACGTGTTTAATTTACAGCTTCTCCAGCAGATACATTCAAATGCTTTTATATCTGATGGGTGACTTGTAGTTAGTTCATGCTTTGTAAATAATGCTAGATGTTGTCCCTGACCACAAGGCTTGGCACCTCCTGCAGCAATCCAAGTGTGTACTTGGTCGTGCCTGCTGAGAATGAGCATTCCTTGAGCAGAGCAGTCCAAGGTGTCCCTGGGAGGGAGGCCTCCACACCAGCAGCATGGGTGTTGACCATATCACAAAGCCATCATTAGGAGAGAGGTGGCACCATTGCTCTGAACTGCAGCTCTGAGAATAACTGGATTTGAGCTGCTTGGCTGAACCGAAAAAGTCATGCCCCAAAAAGCAAAATTAATTTCCTTTTCACTGCACAAAATAATACATTTGAAATTCAATGTTGTGGTCTGGGTATTTTATTTCAAATCTTGCTACCTCTTTTTTTAGACTGTGAGATTTTCAAAATAAATATTTTCAAAATAAAATGTTTAAAAAAATATAGAAATGTTTTGACTTGAAATCCAGAGCTTCATCTTCAGCTGTCAATTTTGATTTGGTTTACCATATTATTTAAGCATTTTTCAGCAGAAGAAAAATTATATGCTTTAGTGGTTCTTTGCACATGTGTGTAGTGTGTTTGTGTTCAACTCTGTTCATGAGGTTCTTGAACCCTGCCAAGCCCCCTTTGCTTAGGACTGTGGATAGGGGCATTGAAGGTATCTCCTGACACTCTTTCAGTCCTGGCTCTGCTATTCAGCTTCAAGCACAGTGCAAAGCAGCTGGGTATGGAGATGGCTTCATGTTTTTAAATTGTGTAAGCTTAATTTAACAAGGACAACAGGATAAGAATGTTTTATTGTAAAGCAGCAAAATTCAGAGCGCCCCATCCGTACCCAGCTGTACAGCTCCTTCTCTGGGATTTGACATCTTTGCTAAACTGTGCAGCTCTCTGCTGAAGCCCAGCGTCCTTATTTACTCTTCCTCCTTCACCATGACTTATTTCAGGGCCTGGCTTTGTTGTGATTTTTTTTTTCCCCCCCAGGAGCTTGCTTCATTTCCTCTCTGTGTTTTGTTTTTTTTTTTTTTCCCCGTAGACAAACATTGGTTCCATCTTGGCATCAGTAAATCCCTACAAACCCATCCCCGGTCTGTACGGTGTGGATGCCATGGAGCTGTACCGGCAGCACCGGCTGGGCGAGCTGCCTCCCCACATCTTCGCCACCGCTAACGAGTGCTACTGCTGCTTGTGGAAGCGCCACGACAGCCAGTGCGTTCTGATAAGGTTAGAAATGGAGAGCTGTACAGTTGCAAGGTCTTTTAAAGCTATTTTGTCCAGTAAACTCTAAAAACTTACTTTATTTCTAATTCTCTGCCAGTAACTAACTAACTTTCTGACACGTAGCGTCTATGTCGTGACTTCTTCAAACCAATCACCCAGTGCCACTAATACTACAGAAAATGGAGTAAATGAAGAAAGAGAAGAAGGCAGGGCAACGCCCAAAATTCTCCATTTTGCCCTCCATCCACCCCCATACTAAAAAACCTAAAAGTCTAAATTTTTCATCCAGTGACAGCTACACTACAATTCAACTTACACCTTAACAGATTGTACATCATCCAAAAGCCTAAAGAGTTTTCTCCACAGACAGAGGTCAAAGGCACTGTTCTCAAGAGAGTCAGAGTTTGTCAGAACAGACAGAGAAACATTCCCTGTGCCCTGGGTTCCAACAGAGAGCCAGCTACTCCCTGGCCGTGCTCCTGCTGCTCCGTTTGCACTGAATACCCGCACCATCCTCCCTGCCTTTGCTGATCCCTGCTTGTCACAGCGGAGATGCCGCGTGGTCGTTCCCAGAGATCGCTTCTGTGCCGCGGGCAGGATGGTCGTCAGCTCTGTCTGTCCTGGATCTGTGAATGAAATGCATGTTTTTTCTTAACAGTGGAGAAAGTGGGGCTGGAAAGACTGAGAGCACCAAGTTGCTCCTGAAATTCCTGTCAGCCATGAGCCAGACCTCCCTGGGGGCCCCTGTGTCTGAGAAGAGCACTCACGTGGAAGAAGCCATCCTGGAAAGCAGGTACAGTCACCCTTGTGGGCACCTGGAGTGCTGGGTCAGCCTGCCTTTGGGTGCCCTGCCTTTGGGGGCCCTGCCTTTGGGGGCCCTGCCTTTGGGGGTGCTGCCTTTGGGGGTCCTGCCTTTGGGGGCCCTGCCTTTGGGGGTGCTGCCTTTGGGGGTGCTGCCTTTGGGGGCCCTGTCTTTGGGGGTGCTGCCTTTGGGGGTGCTGCCTTTNTGGGGGCTCTGCCTTTGGGAGCCCTGCCTTTGGGAGCCCTGCCTTTGGGGGTCCTGCCTTTGGGGTCCTGCCTTTGGGGCCCTGCCTTTGGGGGTCCTGCCTTTGGGGTCCTGCCTTTGTGGGTGCTGCCTTTGGGGTCCTGCCTTTGGGGCCCTGCCTTTGGGGTCCTGCCTTTGGGGGTGCTGCCTTTGGGGGGTGCTGCCTTTGGGGGGTGCTGCCTTTGGGGTCCTGCCTTTGGGGCCCTGCCATTGGGGTCCTGCCTTCTGGGCAGGGATGGAGCCAGACCTGGGTAGAGAGGATCACAGATCTGAATGATGTCACATCAGGGAAACCTGAAGGTTGTGGTCTTGCTGGGATGCCTCACCCTGGCTGCTCTGCCAGCTGTCCGTGGATGGATTAGGCTTCTTTCCAACAGCAATTCTGCTAAGCTGGAGAATTAATGCTCTAGCTCTTGACTGTAGCTGTGCTCACAGTGGGTCTCTGTCATACTCTGAGTCCTGGTTTCCTCCATGAGCCCTGCTTTCCCCCAGCCTCCCTGTGTTTTAGGCTGCTGGTGTGTCTTGCCCTCAGGAGTCCCATGGGCAACCTGGCAGCTCTCCTGCTGTCATGGCGAGTGATTTCATGAAGAACCATCCATGGGAGCTGGCAGCAGGGAACAACCACCACCCATCCAAACCCTGACGAGGCATCAGGCAGGCGGGGAAGCGCGTGGTGCCTGAACCAAATGTGTTTGAGAGAGAAGCTGGCAGCAGTCAGGGAATGGAGACACATTTCAGGGAAAATACATCATGCCAGAAGAGGTCCTGACACCCCTGAGGGACCATGGCCCACAGGTGACCTACGCTGGTACAGGGAGATGAAGGAAAAAGGAACTGGAAAACTTAAAGAAGAAGAGGTGTGGCTGAGGAAAACCAGTCAGAGGCAAAGAGCAGCAGAGAAAATAAGGAAGCAAAGAATGACAGACAGAAGCAGTTCTGAGTGTGACCCCAGGCTCCTGTGCTGTGATGTTGGGATAAATTTTGAGGGAGTGGGTGTAACCTGAGGTAAAAAAGAAAGCTGAGGTTAAGAAATGGAGTACAGTAGGTATTTGACTTCAGGTAAACCTGGGGAAAAGGCAGGAAAGATACATCTGTTTTGTTTGTGGCCTTGTTTTCCTTAATACCTGAATTATAGTTAACAAATTACATTAAAATTTCCTGGACTGCCTTGCCTGTGGCTGAAGGACCTTGCTGGCAGTCCTGCAGTTTGGTACTGTCAAGGTCGAGGCTGCAGATTAGTCCCAGATGGAGCCTGTGACAGCTGCAGAAACCTCCAGATGAGGCAGCTGTGAGAGCATTGTGGGTTTTAGGTCCTTATAAAGCAGAGCAGCCTTGAGCAGAAGGGCTGCTGCCCTTGGACCTGGTGTTCCAGAGACTGTTGTTGGATGATTTATCCTTTGCAGGTGTGCAGATCTTAGCAGGCGTGGAGTCAAATTGGAAAAAGCTCTGAAGAGCAGTACAGTCATGATTCAAGATCTGCAAAATCTGCTTTAAGGCAAGCAGATTAGAAGGCTCAAGCACTCTTAGCAGTTAAGTGATAACTTGACAGTGATCCAGAGAGCTTATGATGGTGGGTAGGTGATTCCTGAGTCTGTAAGATGCCACAGCTATGAGCTGGAGTGAAGTAAGAGATCACAACCTGTTCTGTGCACATGTCTAGGGCTACACAAACTATTGCAATATGAATGCAGGAGAATCTGATTTGTCAGCTTTTCTCTGAAGACAAGAAGCTGAAGGCGTGGCCCAGACCCAGAAGCTGCTGCTGCTCCTGGGGACCCTGCCTGGTGTGTCTGGAGCTCAGCTGCACTTGCACTGACACTGTTCCTCCTCAGGTTCACTTATGGTGGATTTTCATGCTTGCAGCCCAGCACATAGCAAGGAACAATGCTGGATTCTTTATCAGTTTCAGACAGCATTGCAAACAAAGTGTTCATCATTTGCTTGTGTTGAACTTCTGTGCTTGGTGTATTTCTCACAAATCAGGCCCTCAAAACTCCTTTGGCACTGTTGATTTTGTCTCTTTTCCTTCTTGAAAATACCCATCAGTTCATTAAAAATTCTGCTAACTTTCAGCTTTTTTTCTTGATTGCTTCACTCTGAAGCTCCCTTTTCCATGTTGGGTGCCACTGCTGACAGCACAACCACCTTTCCTGCTATTCACCCCCCAAGTCTTCAAATCTTTTTGTCTTCAGCTGTGCATCTGAATCCTGAAGCTGCATATGGTGCAATAGTTCTGAACTCCAGACTTCGCCTTCTGCTGCCCTGCTGAAGCTGGTTCCCATTATTTTGAATGCTGGGGTGCATCCTGCCCACACCCAGCGAGCAGCCAGCATCCCCTTCCTGACGTGCTGCCCCAGCTTGCAGTTCCCTTCTGCCTCAGGTGGCACGCTGTGACGTGCTGCTGGCACAGGCCACTTGCTCAGCCCAGGCCCCCTGCCCTCGTTCCTGGCTGAACCTCTCTGGGGCCCCCCTGCGTGGGGACACCCCCTGCAAAGGGTCTGTGCTAGAATTGAGAGATGAACTGGAACTTTTTCGGTCTTCAGGTTTGCTGTTTATTTCTTATCTTATCAAAACTTCTCCACACCGCCTNCACCCTCTGCCCTGCAGCTGCTCAGACACCTCCCTGCTTATTTCCCCCCCTGAGCCTGAAAGACTTTGCACTCGTGTGTGAGCCCATTGCCGTAAACTGAACTATAAAGATATTTCCTTGTGCTTTTCTTGTATAATTTAACATGATGTAGAGCCACAAAGATTGGCTAGCTGGCTCCTGCACTCACACTGCATCTGTGGTGGTCATGTAACATAACCCTGTCCTTGCTTTTTCTGTCTGTCCCCATTAATTTTGTTGATTCATGGCAGTGGTGTGCTCAGTGGGATATTTCTGTGCAATGTCCTTATTTACATACTGGTTTCAGAGGTGTGGGTCTTGGAGTTCAAATTCTCCAGGGCAAGAAACTTTCCTGATTTGTTCACCCAAATTTCTCTCACTGGCATTTCTATGGTTGTAGTGTGTTAGAAGAATTTTCATTTCTATCCTTGTTACTTGAAAGCAATTGTTTCAAGATATTGGGAAAATACTGCCCGGATTTTCCTAAAGGTTCTTGGCTGATTCCTAAACCACAGCTCTCCCTTAGCTAACACCCACAGGGCCTGAATCCTTCTGCAAGCTCCAGGGTGTCTCTAGTTGTGGGGTTTTTTTAATGCTGTATTTACTAACTTGTGAATAATCCCATATCTGCCCCAGTGTCCAGTGGGACTGCACAATAGATCTGTGGAGAAGTTTAAAAGCCAATATTTCTCAGGGTAATAACAGCAATAATTTTTGTTTAAAACTATGTATGTTTTAAAATTAGACATGAAAACATACAGGGTGTTCTTGTAGCATCTCTGTGATTCCTTGCTTGTCAGCCCTTCAGATTATTTTAGAATTGGCTTAATTGCAGAAATGAATATTTTAATCCTGGATTCTGTGTGTCAGTTTGAGTAGTTTAGGCTTTTCCCTTGTACTGCTCTGTGAAGCACATAGCAAGCATTTTAACTTTTTTTTTCCCTGAAGATGGGAAGGTGAGCAGCAGACAAAATTCTTCAATTTATGGCTGGTCTGATGTTTGGTGACAGATTTTTTTGCACCTTTTTTTGATCAGAAGTGGATGATGTCGCTCTCTTAGTAATTTTCAAATCTATGGTGTGTGTATAGTCCCTCTACTTGAAAACCATGTAGCTTATATCAGCCTAAGCAAGATTTAGGTAACAAAGGCTTGTGTATTCCAGTATCAAATTTAAGTACCAAACAAATTGTTTTATTACTGTTTGTTTGTTTGAAGGTGTTTGCCTGTTATTTTAAGAGATGGTTTATCAAAAGCAGAAGGAAAAAAGGTAGAATAAATATAGAAGTATATGATTTAAAGCTACAGAGTGTTTGCTGTATATGTCTGGTGCTTCTGAAAATCCTTGAAAAAATACACTTGTATTCATGGGATGTGCTGTGTTGAGGACACAACCTGCCTGGGTTTTGCCACCTTTATTTCCTGAAGCCACACTGGTGGGGAATGCCCTTGACAGTGTGTGCACCAGCTGCCTGTACAGACTGAGGACTGATTTAATTAACTGCAATCCCAAAGGTTTAAAATTTATCTCACGGCGTGTTAAATTACTCTTGCCATCCTTCCTTTCCCTTGAGCTCTTCCTGCTTGTCCAGGCTGGTGCTGTAACAAATAAATCTCTCATGGCAGAACACAGTGTGCAAATGTCAAAAGACTGGGGACACGCTTTGTTTTAATGGTATCTCACCACTAATCATATTTTCATTGCTTTGTTTCTCCAGCCCCATTCTGGAGGCCTTTGGAAATGCCAAGACAGTTTATAACAACAACTCCAGCCGCTTTGGCAAGTTCATCCAGCTGCACTTCTCTCAACATGGGCACATCCAGGGAGGCCGAGTAACTGACTGTATCCTTTTCTGCAGTGGACCAGAAATGGAGTGAGTGAGCAAAGACAAGGAGGAGCTCAGTGTATGTCAGGAAATCCCTCATCAAGGTTTTTCAGAGTCAATTTACAGCTGTGGGTGAATTTGCACCTTAAAGAGGAAAGAAGTGTTTGTTTTGTGGCTCTGCTGCACCTACCTCCGGGAGCCTTTTGTCTCAGTATTGCACTAGGTAGGGACATAGTTTGACTTTTCACTTCCTTAATCTCAACACTTGATACTTAAAACCCTGGCATCTTCTGCCTTGAAAGATGCCCTAGGTGGATTACATCCTGTTTGCTCCACATAAAATTGTTCACTTATCTTAGCTCTGCCAATGAATTTGTGATTGGAAAAAGTGAGACCAAACTAAGAATAAATATATTCTGCACAATACTTGGGTGCAGAAGAGAATTATGAGTCTCTGTTTTGGGCTGCCATCTTCAGTGGACCTTGGAACCCTAGTCATAGAATCACAGAATATCTCAAGTTGGGAAGGACCCGTAAGGATCATTGAGTCCAACTCCCTGCTCCTCTCAAGGCTACCTAAAATGAAATCATATGGCTTATGAACATTGTCTAGATGCTCCATGTACTCTGAGGAGCTTGGTGACATGACCACTTCTGTGGGGAGCCTGTTCCAGTGACAAGGACAGTGAAGACTGGATGTAGTCAAACTGTGTTGTGTCATGGTGACTTTCTTCCCTGTATGCCCAGGTACCCCTCTCCCAAAGGCTCTGACATACCTTTTGTCTCCATGAGGCAGGTAAAGCTGCCCTGGCTACAATTCTTGATGTATGTTCAAAGCTGCTGCTGGCTGCAAACCACACCAATTGCCACTGGAGTAGCAGCCAGATGAATTTACTGCTGTGGTAAATGACAGGCTTGGATTGTTTGGCCTCTGCACTTTGTGCTGTCAGTAGATTTAAGATAGCAGTCTCTTGTGGGAGCAATGAGAACTGATGCAAGACTTTCAGATAAAGGTGGCCTCTAATCTTTCTAGGTGTCCCTAATGTGGTTCATCTTTTGTTAGGTTATCTATGCTCTACCTGGCCCTGCCCTTTTCAATGTCTCTTTGGCACATCATACCTCCTTGGACAGCGAATAGAGAGGATGATCTAAGATGATGTTTAGAACCACTCCTTAGCTACTTTCCAAAGTGTCAGTTATTTAATCATTTGTGGCAGGGTTCATCCTAATGCGTCTAGAAGATTTTTTGCCTATCATCTAGGAATCTGTGCTTCTGTCACTTGGTTGCTTTTTCCTTAACACGCCATTCAGATTTACTGGAAAAGGTAGGTATCACCTCTACTGAGTGCTGGGTGAGCCCTCTCCTCCTAGAAGGTGTGGCAGTGCCAGGTCACCTCCTGGATGAGGCTGTCTCCACTGCAGTGTGTAGACATCATCTCCTTAGGTGTTACTACTGCAACTGCCCCAGCTGAGGAAGAGGCAGAGGAGCAATATTAATTCTTTATCTATCACAGCCAGTTCTCCCATCTTTGATAAACTCTGTGCATTACAGACAGACTCCAAGAAAGAACTGTTTACCGAGGAGAAAGGGAGAGAGAAGTACCTGGAGATGCAGCTCCACAGAGAAGCATATGGGCTACAACTGCAAAAGCAGGCATCTCTGATTGGATGTGGTTTACTTGGGAGTCAGGAATTCACTGAGGAGCAGGGCCAGAACTGACAAAGTTCAGTTTGTTCATGCGCATGCTCAGTTGCGCAGCCACAAAGATCTTGATGTAGAATTTATTTAGACAAAACGATCATTAAGCAGCAAGAAACCCCTCTTGTACATTGGCCCTGGAGATTTACCTATATCCTGGTCCCCTCTTTGCCTTTGCAACCACAAGTCTGATATTTTTCTGCTGGCTACTCTTGTATTCTTTGTTTCAGAACAGGGTGGTACATCAGAACCCCGGGGAGAGGAATTACCACATCTTTTATGCTCTGCTGGCTGGCGTGAGTGGGGAGCAGAAAGGTAATTTCATTTTCTGGGATATGTCCCTTGTCCTGTTTCCAGTCCTACCTGTGAAGCAGGTGTAAGTCAGTTAGAGCATGGACAGTTCATGTACTTGATATATGTAGCTTCTTCTTTAAGGCCAGCTATATGGGGATTTTGTGGGAAACAGAAAGGAGAGTTAAGAGAAAGAGGAGGAGGATGACAGAAATTCCTTATGAGAAAAGATTTCAGGCATTCTGTGCCGAAGGAAAAAGTATGTGCAAAGTGATGAGGTGATGGAACTGGCTAGAGGCAGAGGAAGGGTAAAGAGTCTTGACTCAGTTGCTGGTGGGAGCTGTTCAAGGAGCTCAAAGGATGGACTGATAGATATATTTTTAGAACAAATCTTCAGTATAGGTAATAGTAGAGAGAAGAATTACAAAGACCAGCAATGTAGTGGAAGTACTAGAGCCAAAACATGTCTTGTGTCTGAACAAAGGGTTTATAGCTCTGTACTTGGGGAAGGGAGAGGTGGGACTGAAAAAGTGCACACAGAGGAGGTGGAAACTGCAGTCTGTGGACGAATCTTCTTTGTAGTGCAGCATCCCCCTAACAACATCTGTGTGTATCTGTCCCAGGCATTGCTGAGCACTGATGGTGTTTCTGGAGAGGTCAGATAGGCAGGCAGGAACATGTTACAGTTGTACTCTGGTTTTGAGGGCCTGGGGAATTTTCTTTATGCTTTTGGTTTCTGTGTGTTAGCATAATCAGATGGAAGATTTGGGCCTGACAGAGTAGAAGGGAGTAGAATTTCAGTTTTAGGGGGTACATGCAGGAATGGCTACTTCGGTCAATTCAGAGATCAATCTAAAGCAAAGGAAAATAGTGGGGATCGTGGTTATCATCAATTGCTTAGGGAAAACATACAAAACAGCTTATTTTCTTCAGCAGGTCTCTGCTATTCCTCCCCATCTCCTTCTCCAAGCTGGTGTCCCAGGCTGCTTCACCTCCCCATCTGTAATGTGGTTTTGGCTCTTAATCATCCTTTCCTCCTTTCTGCATTGGTCTTTTAATTCTCCTGTGTTCTTTTCAAAATGTTGGATCAAATCTGCAGATAGTGTTTAAGGTGGTTGCACAGCAGATATACAGAGACCTAATTCTGGTTTTACATTTAGTTTTGTGAACTATGTTCAGTTTTTAACTGCTGCTTAGCACTGAATGTCTTCAGAAATCTGACTGTGACTGAACTCTGTGTCAAGTGATGATATTTAATTTAGAGGTCATTACCATAGCTATATAGTTAAGACTATTTTTCTGTACACTTTTGGAGCTAGAATTAAAAGTTTTTTCTTGAGTCAATTCAGTATTGAGATACTCTTCTGAGACTCTGAAGCTTGGGATTTGACTGTTCTAAGTTATTTTACATACCATCTGCAAGCTTTTACAGCATACCCTCCTCTTCTATGAACTAAAACACTGGTTGCTAAATAAATTGTTGTCTCTCCCCTGCCTTTTTTCCTTCTGTTGCAGAGAGCCTCTCCCTCTGTGAGCCAGAGGATTATCGCTACTTGAACCAGTCTGGCTGTGTGACTGATGAGAACCTGAATGATGCAGAGATGTTCAGTAAGGTCATGGTGAGTCCAGTCCTAACTCCTCCTGAACTTTTGGGCACAGTCTCACGGATTAAACATGCTGCATGGTCTGGATCTCACAGGCAGCATTGATTTGCCCTAAGCCAAAAATTGGTGTTCAACCAGTTCAAAACTCAGCTAAAGCAAGACTGAAAAAGAGGCTTTAGTGTACAGAAATGGGGGAGTTTGGGAAACAGTCAGTATATGAATAATAATTTAGGATGATAGAGAATCTGGGGGAGCAGAACCCCACCCCATAATGGTTCGTGGGAGCCTCCTAGATAGCCTGATTCAGGAAGCCTCACACTGACCATTAGAAAGGGAACAGTTTGGTCTGAAGGTATTGTTCTCCAGAAATATTCCAGTGAAGTTGTATCACCTGGGCAAATCACCTATTCTGAAATGTCAGATAGATTCAATAGACACTTGTTTATTAGAGGTTAAGGGATTAGCAGGATGAATGTGCAAATTCATGTTTTATTTGATAATGCTTGTTGGCCTGAAGGCTTTAGTAATGCAGGTGAAGCCAGACAGGCAAGATGAATAAAGTCAGCTTTGGATTTCAGCACCTCCTGGTTGGGTGTGATTTAAGGGAAGGAGCACCTGTACAGCAGAAGTTTCAATGGCAATATGTCATTTATTCTTCAGCTGAAGACATGCTGGAGGAAAGAAGGGAACTAGAACCCCAGAGTGCTCCACTGACAGGGTGAATGCATGAAGACTAGGTCCTACCTCTCAAAGTCAATTTGTGCCCCAAAAACCCTGGCTCACATGCAGGCACTAAGAGGGAATGTGCCATACTTCCTTATTATCTGATAATCTCTTTCCAACCATCTAACAGTTAATGCTGAAAGCCTGGTTTTAAATCTTGCTGCATAAATCTACTATATTAAGAATGAATTAAGGGGGTTATGTGGATCAGAGTAAATTAAGTATCTTATATGGATCCATCCTTCAGGGAAGAAAATAAGCAAGAATGTGGAAGCCATCCAGTAACATCTGTGACCTGTGCTGCCAGTGTTCAGGGTAGGATTTCCTCACACAGGCACAAACATGTTCTTCCTGTGACAGGCCATCAGTGGGGGCAGCAAAGTCCAACCTGAGGATGGGGGAAATGCCCACCTGCCTTAGGTGGCAATAGGGTAAATGTAAGAGAGAATGTGAGACAGTAAAGATCATTGACAAATGTATACCTCAGAGAGGTGCTGTGCCATTTTATTTGTATTCATGGTGACTGTAATTCTGAGTTTTACATCTTACACACACTGGATCTGGCATTGTACTTGGCTGTACATACAGCTAACATTAGCTGTTTGGTTTTGCATAGACTGCCATGAAGGTGATGGACTTCAGCACTGAAGAAATCAGAGACATATTCAAACTTCTTTCTGGCACACTTCATTTGGGAAACGTTGAATTCATGACAGCTGGTGGGGCCCAGGTTACAACAAAAGCAGGTAAGTAGGACCCTAGCAACTTAGTAGAGCATGCAAAGCCCCATAAAGCCCCCATGAAAGCCCTCTCCCTTTTCCTTTCTCCCTCTGTTATGCTGGTCTGTAGTACCTTCACCAGCAGGTTCCCTGTAGTTTAACTCTACAAAAGCATTGCCACAGGATTTCATGGCTCCTGGGTACCAGTGGGATTTAGTTGGTCTGTGGCCCTGTGATCCATTTGTGCTCCTTGATATTCTCAGACTGAGTCCACAGCCTCACAGTTTCTCTTTTGGATTGAAAGAGATGGAAGAAATAGGATCAGGAAGGAGTTTGAGATAAAAGTGATCTGTTAGAGACTTTCCCCTATCTTCATTTGAAGCAGTTGCTAGTGTGCACTCTGTTACAGTAATCTAATCCAAGCTGGTCTGCAAAGTGAGTCTTGAAACAGACAGAAGCAATAAATATGCATTTCAAGTGTTTCAAGTCTTAAGTTAATTGCCTCTCTTCTTAACATCCAAATTTAGCAATCCCATGCTCAGACTGCAGTATTGTGCTTTTACAAAAACATATCTTCTCATGCAGTGTTTTGCTGGTGGTGAGTCTTACCCAGGGTTTTGCTCTTCCTGTTGTCAGCAGGAAGACTGACTTACATGAGTATCTGACTGTGGTCTGTAATGGGTACATGAGCCTCAGACTGGGTGTGTGAGCCTACAGCTTTGGGTATGCCCAAGAGAATCAAGTAAGGGGGAGTGTGTTTTGTGCTGGGGTTTAGTCACCTGCCTTGTAGAAGTCCCTGGGATTTCCTCACCGAGCTGCAAAAACATCCCTATGAGTGATGGGGATCCATGCAGGGGAAAAACGTGTGTCTTCCTTTTAGTGCTGAATGTTGCCAGCGACCTTCTGGGCTTAGACGCCTTTCAGCTTTCTGAAGTACTGACACAGAGGTCCATGATTCTGCGTGGGGAAGAGATCAGCTCCCCTCTCACTGTGGAGCAGGTGAGTGTCCCAGTGCATGCTTCCACTTCTGCATTTCCAGGCCCTGAGTCTTCCTCCTGTGTCACCCATTCCAGCCTGGGCCCTCCTGTTTCCTCAGGTATCTCGCCGTTATTGGTAGCTCAGGTCCCGGTGTTGACTCTGTGTTTCAGGCTTTACAGGAGAGTTCACTTGCAAATGCCAGTGCACAATACTGGTTTTAAGTCACCTTCACTCACCAGGAACTGCTCATACTTGTGTCACGCAGAAGGTGCATCAGATGCTTTGTGGTAATTGCATGTCTGCATGCTTTAACCTGCAGAGCTCCCAGGCTGTGCTGTGTTTAGTGGAAAGTAAAAGCTGGCACACAGTTCCCACAAAACATCTGGCAGATGTTAGGCTCTTAGCCCACAGCAGCTTCTTTCCAGATCCATACAACCACAGAGGAGGACTGAATAAACTGATATGTAGCTCTTGTGGTGTTGCTGATCACTTGAGGGCACTCTTGGTGTTTGAGGTCCATGCACAGATAACTGTAGAAAATCCTCTGTCATTAATGAAATGCAAGACACTGGAAGACAAGGAGTACTATTACTAGGATGGAAAAGGCATCATGGTATAGCAGAATGAACATCTGTAATGCAAATCATGTGCTGGCACAGCCTGCAGAGGGTTATCAATCTGACGCCCACATTGGCGGAGAAGCCAGAGTTACTGGACTCTCTCTGATGGATGTCTGTCTAACTTTCCTTCAGATTTCCCATGGAAGGAATTTCACAGCATCTTTAAGTATCCTGCTTTAGCTGCAGTAGAGTCTGGAGTTGAAAAGATTTTCCTCATATTTTAGATTACCTTTGACATCCCAGCTGTCCACCTTACAAGCTTTGGCTTCTGTGAAGTTTTTCATGTGGTGTTCTCTTTTCTAAGCTAAACAATCCAGTTCCTTCAGTGCTTCCTTGTAAGTAATTTTCTAAATCTCTTTGTCTTCTGCCTCTGTTTTCCCACATCTTTTAAGAAGTGGAGTGCCTCTAACTGGGCACTGTGTTCGAGCTGAAGTCTCAGCAGTGCTCATTATGGTAGAGTAATTGCTTATTTTCTTGCTGTGGACACACATGCTAATATGTCACAAACTAAGCTTTGCCTTTAAGAAATGGTCTCCTTTTTTTTTGCATATTCTGTGCCCTTTCTTTGCAGTGAAATTGTGTGAAAAATATTTTTCAGCCTGTAGTCTGTGGTAGATATCCTCAATATCCAACACCAGTTTTCTTCCCAGCTGTCTGTTCTAAATAAGCTGCATCTTCCTCTAGCAGTGAGGTTGGATAACAGATAATACCAGAGGCACTTCATGCAGTCCACAGCAGTGGCATGCAGCTCTAGGATTTACAGAGTCTCCCTGAACAGAGCTTTCCCTGATGGTGTAGCTATTCCTGACATGTGTGTGTACTGGAGCCCACACTTACTGCTTGCAGCCCAATGAAGTACCAAGGCCACAAGAAAATTGTGATGGGAAGTGGATGCTGCCATTTAGCTGTCTTCATTAAGCCTGTTGCACTCAACACTGGGCCTGCAAAGACTGTTCCTGCCTAAGCCCTAAGTGCTGCACCCACCTGTTCCCACTTTGGTGGGGTAGAATTGCTGGGGATTTCTCATTATGTAACAGGCTCATTCCCCATCTGAGCTTTGACATTTCAGTGGGCTGAATGGATGAACTGGCCTAAAGGCAGGCAAAGCTGGGAGGATGAAAGACAGCTTTGAGAATCTCATTTGAGCCACGTTGTGGGGAAAGTGGCTTTGCTTACAGCTGGATGGGGAGGTCCTGTTCCTGGAAAATGTGTCCAGCTTACTGCATAGCCAGATACACTACAGAGGCATGGCCTTGAGGGCATTCTTAGTCCCAACCAATAAGGCAGATCATCTGATGGAAAGAAGAAATAGCCAGAAAAGGCCATGATTTGAAATGTTCTCTTTAGTGGAGAAGGGAAGTTATTCTGTGTCAACTTTGAGCTGCTGAAGAGGAAATAGTACCTAGGAAGAGAAAAGTGGAGAAGACCAGTGTGTTTGGGTGAAAAGGAGGATCTGGCAGGCTGGGCCTCAGAAGTTTGTGAGACACTGGAAGGGATCAGAAACAGTTGGCCTGTGCCATTAGCAAAGAGCTCATGTTATTTAGGGTTCTAAAACTGAAGGGGGGCGAGGGCGCATTTAGAAGATCTGTCATGGCTGCTCTGGCCTACTGAAGGAATTGCCCTGCTGGTGTCACAGGAGAGGCAGGGGAAACAACCTGTACTCTATTTGCTGCGATTTCTTTATCAAATGACAAGATTAAAGCTTTCACCCTACTTGATTATTTCATGTACTGGCTCACTCGCCCCTCAGCATTACAGTCTCTGGAATTCCCCAGATGTGAACTTCTTTTCCCAGATGGGAGTTTGCAGCTTGTCCAAGAGGGTTGGGCAAAACTTGTCTGGGTTTATAATGTGCAGTTGCAGTTATCAGCCTCAGGTACTACCAGCCAAGGTCCGTGAGCATGCCCTGACATTGATCTCCATGTCTCTGATCTCCAGGAGCTTTCCTCACTTCCAGCATCTTTCTTCCAGTCATGATCTTTGCCATCTTCTCTCCTGGCTCCTTTTTCTGTTCTCTGAGATCTTGTCTTCTTGTCAGGGACCCTTATTTTTTGCCTTCTCTTCTTTCCAGAACCCTAAACTCTGTTTTCCCATTCTAAATAGTGTCTGTGCAGAAGGACAGCACATGCTCAGGCTCCCAACTTGTGGTTCTGTCTCATGTCTCTTTATTAATTGGAGGATTTAAGGTGTGCCACTTTTGTTTGTCCAAGTGTTATCAAAATATGCAACTGGCTTGTGGTTGTCCTTGTGCAGGTATCAGGTAGTAGGCTTTTGCTTGAGATACCAAAAGTTTGGTTTTGGATGTTCATCCACACTTACATGCACCCAGTTATCTGTTGGTGATTGCAATTTAAGTTATTTTTTCTGTGTGTGACCCTTGGTTATGGTACCTGCATGGGATGGTGGGTCAACTGCAGGAATGTTTCAACCCATGAACTTCTGGGGCATGTGTCCTGCCTGTTGGCCAGCCCAGCTGGATTCCAGCAGGATAATGCTGTTTGCATTATGGAATGTTTTGGAAAGGGAATTTTTGAGGGTAACTTGGTGACAGAATATTCTATTAAATCCTCCCCTACCAGTTTTTTGAAAACTGAGCAGACACCCATTTGACAGCCCTGCTAGGAGTACTGAACCGAGGTGCCTTGCCTGTCACTGCAAATGTTGACTCAGGTGATACAAATTACTGCTGTGGGCTTACTTGTGAGGTATTTTGCCACCTTCCCTGTCCTAGCACTCGTTCCAAAAAATGTCACTGATTTTGTTACTTCATTCACCCTCTCAAGTGCAGTTACCCAAAGATTATGGCTTGTCTGTGTGTGGCCTGGCTATTGGAAACTTGTTACAAATAAAAACTGCACTGTGCACAGGCAGTACAGAGGCTGAGAAACCCGAAGAGGAGTGGAGGAACCTGAAGTCCCATAGAGATTCGTGTGGCCCTTATGCCTTCTGTTCTCTTTGTGATTCATTTTTTCTCTCTGTATTTGCAGGCAGCTGACTCCAGGGACTCTCTCTCTATGGCACTCTACTCCCAGTGTTTTTCATGGCTCATTAGCAAGATTAATACAAAGATCAAAGGCAAGGAAAACTTTAAGTCTGTGGGCATCCTGGATATCTTTGGCTTCGAAAACTTTCAGGTCAGGACTTTGTTTTTTGTGGGGTGGGTTGGTTTTGGAGATCTTGATGCATATTGGAAGAAACTTTGGTGGGTTTGCATCCTGGTAAGGACAGCATAGGGCATTCTGGAATCTGTACCTTGCCACTTTCCCCTGAAAGCAGAAAGATATATTTATCTGCCCATTTCTGCCAGCCATATTCACACAGGCTGATGTTCAAGGTCTGGTTTGTGATACAGACCCTAAGCAGATCTGCTGTGATAGATAATACTGAATTTTTTATTTGTATGCGAACCAAATAGCCAAATCCTACATGTACATTGTTTGTTTACATCTGTTTTGCATTGTGTGGAGAATCCTGCATGTAATGCTTCTAACTACAGCTGATGTGGGATGTATGATGAACAGTCACAGAGGGACTGCTCAGACATTTCACAGAAGAGAAAGCCTGGTGACCTAACAGCTACGGAATTTATTTCTTTCTTCCAAGAAGAGAAACATAATTGTCTTTAGCATGCTTTACTGTGAATTAGGCTTACTGAATTAACCTTGTGTGGGCTACAAAAGCTGTTCTCCTAGTGGACCTCTCCATACTGTCCTCCTCATATCCATCTGACACCACTATGTTCTCTGGCTTTACTCCAAGCCTGGCACTTTCCCTGTTGCTGATATAGATTCTTTTAGAGCCCAGGAAGAAGAATGTAAAATTTTATAGTTTCTTCTTGCAGGTGAATCGTTTTGAGCAGTTTAACATCAACTATGCAAATGAGAAACTCCAGGAATACTTCAACAAGCACATCTTCTCCTTGGAGCAGCTGGAGTACAACAGGTGACCAACAGTGGGAGCAGGGCCCCGCTGCTTTCATGGGAGGTGGGAGGGAGGACATCATTCCTCCTGTGCTGCTCAGTCCCTGCCACTGAAGCAGGAGAGACACTGAGCCTCAGTACAACCCTGACCCTGGATGTGTCTTGTTAAGCATTGTCCATGTGCTTTGCCAGCACAAGGCACTTGTCTCCAGGAAAAAGCGTTCTCCCTTGTAGTGTTTAGAAACTCCAGATTTCCTTCTGTCTCTCAGCTAAATGAAAAGTTCCTGGGCTTTAACCCATTAGAGTACATGGTCACTGGGTGTATTACTGACTTTGGTAATGATTTACCTATGGCAGTGGTGGTGTAATGCAGATGGAATCCTGGTGTGCAAAAAGTAAATTCCCTAAAGACAGACAATTAGAGATACCTGACAGCTCTTTCTGTCCTAGAGATTCCCATACTGTGAAAAGGACTCTTTTCCTCAGCAAGATTTACATCAGGCTGTTTCCTGAGCTTGGGACCTTCTGCACAGCTTTTTCCCCTTCTGTTGGCTTCCTGTTGGATTGTATTTTGTGAAGTACCTGTGATGTTCTAGAGTATTTCTGCTTCTGGAGAAGGCTGCTAGACAAATACTTCAGTTGTTGCTCTGAAACAGAAGCCTTTATGTTTGTGAATGAAGGAATTGAATAGGGTCAGTGAGGGCAAATGAGAGCAGCCTTGTAAAGGGAGACAGTTGAATAGGCAATTCATTAAATTCTAAAGATTGCAAAATTGCAAGGCTATTTATGTGCTCACTTCTCAGGCCAGTTTCACCATTGCAGGAATCTTGTAATAAAAATGGTACCATCATGACAAATGATTCTTTCCTGATGGTTGCATAGAAGTTTAAGTTCTGTGGCTGAACTTTGGAAGGAATGAGAGGGGTTTTTTTTATTGACTACATATCAAATTATTTTAAGGCAATGTACTTAAAGCTCATCTTTCACCATATAAGCTCTGCTGCCTCAGGTTTAGTAAGTAGATTCATCTATCTCATCTTGATTCTTTGAACCTTAAAGTATGAAGCTTGGGCTGAAGCATTTGGAGGCAACAGCTCCACTATCTTCAAAATGTTAGTGTCCACCTGAAAGGAGGAGGTATCAGAATGTCAGTAAGTAGCTTCACACATAGCCTCTAGTCTTCCTTGTATTCTTAAGAGTTATTCCAGCCTTCTCTGAATTTTGAAAGCAGACATATCCTACAGGATATGGGAGTATAAGAAGATGGTAAGGGGGAAAAACACATTCAGCAGCTTTACAGAATGTCATGGGTGATTTTCAAAGCACATTACTGCACTTCTGCACCTACATCAGCTCCTATTCTGAAAGATGCAGGGCCACCCCTGTAGGCTCCCTGCATGTCAGGCCAAAGCTTACCTGTGTCATCCTCTTCAAAACTCTCCCTGAAAACTCTCTCCAGTCTCTTCTCCTGGTGGACCTGTGAACTGTGGTTCAGTCTTCTGGCAGCTGTGCTTCAGGCCTGCTTTCCAGATTGGTGCTGGTTTCCAGCAGCTGACTCTTGAAGCTGTGTAGCCAACTGTCCATCATCACCACTGTGTGGGCTGATGCTCGTCACTCCAGAAAGAGCACAGTCTTAAAATTCATGTGAAATTTGCTCAATGACTGTAAGAAAAGCATCAGTCTAAGTCACTGGTATGGATAAGAAAGGCTGTCTCTTATTTCCATCTCCTTGTGTTAGCAGTGCATTGTGTCCCTTATTTTTCCTCAGCCATGGCAAAGCCTAATTCCTGCAAATCACCTTGAGTCCTGGCACAGCTGCCAGGCTCAGTTCTGCTCTTCTACACCCCAGGACATTGGATCTTGCATTTCATAACTTTGTTTTGTTTGTTCTTGACTGTCAGGGAAGGGATAAACTGGGAAGCCATTGACTGGATGGATAATGCAGAGTGCCTGGACCTTATTGAGAAGGTAAGCAGTTATCTGTGACAGTTTCTAGGGATCAGTGGGGACTGCTGAGTGTCTTGAGATCTTCCCTGGCATTTCCTGGTTTTAAAAGCAGATACTTGCTTAGATCCTCCTCCCAAAATGACCAGGCAAAAGTATGAGCTGTTCTACCCATAGTCCCGGCTCAGGAAAGCAGATCTTGGCTTATTGTTGGGAGTAAGCTTAGGAAGGGTGTCATAGTTTTAGGCAGGGATTAGCATTCAAGTAAAACCTTAATGTGAATTTTTTATAAACAATCTCCACTTACGTTCTGCTTGCTGAATGCATTAACTGTCCAGAATTCTGCTTTCAGTTGGAGTTTTGCTGGGTATAACTGAAGGGTTATTGCTCAATGGTCTGTTCAGATCTCCAGTTCTTGGCTTGGTGCTGTGTAGTTAAAGCTTTTGCTGACTGTAAAAGCTTGTCTCTTGTTTGGCTGTAGAAACTAGGTCTTCTGGCTTTGGTGAATGAAGAGAGTCGATTCCCCAAAGGCACAGACAGCACCCTTCTGGAAAAACTTCACAGCCAGCATATGGTAAGTAAGAAAATAACCTGGCAGGCAAATGATCAGTATGTTAGCCCCATCAGCATTTCAAAACCTAGAGTGAAGGTTTTGTTGATGTAAAATATGTGCTTTGTGCAGGAAATTTAAAATGCCTTAGGCCTGAACCTGCGAGCGTTTAATAAGGCTGCACTGAACAACTGTATATGTAAATATACTGTAAATATATGTATGTAAAGCAACCTGAGAATGATCTCCTGTGCACACAGAGGAGAGGGAGCATGCATTCCACAGGCTGCAGGCAGAGGAGGTTTGGGTTTGCAGCATGGGATGGGGTCAGGTTCTGCTGGTCTGCGATGGGACACGAGGCAGCAGCCCGGGCACAGGATGTGGCTGCACAGTGTGTGTGGGTTTCTCCTGCCAGCTGACTCACAGCAGTCTGCTCCAGAGCATGGCAAATCTGTCTCCTGGGGCTGGGGACGGCTTTTGCCTCATGACTTTTAATGAAAGCTCTCTTATTGTTCCTAATTAATTAAATTCTTTCATCCTCTGTCTTGTGTTCTGGACACAGTAGTGGAAGGGCTTTTTCCTGCAGGTCAGAAAGCTGTCCTGGGGACACAGAAACCCTGCTGAGCTCACTGCAGCAATCCCTTGCCATGGCTCTGGTACAGCTGACACTTTGTTCTGAATAGTAAATACACTGAAAACCAAGCAAATTATGCAGCAATCCCTTGCCGTGTCTCTGGTAGAGCTGACACTTTGTTCTGAATAGTAAATACACTGAAAACCAAGCAAATTAAAGCCTGTAGCATAGACTTATGGAATAATTAACTACTTTAGTAAGAGTATTGTCAGCAAATATGTTTGCTAGTATTCTAATTCAGGCTTCATCCAAGCCTGAAAACATTCAAATCTGTAGCCTTTATCTGATTTTTTTTAATTGGCATAGATACAGATATTCTCATTTTTCATATTTGCATTGTAAATCTGCTAGTAATACTCATGACTTCAAATTAGAAGCAATAGCAATGACTTTTGGTTGGCTACTTACAGCTTTGAGGAAATATATACTCTCTTTGGGCTTAAATCAAGGCCTTCAATTTAGTCCATTGTGGCTTTGCCTTGTCTTACAGGTCAAGAAATGTGAGAATGCCTGATTTACCTTATTTTTTAAAAATTGTTGTTGGTATTTCTTAATATAGAACTATTTATATTTTTAATGTATCACTTGTTATGAATTTTCTTTCTCAACTGTCCCAAACTCTTCAGTTTGTCTCCAAATGGAGACATTTCAAAGCACCTCTTTCTTCTGCTGCTCATGTCTGAATTTGTCTACATATTTTTTCTCTATTCTTTTCTGAGATAAATAATCAGACCAGAATGCAGTTCCCTTGGTAAGAAGGTACCTGTGGTTTATTGTACAGCAGCATGAGACTGCCAGTATTATTTTGCATTCCTTTATGCCCCACTACATTTTGGTTGCTATTTTTGGTGATTTCTGTGCATTGAGTAGCCTTTTCATTAAGCTGTTCATAGTGTCACCTCTGTCTGCTTTGAGGCAATAGCAGTTAACGTGGAACCCTGGGAATCTTGCAGGAGATGGAAGAGGCTGAGCTATAAGTGCAGGGAGGAACAGTGGAGAGTGTTCTAGGATTTGCATTTGCTGAAGGCAGAAGCATTTTTTATACCAGTTAAAGTCTCTAGTGCTGGCTGGAAGAGCATTGGAAGACATCCAGCCAGCATTGCTGGGAAGCCTGACGAGAACAAGCCCTCTTCTCTGTATTTTCTGTGGAATGCTGTAGCCTTAAGCAGGAAAAGCCTAAAGCTGGGATTTAAGAGCATATGACCTCTGAAACAACTGGGGAGAGGAGCAATAGGGAAGACAGCAGAAGGAACCAAAAGTGTTGTAAGCATGGGTGAAATTAAGGGCTTGGTAGAGAGGGAGAGGAGAACAGGATGCCAATCCACATGAGAGATCCAGTAGCAGTCATATTTGGAGTGGAAGACAGGGAACTTTGTGGTAGGAAAAAGATGACTGTATAGGGGAAGAGAAGAGCAATGAAATGGGATCAATGTGAAAAGCAAAACAACAACGAAAAAATTTTCAGTAGCACTAACAAATTAGCAGCATCAGAAGCTGTCCACTTGCTAAATACTGCTAAAAGATCTCAAAGATGAAAGAGCTGAATTACAAACAGCATCATGCAACATGTTGCTTAAAATTTTCTTAGTACTTTTGTCTGAGGAGGTGGGGGATGATATTAATTTTTAGGAAGTATTGTAGGAAACTGTAGGCCCATAGTTCTGATTTTGCAATTGTGTAAATGGACAGAATGTAAATGGTCAGGTACCTCAGTGACAGGAGGGGCTGTAAGAGTCTCCTACAAGCACTGAGGTTTTCTGCTGACTCACAGGGCAAGGCTGCTCTGAGAGGGGCCTCATGAGACTGATTGTGTTGTAAAGTGAAAATGAAAATGAAAAGCAGCATAGATAAATGTAAAATGCTATGCCTGAAGGAAAACAGTCCTGATTTCACCTTTGAAATGATGGCCCCTGAACTAACTGTTGCTCTTCAGGAGTGAGACCCAGACAGAGGCTGTGATGGAGTTCCATGGAAACACAGCACAGGGCTCAGCAGTAATAAAAATCCCCAAAAGAAGTAGTAAAAGCTCCCAGGAAACTAACAGTAAAAGCAGAGAACATTGCTATGGAACTGTATAGTCTGTAGGTCACCTTCACTTTGAACCATGCACACCATGGGGCCCCTCCACTCAAGGAGGGACTGGTGAACAGCAGGTCTGGGACAGCTTCAGTGCTACAGAAAACTGCACTGAAGGGACCTGCAGTGTGGAGACAAGACAGCTTGGGTGGCTGTGATGGGTGTGAAAGTCACACATGGCCTGTAGAAGATTAATGGCACTAATGGAAGCCAGGCTTAAATCCAAGCAGATCTAGTTCCACACGTAGTTGGTTGAGAGCTCCCTGTGAAAGGACACTCCAGATGCAAGAAGTCTGCATGGATTCACTTGTGGAATGAGCAAGTATTTAAAAGAGAAATGCATTTGGGGTTACTAGTTAGGCAGGCTTCATAGAAAGAATTAGAGTTGAGGGAATATTAGGATGAAAGTATGATTTTCTTGCTTTGTTTGTACTCTATCCTACATAGCCAGTGCTAGAGGCAGAATACTTAGCTGGAAAGATTGTTGGTCTAGAGCAGCATGGCTGCTCTTAAATGGTTAAAATGGTTTTCACAGAACAGAGAAAGGAGGGGGAAAATGAGAGAGGAAAAAGAGAAAGCAAAACTGAAAATTGAATGTAGGGGAAGAGAGGTGCAAGGAAAGATAACATATAGAGGAAGACAGGAAATTGGTATGTTATTTCTTTTGATGAAGAAAAGGTGTGGAGGTGTTATGCAAAGCTGCCATCTTCCCTGCATCCTGATCCTGTGTCTGCACCACATGGTTTATATGGAGCTCAGTCTCCTCAGGTGTCAGACACACAAGAATTAACATTTCATCCATGGCATGCCTCCGCAGCCTTGATTCTGCAAGCCCTTGCTCACATGAGAAATGCCTTGAAGGGCTGGATATTTCCATCTTAAATTTGAGTAACATATTTGTAATGTAGCTGCAGACAGCTGCAGCAGATGTGGTCGGGCTCTGCAAGAGCAAAGGTCCTTGCCCATCCCAGCCTTGTCATAGTCATGGCAGAGTTCCTGACTGACTTCTTATTCTTATACCAGCTTTATAAAACAACTTTTTCTTTCATTTCAGAGCAACCCCTACTATGTGAAGCCTCGGGTGACAGACCATCAGTTTGGCATAAGACATTATGCAGGGGAGGTAGGTGTTCATGATGTATTTGTGAGATGCTTGGTATATTCTGGACTTGAGGTCCTCAGTTCTAGATTCCAAAAACCAAGAATGTCTCTGAGCTGTGTGTTTCCACACATTTGATGTCCTGTACCAGAGGACAACGAGTGCAATGGGCTTAAAATAGTGTGTCACTCTCCAGTACTGTATTCTCCAACTTGGATGTTTGAGTGTCTCAGGTAACTTTTTGTTTGGGGGATAAACTCCTTACTTCTGTAATTCATGTTGTCTTTTCTTGGACATTCACAAACAAACAAAACTCAAAGGAAAAGTCACAAGGAAAATCTGGCTTTTGAGGAGGAGGAGGAGGAAAGGGTGAATACCTATCACAAAAAGGAAAAGGTTGCCCAGCCTTCAAGGCTAAATGTTGCTCTTCGTTGTGAAGAGATATGAAGCAGATGAAGGTGTGTCAAGGGAGGACACCTGCACATTAAAGAAGGGCTAACCTCCTCCCAGAATAATCTGCTGAGCACTTGTGGTTGGGAAGTTGGGGCACTGGGTGGCCATTCTCTTCACTCTCCTGAAGTGAGTAGGGTACCTCACACCTTGCAGAGGATTTCCCCACAGACCCTCTCCTGCCAGGCAAATCTTTGCAGCTGTTTCACTTGGCTCTTGTTTCTGAGGGTTTTTCTGTGTTTTCTAATTGATGGCTAAAAGCCACTTTCTTGCCAGTAACTGCAGAACTCGGTAGCTCTTTGACCCCAGAAATTCAGAACTTGGCACATGCCTGCAGTGTTGCTGTGCAGCTCTGCTGGAGGCCTTGTACATTGCCATGTAAATTGTGGAAGGACTTAATGATCTGTAGGGCACTACTCTAGTGGCTGTGTCTGTGTTGCAGGTGCTGTATGATGTGAGAGGCTTTCTGGAGAAGAACAGAGACACCTTTCGTGATGACATTTTAAACATGCTGAAAGACAGCAGGTATGCTTGTCAGGAGGCCACATCTGTTGGGCAGAACTAAGCCACATTCATGTAATAAACCACACCAAGGAAAGCAGTTGCTTTTGCCAGAGCATCAGGCATCATTCTTAATCATTCTCCTCTTTGTGCTGAAGCATCCTGATATAAGAAAGAGAGCTGGAGAAGTCGGATGAGGCACAGATTTAATCAGGACTCATGTTGTCCCAGTTTTAAAAAGAGCTTTAACAGCATGACAGACATCCCTCCAGGCAATTGGGTTTTTTCCCTTTCCCCTTCCCTTCCTCCTTTCCTTCTCCTTCTTCCTCTTACCTCCTTATACCTACAATGGAAAAGTTTCCTCTGAATGAGTCAATGCTCTTTGCCAGGCTGCCAGTTGCCAGCCTTTGTACAGAGGCTGCTTGTTTTCCAGCCTGCTTGTTAGTGGAAATCATCTGTCCTTATCCTGAGCCAGACTGAGCTGTTGCTGTGGGACTGGGCATGGACTCTAATGTTATATCCCAGAGCTGAAACATGATCTTACAGAAATCAGCTAATTTTGATCTTGAGCAAGATCTGGGAAACAGAAGCAAGGCCTAGTAGGAGGGCGGCATTTAATAATACAGAGGATCCTACAAGTCTTTGAGCAGCAACCATGTGCCTCTTACCACAGTCCATGTATTGCCTTTGGGCTCCAGTTTCAGAACTGCATCTTCTCTGAAGCTGCTGCAGTGTGCACTGAGAGGCTTTGAAACAACCTGAGCGAGCTGAGACTATGAGCTGTCCATAGTTGTCTTACTTGGACAGTAGCATCTGGGGAACATTTTACATGAGGCTTGAGGCCAGAATTGTGGTTGTTATTGTCCAGCATAATAGAAGGACTCAGGCTTTTTCAACATGCCAGAAGGGAAGTTGGGCCAGAAACAGCCATAACAATAAACTGGCACAAGCAGCTCTGAAGAACTTTGTGCAACTTTGTAAGAACCAGTATCAATGTCTCAGGAGTGGAAGATTCCCCAGAACTGACCGACATGGAGGTAGCTCTAGAACTCCTCTGGCCACAGAAGAGCTGGACTTCCAATTTTGTGATCATGTCATGGGGCTAATCATGAGAGCTAGTCTGGGAAGCATGACAGCACCAGTCCAGCTGGCATACCTTCAAGGTAGTTTTGCCTGTGGGCATATGCTTGCTCAAGGGAGGTGTCCTAGCCAGTGCAGGTGTCCTAGCCAGTGCAGAAGGGAGACTTTTCCTTTGTGTAATATCCTACTTGAAAATGTGGGAGGGGGCTTCAGGCTTTGCAGCTGAGTGTGGCATACAGGCAGCCACGTGGGAACTGTTAATTTCCTCGCTGAAGTGCCCAGCTGAACTGCTTCCTCTGGCACAGCAGGTATAAAAATGAGGTGTTTCACAACAGGACAGGGCAGTAGCTGACAATAAAAACCATCTTCTCACAGGTGGCAGGTGTCTTGCATCTTCTTTAATTCTTTTCTTCTTCCTTAGGCTGGACTTCATCTATGACCTTTTTGAAAGAGTCTGCAGTCGTTGTGGTGAAGAGACACTGAAGATGGGCACCCAGAGGCGCCGACCGACTGTCAGCTCCCAGTTCAGGGTATGATGTTTTCCAAGAGAGCAGCAGGCTTCTGGGGAGGAGCAGATGGGTAAAGCAAGGCCTGCAGCCAAGAGGAGTCATTCATCCTTGTTTTGTGTCCAGCACTGAAAATGTGCAGGAATGTTGCAGTGCTAAAAAAAGACAGTGCCACTGCCCCAAGGATTTCTGTCTGGTATAAAATGTGAGATGATAAGATGGAGCAGAGTGGCAGAGGAACAGAGTACTTTGCTAAGTATATGAAGTTCTTGAGGTTCTTTGATCTTTCATATTGGTTCAGTGTTTCAGCTAAGTATATGTGTCCTTTTAGGCCACATTTTTACAGGTATAGTGACAATTTCAATAAAACCTTACTAGGAGGTTGCAAGTATGAATCTCACACACTTAGATTGTCTGCAGACCTTCATGGTTTTGTTTTCCTGTATTTAAAGTTTGAGAGACTTGTAAAATTAACTCACAAAAGCTATACAGCTCCAAGAACAATGATGGTCATATAAATAGTCTTAAGAACAAAATGTGTAGGTATGTTTTGGACAGGAAGGAATCTCAGGGGTTATTGAAATTTTGGTAGGCAGAGTCAAAGGACATTAGGAATGGGAGGGCTGCGTGAAGACTTTATTGCATCAAATGTAGCCCCTTTCCCTTCCGTAGTGACTGATCCTTTGGGTCTCCCTTGCTGGTCCTTAGGATTCTCTCCATTCCCTGATGGCCACGCTTAGTACTTCCAACCCATTTTTCATCCGCTGCATCAAACCAAATACAAAAAAGGTAAGTGTCCCCCAGCCATATGTGTGCATGTGTCACAGGCCTCATGGGCATGCCCTTGCAGAAATGCCTAGCAGGTGCCTCAAACTGAGAGTAAGAGCAGTTCCTCCCCACCTTCCCTTTTTCATTCTAGTTATTTTACAGTTGAGAAAAAACCACACCCTCGTCCTGGTAATTAGATGGAAAGGCTGCATGCTGAATATGAGACTGTATAGCCATTCCCACCTCTTTCAGTGCTTATGAAGCCTGGAGGATTAACCAGGCTTGTGCCGAGTTCAGAGCTGTGGTAGAAGAAGCAATCACTTCTGTTTATAGTGCCTGTAGAGAAATCTGTTCTGGAATGAAGGGCTTGTGCAGTAGGCACTGTCTCCTGCAGACCCCTGGCTCTGAGGCAGTGGAGGTGGATGCATCATGAGCAAGTCACAGTGCTTGGGGACAGGCTTGTGCTGTGAGCTGTGGCAGGAGGACATGCTGCTAACTAGATTGGGTGGGGAGCTCTGAACTGATCCTTTCCTTTGCATGTTTTGAACCATGAATGATATGGCAGAGGATAGGCTGCTTAGGGGATTTATGCCAGGAAAGAATTCCACAGTTTGTCTCCAGTTTAACTGAAAAGAGAGACTGCAAAGAGAACTGAGTCAGGGTTCTGCACTCTGTGTGTGTTCAGACATTGTATCTTTGCTTTCCTACCATAGCTCAACTGTGAGTGCAGTCTGCAAGCTGGTTTTTTTCCTTCCAGAATCAGCCCAATCCTCTTTTGTCCCTTATTCTGCACAATGCAGTGTCGTGAGGTTGCATTCCCCTTGACCCAAACTTCCCCCTTTTTACCTGGCGTGCCCAAATATGCAGGGCTGGCTTTCTGCAGCCAAACATATTTACAGCCCGTGACTGCCTCACTTACTTGGTTTTGATTCTGGATCATTATTTAGGCGCCAAACCTCTTCAATCCAGACGTGGTGCTAAATCAGCTCCGGTACTCAGGGATGCTGGAGACAGTGAAAGTTCGAAGAGCAGGTTTCCCTGTACGGCGCCTTTTCCAGGACTTTCTCAGCAGGTAATTGCTGTCATTGCACTGTATTCTGGAACAGCCCCAAAGTATAGAATTCTATATGACTCTTCCCTCTTTAACTGCTTCTTCTGGTATGGATCATCTGTGGGATGTTTTTGTAACCATGGCCTTAATGCTCATATCATAGATTTATCTGAGAGGCCTTTTGGAGACATGCCTTTAGGCTAAAAGTCAGAATGGAAAAATAGCCAGATGGTCTTTGGTCTTTTTTTCTTTGTCTTTTTTTTTTCTTGGTAGCTTTGCCACAGATTTGCTAGTGTGATGCTGTGAAACCCAGCTGGTCATAATATGTAAAAGGAAAATACCATGCTTAAAACCTTTAGGCAGCTGAAGAAAATTCTAGTGGACAGTACAGTTGATGATTAATATTGGAAGGAGTGATTATTTCTTTTAATGAGCAACATCAAAAGGATTTTTTTGAAGTTTAAGGCTAGAAGGGACACTGAACATTGCTTCCTTTGTCTCTTGGAGCGCTAAATGCCACCCCTACACTGAACAAAATAACTTGTGTCTGATGAAAGCACATGTTTCAAAAAGACAGTTGTTCTTTACTGAAAAATTCTGTTGAGTTTGTATTCTTTTACTGGGATTGCAACAATAATTGCCAGTGTGGTAGGAACAGATAAAGGTTGGGGGATGGAAATTTCCAAATTGGAAGGCAAACATGAAGAAGGAAGGTCCCAGAGGAAAAAAGACTAATGGGAGGAGGATAATTACAGTTAAAAGATTGGGAAGAGAGAGGGAGGGGGCAGTTACTGTCATCCGTAATCTGATGAGATTCTGTTTTGTTCTTAGGTACAAGATGCTTGTGAAGGGGCCAAGCCTCTCAGATAACAGCAAAGCTGTATGTGCAGGTTTTCTTCAGACCTATGACAGCAGCAAGAAAGAATGGCAGTTGGGTAAAACCAAGGTACTTCATCAGTGTGGGGAAGGGTATGGCTTTGCTCCAGCTGCAAGGGGATGTGATTGCATCTGGTCAGATTGCAAGGCAGTGCAGTCATGATCCTTTCAGTACACTGGCCTATGCCACTGACCTGCAGCATCTCAAATATTTCCCATATTATGTACCTAGAGACATAGCAGGTTTTTTGGGTTTTATCTAAACTCCTCATTGACCAAGCCAGTTTGATTTTTTTTCTGTCTGATCCAATTTAAAGATTTAAGGGGAACAAGCATGGGTCTCATTTGATGTAATTGTGATGTATGCCATTAACTCTTGTCTCTTGTGCTAGGTATTTCACTCTGCTTTACTAACTGAAATTCTTGCCCGAGGCAGTGAGCTGAATCTTGGTATATATCTAAGCTGTGAATAGCCACATCACCAGATGTATGACAGCTTTCTGTTGGGGAAGCTCAGATGATGCTTTTGCTGCTGGCCCAGATGCTAGCATACATTTTCTATGAAGAGGTATCCAAATGCTTCTGCCCATTTGCATACTTCTGATCTTGCTTCTGTTTTGGTGAATGTTGAACTCTTCTCTCTTTCCTAGAATAGTCTGGATTTTCATGCAGAAATAGATGTGAGCTTTTTGAGGTATATTGCTATAGAAATCTGGGAGTGTGAAGCTGTCGCTATCACAACTTTCCACATACTCCAGTAAATTCTTCAAAGAATATTCCAAAATGGATGGCGTGCAATGCAGACAGCATTTCTCAATAGTGGGTATGCAGTCCATATCTAGAGCAGATGGTAGCACATCAAAGCAACTTCTTGCTTTTTTTGCCCTTCAGCCTTCAGAAAAGTACTTCAGAAAATAATATTTCCAGTGCCACAATGCAACCAGAAGTGATTCCAGTGAACATGCATGTTTAATTTGTCCAGGAGATCAGATAATGACATTTGTTGCTTTGAGCAATTATTTCTCAGTAAGTGGATAGACTATAATATTTATTAGAGCAAGATCTCTCTCTCCTCTTCCTAGAGGACTGGTAGTTGTCCAGTTAATAGTCTGGGCTATGAGCTTTATGTGGCAATCAAGGAAACCACTGGCCATTGTTGTAGGAAGGACACATTAATCTGGAGTTTGGTTGTTTTTTTTTTCCCCCCATACTTCCATGGATGATCCAGAAAGAGGATTTTATCATTTAGCTGTATTTCTGGTCTGTGATTAAAGTGTTCCCCATCTTTGATTTTGGAATCAGAAGTCTCCTCACTGGTGCCTGCAAACCAGGAACCATTTTGGTCATTCCTGTCCCTGGATAATCCACATTGCTTGGGTAACTGCCAGTCTCCCAGCTTGTAGTGTTAAAGCCTTTAGTGTTAAGTGTGTGTGTTGCAGAGCTGTCTGGAAAGCTTAGAAAATGGTGGTTAGAGCTGGTAAACACAGAGTTTGAACTTTCTTCCTAGCATGACAAGAGATGGAAGATTGCTGCGCTACAGTAAGGGCAGCAGGATGGAGGACCAAACTCACATGCACATACTCACCTTTTAGAATACAAAAGGTTATAAGCTATACAGCTGGAGTCCAAAGCCTACAGCAGACTAACAACAAGCAGGAAATCCAGAATGCTTTGAGCTCCTGGAAGCTATAGGTCCCATTTCTCTTCGGTTCCCATTGTGCCTCATGAAGGACTGAGTCCATCTGTCTGTTTTCACTCACTCCTTGACCTCCACAAATCATTTGGAAAAAAACCAATATGGGTGGTAATTGTGGCAAAGAAAATGTATGTGTGCTTTGTCAAAACTCTGGATATACTCTAATGTTTAATGTTCATTTTTTAATGATTATGTCCTGTAAACTAAAAGTTGACTGAAAAGCTGTATGTGGCATGTTGGTAAACTGCAGTCTCCTTGCTTGGACACTTGTTGCTGTGAGGCTGAATATTGTGGAAAGAAAGAAATTATTAAGGGAGGCAATCTTTGTATTCTTTGTGCCTCAGAAGCAAAATTCACTGGAGCTGGGAAGCAGTTGAGCCATCTTGTTTGGTTGTAGAAGTTACTTTCTATTGGGCATGGTTTGTATTACAGATGTGTGTCCTGGTAGAGGGGAGCAGTTCTACTTATTGAAAGAATGGATCACTGCAAGGCTGTCCTGGCATGTTCCACACTTGCTGCCATGCTGAATGGCTGGCTGGCCCCTGGCTGCTCCAAGGTGCTGTCATTCCAAGGTGTATTACCTTGCCATTTCATTCTCCAGATGACTTGCTTGGCATTCTTTCCTGTGCAAAGCCATTTCAATCCTCCCTTGGAGACCACTTTGCAACTCAGCTTTGTGACAGTGCCTCCCGAAAGCCTGTCCCTAGGAAAGTCCCTAGGAAAGCTGATGCCAGGGCGAGGTCTTGCAGAGCAGTGGTGCCTCCTGGCAGAACCTTCTCTGCTGTCTGGATCCAGCTGTTGTGCCTTGCATTACAGACTGCTTTGTTTGCATTCATCTTTTAGCGGGTGCTAGGTAACATAGGCCTGGAGTACTTGGGTTGATGGAAAAAAAAGCCATAATTTTTCCAGAGTCTTTCAGGTCAAGGTGAAGTGAAGCTACTAGCCAAGGGGAACAGAGCATAGGTCATTGTCTTGAAAAGGAAGTCTCCTGCATGGCCTTACTGCCACTTTTGCTGCTACAGGTGCAGCTCTGGGTACTCAGGTTGGTATTCCCAGAACTAATCTTGGCTTAGTCAGGAACAGCTACTGAAAAAGGTGTGACAAGCCCATGGGGATGTAACCTAGGAAGAAGTATAAGGGGTGGGTGAAGAGCAAGGCTTATAGAAGGGGGAATGCTTCCTGCAAAATGAATGGAAGGATAATTATATCCTTAGCAATTGTTTGAAGGAGGAAGGAAAATACTCTGTGAATTAGTGCAGGGAATTGTGAAGCTTGGGAAAGGAAACTGAAGAGGAAGGGCAGGATGATCTTTGTGTTTTTCATTAAGAATAGAGCAGCTGCTGTGCTGTCAATTGTCAAATTAATGTTTATAAGAGGTATTAATGTATGCAATGCAGGTTTTATCTGGTGGTATGGCAGAGTTGAGTGATGAAGTGTGATGATGAAAGAGATTGGGCTAAGGTGCCTTTGCCTTCACTGGAGATGTCCTGGGATGGAGCAGCAGCTTCCCTATGACCCTTTCCTCCGTGCACCTGGGCCTTCTGCCATGCTTTCCCATACCCACAACACAGATTTCCTACAGGGGTTTAACACAGTAACCTTTGCTGTTTGAAGGCATTAATTTCCACATTTCAACCTGCTGGTTTGCAGGGCCTGTTTGAAGGAGGAGGTTGCTGTACACTGTTTGGCATCCAGGTCACAGTGACCCACTTCCTGCTTTCCCAGTGTTGTCCCCAAGAATCATATGATCCCATTTATGTACACATGGGTGCCCAAGCAGTTACATTTGTGTCTGCTGATCTCTGTGACACCTTAACATGTTCACTGTCACACTGATGGTGCATGCAGGCTTTGGGGCTTTGTGAGGAACACTGTGGTGATGCACTGTGGTTTAAAACCTGGCCAGTGTCTAATATGAGCAGAATATGATAGATGTAACCTTGTATGTTTTGTTCAATCATTCTTTTCTCAGATGAAAACAATCTCATGTTTTCAGCAAATGACTGTGAATAATGACAAAGAAACAGCCAATTTCCAGTTTATTTCTGCAAGGCATCAAAAACACTTCTGGACTTAAAATGCATGTTATTGTTCCTTGTCATCTAGTGGAGTCTAGAAAACCTCCAAACCTTCAAAATGCCAAAAATTTATAACTAGATATTGCTGGTTTTTTGAGACTAACCCCTTACTCCAGCATATATAGATCCTATAATCCTATAGGATTAAGGTCGGGTCTCATGGACCTCTGCATGCCCTGAAGTTCTTACCATGCCCCCATCCCCCAAACTGGCCTGGCTCAGCAAAGGGAAGTTTTTCTTGCTAGGGAAATACTGATGGCCTGAGGATTTTTGCAATTTGATGAAGATAATGGACCGAGACAGTGTTTTGCTGGTTGCATTCTTGAAATGGGTGACTGCTGCTTGGTTCTGGAATGTAATGCAAAGAGCAATCCCTGCCTAAAAGAAATCTTTAAAGGATTGTTGAGTTGACAGAGGGAGTGGATGTACAACTTGCAGGGAAGGATGCCAGCTTCATGGTTGGCAGTACCTTGATAATGAAGCTTCTTTTCAGGCTACCCATGGTTACTTAGTCATTACAAAACAGCTCATTTCTTAATGGAAGCTGCTCCCCAGGAGAAATTCAAGTCCAGGAAAACCACTGGCTATGGGTACTAACTCAGGGAGAGGTGTCAGTACACACTGGTAATTGCAGGGGGAAGGAAGAGCCTTAAGGGATGAGGCCAGAAGCAGTGATGGAGGGGAAGGTATAGAGAGACATAAAGGGGAGGTAAGTAGGAAAGAGGGGAATTTGTGCAGAGCACTGGACTAAATGACTGTTCAAATCTCTGGCCTCTCAGCACAACCACATGGATCCAGTACATTTGTAAGGAGTTTCTACTGATTGATGGGGTTCTGAGTTCTGCAGACTGATGAATATCAGCTCACATCCTGTGTCCATGACAGTGCTTTAACAAGTGGGGCTGCACTTCCCTCGTGTAGCCTGTTCTGCTGCTGGCCCTGGCAGGGATTTACCCAGTGCCAGGCAGCAGGTCACACGAGCATGGCCATATGGCACTTGCTGCTGTGACTGCAGCTTGTATGGACACATCTTACCAGCTTATTCTAGTCTGGGCACTACTAGCAGTGTACCCACAGCGCCGTGGAGCTGCATGCAGGCTGCAATCCATCACAAAAAGCAGCATATTTATTTCAGGAATTTGTGCTGAATCCTGTGCTAACCTAATGCAAGCCAGCAGATTTAACATTGCTTAGACATGTCAGCACAATTCCTGTAAACATGGCCTTATCTTGCTTGTATCTCAGTTCTTTTGTCTTTAACATAGCACCTGCATTCTTCACAAGGATTTAGCACCCAGCAGAAGTTGTAAATTCAGGTGGTGAAAGATGCTTGAGAATTAAAATACTGGACACTGACGTGCAACCAGTAATACTTGGGAGAGTTCTAGCGTCAGAGCTCAGTTGCCCCTAGTGCATGCTCCACTGTCGAACCTCTTCAGCACGGAAGCATCTCACCCCAGAGTTTCTGGAGGTCGGCGGAGGGCTTCAGCACCGGTGGGCTGAGAGTACGCGCAGCTTTGTGCCTCGACCGGGATTTTGGCTTTCCGCCTGCCTTCCATTAAGATTGCTGTTAAGGTTACTTCCTGGAGTCTAAAAATTGATAAGTTCCTCCCTTTCCTTGAAACGCGGAGGAGTTTCTTCGCAAAATATTTAATCACCCAAGCAGGTCCCAGTGCCTGCTGCAGGGAGGTACCGACTGCGCCGCGAAAGCCGTCAGCTGGGAAAGAGTTAATCACAGGCGCAAACTTGGGCTCTCCTCCTCCCTCCTCTTTCCCTCCTTCCTCTGCTCCCTCCCTCTCTCTTTTAAGTCTTGACCACAGAGTGAGGGCGGCGGGGGTTGGGCACGGAGTTGGCTCACGCCGCTGTCGAACTTTTCCCGGCGCTCGCTCGCTCGCTCGCCGCGGGGCAGCGCCGGGGCAGCGCGGGGCCGGCAGCGCGGCCGCCCGGGCACGGAGCGCTCCCCGCGCCGCTCACCCGGCGATGAAACCGCCCGGCTCTCCCGGGGACTGACTTCTTTCCTCTCTTTGTGTTTACTGAAACTCCTCCCCGTGGCGTCAGGTTTTCCTGAAGGAAGCTCTTGAGCAGAAGCTGGAGAAGAATCGGGAAGAGGAGTTGAGGAAAGCAGCTATAGTCATCCGGGCCCACGTCTTGGGCTACATGGCAAGGTTAGTGCTGGGGGCTGCCCCACCATCCCTGTGCTTGCGTGCCTGGGTTGCCCCGACACCCTGCTTTGCTCTCTAGTCCCCTAGCATCTGTCCCCGTCTTCCCCTCCTGTATTCTAAGGGAGAGTTGCAGAATCTGCCCTCCCTGCCAGCATCAGCTCTGCCGAAACCTTCCTGCACCTTTGGCACCTCTTTTTCAGTTATGTGCACGTTTGCACCTTCCCTCAACGCTGCTCAGCAGGCTTCCCGTGGACTTTTGTACCCCTTGCTTGCCTGTGATGACACCTTTTCCTTGCCTTCAGGGCTCTCCTGCCTGGGCCCCACCTACGCTTTGGGTTCCCTCCTTTCCCTTGTGCCTGTCAACTCTGATTTCTGCTGCCCCTGCCAATTGCTTCTTCCTCACTTGCAGTTCTGCCTTTGCTTACCCTCTTTCCTCGCCCTGCCTGTTTGCCTTGTGATCTCCTTTTAATTAACTGTTCAGAATTGGTTTTTGGCCAGCTCTGCAACAGTAATCTCCTCTTGCCTCTCCCTTTTGCACCTGACCGGAGAAGGTTTGGGAGAACCAACTGCAGACAAACTGCCCCTCCTCTGCCCCTCGAAGTCAGTGCAACAGCTGACTCCTTAATGGCTGTGGTATGCACACTTAATCCCAGTAAGATGCTCTTTCCTGGCTGGTCTTTGCTCCAGACACCTGTCAGTCAGGGTTGTGAGGAGGTGAAATCCCTGGCCAGCAGAGCTGTTTCAGCAGGCACTCTTCTTTGAGCCCCAGTTACACCAGGTAGCTCATTTTGCATTGGGAAATGTGTGCAAGGGTTGTACCCTGCCTTGCCAGTGTGGAATATCAGCAAAATACACATTTGGTCTTTGGGGCTTTTATTCATTTCTTTATTTCCCTGTAGGAAGACAAATGAGCTCGCTCTATTGTTTGTACATGAGATTGCAAGTTCTTTGTGTCAGGGCCTCTTCTCTCTTTTACTTTGTGTCTAGCATTTGGAGAGAGGGATAGGGATTAGCACAGGAAAATTGATTTGCTGGGAAACATTACTGCAAGCATACTGGATTGCTGCTTTTCTGAGTTCCTGGTAAGGAAGCTGCTGCCCTGCAAGGCTGTGATGGAGACTGTGTGGCAGCAGCGTTCCTCTTGGTTAGAAATCTTGTGGTCCTTCAGCCTCCACACTTCTGAATTCCTCATCCCACATGTTGCTGTTATGAGTCTCATCCTTAAGGACAAACTGTGCTTCTGCAGCCGGAGTGTAAATCTTCACAAGCAGCTGGAGGTAACTGGACTTCGCAGGGGAGGAGAGCAGGGGGTGAAGAAGAGCTGGAAAGGGGGTCTGTAAAACTTTCTGTGAAGAGAGTTTCCAGTTGCACTGCATCTGTATTGAAAAAAGTCTGGCAGGCAGGAGTTCATCTGGGCAAGTGCTGAATGGTCTGTGCAGAGCTGGGCAGGAATACCAGTCTGTGCTGCCTTAAGCTTGATACCATTTCTGTTAGTTTTGCAAGTATAAGTGCATTTAAATTCATTTGGTCTTATGCAAAGTAGACTGGCAAAGGAAAGATTTTACTGGTTTCTCCCCCTTTGTGAACTTGTTCTGTGAGTCTGGAGAACCAGATTTTCTCTGCTCTCATTCCCTGCAGCCTATGCAGCCTGGTGTCTCTGATCACTAAAATGTGAGACAAGAAAATCAAGCCCATTGAAATGACCCCATTCTTATGTAGCTAATCTGTGGAGCTCTGAGATGCAGGTAACAGCTTCACCAGCTAAAAACCACATAGTGCAAGATCCATGTGTGAATTTGGCTGTGCCCCTGGTTTCTTCAGGCATGTATTGTTCATGGGAAGAAGACAGTAGCAAATTGCTCCATAACCCTGTGATCTCCAGTCCTTGGAGGCATAATTGCTAACTACCGCTCATTGACAGAATAATTAAGTAAATTCAAGTACAGCATTGGAGCCTTGCAGCCAGCCTGCCTTCTCTGGTGTGTTACATGGTGAGGAGGTCTCCCAACCCCTTCACTCGGTCTGCAGGTTGAACTTCTTTGGCCAGTGCAGGAGGGTGAGTGCAAGCTTGAACAAAGGGAATGAAATTTGCAGCCTGTGAGCAGCAATTCCAGCTGAAGGGCATCTGCAGGCTTGGCTGTGGTCATGAGGAATGAGGGGGCACTTCAGCCTGGCAGATTAGCAGGCAGAGCTGGCCTGGAGCTGGGCAGGGCTTGGCACATGTTGCACTTGAGAGAGTTTCTGGCAGATGCATTTTGTAAAAGTCAGATTACCCTTTTTGATGCACTTAGTCTGCCTTGGCAGAGAGTGCATGTGCAGCTGTTCACACCCCATGTGCAGGACACAGGGCAGACAGCAGGAGTGGGGATGAGGGGGCTGCAGCCCAGGAGTCATTAACCTAAAACCTCCTACTTCGTATCACCTCCTGCCTTTCCTTTTCTTTCCTCTGTGCTTCCTCCCTTTGACTTCATACTTATGGAAAAGAGCGTGACCTCTGCACACTACTGCTGTTAGCATCCCCCTCCTGATTTTCTTGACTGGGCTGATGTATCTGATGTGCAGGGAGGTGGCAAGCTGTCAGCATGGGTCCCTGTTGCCATTTGAAGGGAATTTCCTTGCCAGGACAGGGATTTTAAGGTGTGCCTTTTCCTCAGGATGTTGCAGAAGGTCTGCCTGTGGGAAGTTCATGAGAGAATACAACTTTATTTCCAGTGTGCTTTCTAGGACTGTAAGACCTCAAGGATTACTGTAGCCTGCTGGCCCAAGATCCTGTGTAACAGCCCCACAGAATTTCTCTCTGCACGTTCGGTTTGGATTAAAGAAGTTTTTGGTTTGACTAGTACCAATGGTTGTTTCCCCAGTGCTAGATACTACGGCATCTAAATATATTAAAGTACTTTTAAAAATATCCATTTATTTCGAGCCTTAATACATCAGCTTCAGGTTGGTTAAATCTTATGGCCCCTGTTGGAAAAACAGAAATGTGGATACTTTAACTGGGGTAAAGCCTTTCATTAGGCTTTTCTATTTCTTAAGGTGCAATTGCTCTCATTCTGTAAGCCTGAAATTCTGGTTGCAATCCTGTTTCCTCAGAAATCACTTGAGGGTCTAATACTGTTCTCAAAATGGGGGTGCTAGCACAGAACACAGGGTAAAAGCAGTACTCTCTACAACAATATTTCTGCTTACAAGTATAAGAATCCCAGTAGTATTTTTCCTATAGCAGTGTGGTGGGAGTTTGCCTTTGCATCATGATCTAGGGCCCAGAAATCTAGTTTTGACTTGCTGCTTCCCAACATAGTCCCACATCAGTTGTGTTTGGCCTTTGATTCTTCAATACAAAACCTTATGATTGGCTCTTTTGGATTGTTTAATGTTTGCTTGAATCTAGCTACAAATTGATCCAGATTACTGTGTAATGGTAACTCTTGTTATTTGCTCAGTTTAAGTATCATGTACAAACTTCTACCACAAACTTTTTTCATGTCCTTGATAAAGATAGTTTTTAATGCAGAGGCAAAACCTGACTTTTCTACAACATTACTAGACTGCAGAAATGCTGAATGATGATTGTTTTGTTTTGAGGCCCTGTCATGTTCATAAAGTGCTGTAAAGTTGATTTTGATATCATTGATAATCCTTGTGGGTCCCTTGCAGCTCAAGATATTCTGTGGTTCTTGTTTAGGCAAAACATTGTGCAATAGAAGTATTTGTTTTTGAGAACTTGTTACAGTGTTTGATTCAGCATCAATATTGTAGCATCAGCGTGTTTTCTCCCAGAAAACATGAAATTAATGTGACTAAATCTATTTTTGCACTGTTTTTGCCTTTCCTGGAGAAATTTGCTTTTGACCACTTAAGAGATGGAGCAATATTTGTTCTCATATAGTCAGGCTATTCGTATGTTTACATTATAATAAATCCATACTGAATGATTACGCTCACTGCACAGTGAATGTGTTTATGTGCAATAGAAGGAGACTTTGGGTCAGAGGACCTTCCCTTTCTGTGTGCTGAATATCTCTCTCTCATCATCTGAGTCTTCACAAAAGTAGGTGCCCATTGAAACAAGCTGTTGGTAGATTAGGAGGGAGAACAATGAGGTGAATTTGCTTTACAAGTAGTGAGTGGCAGGAGAGGAACAGAAATCACGTTGCTTCCGAACTGTGTTTTTCGAAAAGGACTTTTCCGCGGATGTGGTCAGTACGCAAGGACACGAGAAATGCACAGGGTGTACGACTCAGCGATGCATTAAGCGTGTGGTTCTGTTTTTAGGAAGAAGTACCAGAAGGTGCTATCCAGTGTTGTTACAATCCAAAAGAACTACCGAGCGTACTTCTGGAAGAAGAGCCTGCTGCGGCTGAAGGCCTCCGCGGTGACCCTGCAGAAGCACTGGCGTGGCCGCCTGGCTCGCAGCCTCTACCAGCACCTGCTGCAGCAGGAACTGCGGCGGAAGCAGGAAGCGGAGGAGAGAAGGAGGCGAGAGGAGGAAGAGCAGATCAGAAGAGAGGAAGAGGAAAGACAATGGCAAGAAGAGGAGGAGCGTAGGAGGAAACAGGAAGAGGAAGAGGTGAAGGAAAGGTACAAGATGGTATCTTGCGTTCTGTCTTGGTTTTAGATAATTTAAAGGGGAACATTCTGTAATAAATTCTCCCCCTTTAAGTAGTCCCTTACCACCGATAAGGAATGAGTACAAGTAGCTATAAGTGAAAAAATAAGTTTGCTAGCAAGTGAAACTGCAACAGGCAAAAAACAACAGTAAATCACTACATACAGTTATCACTATATACAAAATTGCTAAATCTCACAAAGTCCCTGAGAGCAAATTGAAACCCAAAGTGGTGGCAATAGGCCTTTCCAGGATGGCACCCGCCACAGGCGATGGTGCATAGGGAGTCAAAGGGAAAATGGCACCAGAGCCTCCCCTTCCAGATGATGGCCTTTGCAAGGGACCGCACTGTCGGGGGACAAAGGGGAAGGATGGCAGGAAACCCCCACGGGAATGAAGGAGCTTGCCCAGCAGTTCCTGTGGCAAGTGAGAAGTGCTGCTGTGTGTGGGGTCAGCACTGCCACTTGCTGGACTCTGCTGGGTTTATTATTATATAAATTTCAACATACAGTTGTGTGATAGTTTGCTTTTCAGAAGTAGTTCTTCTAGGCTTTTGTTACGTACTTTCCCAAAGAGGATCTCATCAGACTGTGTGGCAAGCATCAGAAAATTCTAAGGTTAGAAGCACTCACCTGGAGTCCTGTGTGCAGTTTTGGGCACCAGAATATAAAAAACCATTAAACTAGAGAGTGTCCAAAGCAGAGCAGTGAGGACAGTGAAGGTCTGGAGGGGGACCTGTATGACGAGTGGTTGAGGTGACTTGGTCTGTTCAGTCTGGAGGAGACTGAGGGAAGACCTCCTTGTGATCTTCAACATCCTCACAAGGGGAAGAAGAGGAATAGGCTCTGATCTCTTCACTCTCATGCCCAGTGACAGGACTCGAGGAAATGGCAGGAAGCTGAGTTAGGGGAGATTTAGGTTCGATGGCAGGAAAAGGTTTTTCACCCAGGGGGTTGTCAGCACTGGAACAGACTCCCCAAGGAAGTGGTCACAGTGCCAAACCTGACAGAGTTCAGGAAGCATTTGGACAATGCTCTCAGGCACATGGTGGGACTCTTGGGGTGTCCTGCACAGGACCAGGAGTTGGACTCGATGGTCCTGATGGGTCCCTTCCAACTCAGCATTTGATTCTGTAATAAAAGGAAGGACCTGTCTAGTTTATTTGCTGTAGAGTGTTTTTACCCTTTATTTCCCAGACCATGAGAGATGTGTTAAACCCAGCATCATGGCAGAGAAGTGTCAGTGTTTCCAGGAATCAGGCAAACTCATTTTATTTTCATTTTCTAATTAGTGATGGCACCTGAGTGAGTAGCCAGGACAATACTAGCAGACCAACTTGGCTAACTTCTGAACGTACATTTGACCTAAAAAATGAGGTGTAAGTCCACAGAAATTGCAAATCAGCTAATCTACTGAAAACAAGCAAAAAAACCCCAACACAAGTGTGGAGACAAAATCAGAAGGACCTAGGTGCAATTTGAGCTGTAATGAACTAGAAGTTGGCATGCAGTTATTGTTCATTCAGTGTTAGCAGAGGGGAGACATGAAACAATTGGGTCTAGCATTCTAGAGGAAGAAAAATAATAATGTTGAGGAAAATGATGTATTTGGTGCTATTTTTATCTTCCCCAAAAGCTTAATTGTTGGATATTAAATGCAATTAGGAAGGATGTACAAGAATTCAGAACATGTCATGGAAATAAAACGTTAGAGAATGGTCAGATAAATCAAATTATAAATTATAAAGAAGGTATGGGGATTTGGTAAAAGTAATGTTTGGGTACTTCAAGAACTGGCTAAAGCAGTTTAAAACAGTAGCTATTCTCTTTCTTCTCTTTTGTGGATAGTAATGTGGATAGTAATTTTTCCATAAAAATGGAAAATACCAAACAATTATGACCCCCTTTTAAAACGGGAGAAGGAAGAATAAGGGAATTGTGGACCAGTCAGCCTGACTTCAGTTATAGGCAGATACTGAAACAAATGATCAAACAGTTGTACATGCTTGATAAAGGAATCAAGCCAGTGTGGATTTCTGAAGAACAAACAGCATTAGAGTTACCTGTTTCCTTCTGTGGTATCTTATGGCATGTCTTGTGGGCAGGGAAAAGCCATGGAGGATGGGTAACTTGACTTGGGGTAGGTAAAAGCTAGGTAAGGGCTTTGATATGTTATGACAATACTCTAAGAGGCTAGAAGAAATTTGCTTTGGAAAAAAAGTATGTGAAGCAAGATTAGAATTTGTGTTTTTACTGCATTTAATTAATAAACAATAGTAGCTTTTTGTTAAATAAAAGAGAACTCTTGAAAGATCTTTCTGTGATCTGTGCTGGATATGGAACTTGTGCAATGTTTTCATATGAATTTGGATGAGGAAATATGAATATCCTTATTAAATTTGCAGATAAAACCATCTGCTATGGGGCTGTAGGCATATAGCCTAGGATTACAGTTCAGATGATTTTGGCAAGTTAAAGGATCTGAAAAACAGGATAACTTTTGGTACAGACATATGCAGATTTACAGTCAGGAATAATCAAATACACAGGGAGTGGAGGAGGAATGCTTACTTCAACAGCAGGAGGAAGGTCTGGAGGATAAGTTGAGTGTGTCACCAGTGTCATGCTGTGTGAGAGGAGAAAGCAAATGCTCTCTATAAACAGAATTGTTTCTGTAGGATGGGGTGATGCTTTGGTACCCTTCAGTTGGAGTACTGTCCCTAGTTTTGGGTATCACATTTCAGGAAGAGTGTAGATCAGTTGATGATGACTAGAAAGCAGGAAGAAATACCAGAGGTTTAAAAACTGTGAGCAACAGTTGCAGGAATTAGTATGTAGATTATAGGTGGTATTCCTAATGTGTTTTAAAATGGTTGTGCTTTTGAGCTCTCTTATTATTTAAGGCTGTTGTTTAACTCATGGTGACTGCTAGGGATCTTTCAATAGAGTTGGAACCATCTGTATCTCACTTATGTCTGCTTTCATTTACAAATATTTCCTGGATTTTTTTTTTTTTTGAGAGTGTGAGCACAAGAGTGAGAGCTTTAAGGACTTTGTGACTTGCAGCTGCAGTTTAGAATTTGGCTGGGAAAATCTGCAAGGCCTGGGAAGTAAATACTGTTGCCCTCCTGTTCTCCCTGGGGTTGAATTATAGGTTTGAAAGTCACTAGTGGCAGTGGTAACTTTCTTCCACCAGCAGCATTCTGTTCCTGCTCCCTAAGCACGACCCTGGCATTTTTCTGTCTGCTGGCTCTGTTGTTTGTAGCCTACTTGCTCTGGAGGAACTGGCCACAGTGATAGCTTTGCTTTGGGGTATTATAATCTTTTTGATCTGGGTAGAGCTGCAACACCGTGGGATAGCTTTTTTCCTCTGCTCGTGTTTACTAACAAACTCTGACTCTTACAGTCTTCTCTAATAAACTGGATTTTGCGTGCCACTGAGAAGTTATGCGAGCTGGGGCTTTAATGCAGTAAAAGCAAAACAAGACACAAATTCAGTGCTGGTATTGCAATAATTCTGTTTTTTAAAAAAATGAACACAGTTTCCTGATATTGTTGTACACATACAGCCTCAATACTCACAGATTTATAGTACTTCAGAAGATTCTGTTTACATTTATCATGAATGTGATTTGTCTTTCTGTCACTGTTTTCAATGTCCTTCCTGGTGTGTTCCAACTAATCCAATTTCCTAATTGATCTGAAAGTTAAGTGCATGGGGAAAATCTGTTATATCCAGAAAGGTCATGCCAACCACGGAGAATTGGATTTTTACTAAATTGCAAAAGCTTTTAAATCAGTCTTACAGCAAGTACCTCATTTTAACCTTATCCATGTAGGGATGATGTGTCCGTGTAATTCCAAAAACCTCACATAGGAGAACTGGGTTTGTCTCTGACTGTTATGTCTTGTTTTTTGACAGAGAAAAGGAGCAACTGAATGTGCTACTGCAGGTGGCCCAGGTAAGTTTAAAAGTTGTTCTTTTCACATGTTTTCTTGTGAATATCTGTGAAGAGTCCTTCATTTCCTCCACTTTGCCTGGATGCCGATGTTGTGGCAGCACTATTTAAAAAATGGCTTCGTTCACTCAAAACCTACAGGTGTTTGGCTTTGGCAGAGGTGCATAGAGTCAACAAGGTAGGGCTGTTTTCAAGGCTCTTGAATGAGCCTGCATTGGTCTTTTTGAAAACCTCCATATTGAGCATGCAGCATCCTATTTTTATCTCTGCTGCTTGAGCTTGTTAGATAACCTTGTGATGTGCTGCACTGTGACACAGTCTGTTTTGCTGGATTGTTGCCTGTAACAGCCGAAATAAAGAGTGCAGCCAACTGCTGCCACGGGTAAAATAACCCCCTTGTAACTGATCTGATTGTTGGTACTTGACACACCAAAGAGCTGACCACCTACCCTGAGGTGTGTGAATGGCTGTGTGTCTCGTTGGTTCTTTTTCCCCTACCACTTGTTCCCCAGTCTCAGACCATCTTTGTTCAGGAGAGATTAGAAGCATAGAAATGCATTCATCCACAAGTAAGAGTCAGGTAGAGAACAAGCAACAAGGTAAATAAAGAAAACAAGGATTAAGGCTTAAACGAGCCAATACATTGACTGCATTGTCATAAATCCTCTCAGGATTTTTACTTTTTCTGATGTGTGCATCTGTTCTCTCATGTGTGTGTTTTCAACATCCTCTGTGGAAGGGAGGGAAGGGTGGCTTTATCCCAAACATCAATGAAAGTTACCAGTATCTTCCATTTTCCAATTATGACATATCTGCTAGAAATTTCCTGTTACTTCAGTGTGGAGAATAGAGTAAGACAGAGTCTTCAGCAGTCAGCTGTCATCCATCTAGAGATGCTAAAGAATGCCAAGAAAATCTGGGTGAAGTTTTGTTGGGCTGTGGTTGGAGTGGCTATAATCCTGCTTCATGCAAATATCCCTTCCAGCCCCAGATTCTGATGATCAGATCCTCATTTCAGGAAACAGTGAAATTTCCAGACCTCTTGATGAATTTCTGGGAAATGTTCACCTCTGAAGTAGTCTATGGATATATGTATTCATGTATAGTTGCTTTCTCCTATATGTGTGTGAGTTCAAAAAAGAGAGAATGGGCTTTCAGGCTGCTTTTATTCAAACTGCAGTGTACAGTGACCAACAGATAGAGAGACTTTTCTAAAAATTCACTGAACCCAGTGAGCTTCTTTGTATGATTCATAATGGAGGTACATTTCTGGGAAAAAGGAGGTACCTGAAGATCCAGTAGTTCTACCTTTAGCTTTTGCACCATGAATGATTGCAGGATGCTTGGAGTCATCTTTCTGCAGATGGTAAGTATGAGGCAAGCACAGGAGACAGGAAGAATGAAAGGTCCAGGCAGGGAACACAGACAGGCTGAAGAAAGTGCTTTAACACTGTTCTAAATTCTTTAAGGTGGAAACAGTAAACGCTGAGGAGGTGGATATTCCCCTGCAAGAAGAAGAGAGACGTCAGATGGAGGAGATCTTAAGACTGGAGAAGGAGATTGAAAAGTTGCAGCAACAGAAAGAGGATCACATGTCTGTCATCTCTGAAGACACCAAGAATGAAATCTATCGGCAGCGAGAAGAAGAGATACAGAGGTTGGAAAAAGAGGCATCAAGGGTTGCCCAGGAATTCTTGGAGCTGTTGGATTTTGGCAATCTGGATGAAAGTGTGCAAAACTTAGAGGGCTCACTTTCTAGTGAGGGGACACTCAACATTGACTGCAGCCTGGTGGCACCACTGGCTGAAGAAGAAGTGGATGAGGGTTTTCATGCCGATGATGAAGGACGGCCGACTTCCAGTTTGGTGGTCTCAAATCAGCATGGCACGAGAAACAGTGGTAGCTACTCAAAGGAAGTTGCAAATGCAAGCCTTTTGCTTCTCCAGAGGGAAGTGGGAGAGGTTGCCCCTGCTCCAGGACTGCCTGTGGAAAGAACCACTAGCCCCAAGGGGCAGAGAGCGCTGTCCGACCCAGCAGAAAGCGTTTACAGCACTGTCTCTGATACACAGAGGAGTAACAGTGGAGAGGCAGGAGAGCCCATTTACACCTCCCCCCCAGATGTGGAGTCTGACTATGACCACGAGGAGTTTGATGGCTATGGAGATGCAGGTAATGCCTCAGCTGAGCCTCTGAATGATGAGGAAGGTCTGAGACACTCCCATGGTACCAGCCTGGACTCCAACCGTGGCAGCCTGGACTCGGTGAGAATCTCTCCCTTCACCCTTCTGGACATTAGTGTGGCTTTGTTGATGTGTAGTATCTTTGCCTTCTTGCTGTATGCCTGCTCACTCTGGGTATAGTTACTAATACGTAACTCTCTCTTATATCAATAATCAGCTTGAAAAAAAGGAAGAGTCAGATAGGCTGAAGGCCAGAGGGCTTGTGATTGTCTGGTGTCTGCTGGCACACAAGCTAGTACACGTGTACCTATTTTAGATAATTTCCATTGCCATATGTTAATGTAACACCCTTTAGGAGGAAGGACAGCAAACAGCTGGTGTTTTGTAGATGTATGTTCTGCCTTAGAGAGATTTCATGGAAGGGTCTTAAGGTTCCAGTGTGCAATGACAAGAGGAAATGGGAAAGGCTGGGGTTTGATTTGTCTCCATCACTAAAATTTGTCTTGTTCTAGGTCTCTTCAGAGTCAAGGGTTTATTTTCAGCTGCTGTGTACAAGTTAAGCTATTCTGAAGCTGGCAGAAATTACTGTGCAGATTGGGTTGTGTCCCAGTGCAGCCAGCCAGGATCACTGAAACCTTTTCATTCCTGCTGCAGGGACAATGACAGGGTGGTAAAGCTGGGCTACTGGCCTCACACTTCAGCATCTCAGGTTGGATCCCACACTGGCTCTGGACTTCTGAGTGCTCTCAGACCAGCTGCTTAATAATGCAGTGATAAATCCCCTTACAAGACAGGGTGTCAAAGCCCACATAAGATTGTGAGGAGTTCAGGTACGAAGGCAATGACAGCCACAAAAATACTTCCAATAAATGATATCAGTGAGAAGAGACACTTGAACTACAAAACATCTTTTAGAAAACTACTGAATTTTAATTTTTTTTAGGAACTCAGTTTGCTTCCTTCAGTATGTTTTTCCAGTGACAGATTGTGACCTTTCTTAAGAAAGTTGTGTGATTGCCTTGTTTGTGTTTCCCTAATGCCAGCCATCTGAATTTTTTATGTGATCTGCTTAAGTTGAAGGTACCTTCTCTGTGGGCAGGTACTCACAGATCACTGTCAGGTAACCTTCAAATCATGAATCATTCTGTCACAGCTTAAGCTGGTTTCTGCCATTCTTCTTAAAGTCCAAATAGAAGTGGAGGGTTTTATTGGCTCATCAGTGAATAAGACTAATGAAAAAGCAAGTTGATACTTTGTCATAGTGTGACCCACAGGAAGTGATTACCACAGTTGTCAAGATCCCATGAGCAGCTGCTGTTCCAAGACTACCTGGGTTTTGAAACTTAATGCCAAGGGAGAGAATGAATGAGTGGACCAGGGATGAGACAAAAGAGGGTCACAGAGAGAAGACAGAAGGGAAAATCAAAAGCAGCAACATGCATTTCAGGAAGGAAAAGGGCTAAGGAACTGCCTTCATTAGTATTAAATTAATAAAGCAAATCAAAGGAAATTGTATTTAAGGTAAAGGAAATTATTTTGTGTGTGAAATACTTTCTTGTGCCTGAGGGCCTTTATCTAGTTGGAAAACAGAGATGAGTAAATTCAGTACTATTATTTCAGTAATTCAGATTGATGTTTTTAGGGTTCAGTTATCCTGGACTGTGCTTTTTTTCCTAATCAACAAAAGCAAGTAATTTCCTTGCTGGGGTTAAATCACTGTTCCATCTTGTCTGGCATTGTGGCCTTTCTGCAAGAAAAAATCATGAAACTTCTCCAAAATGAAAAATTCTCTCTTAATCCCATCAAATTAGATTTTGCAAGGTGGGCTGTGGCTTGAAACAGGGAGTTTTGTTACTGCAGGGAACTGGAGCTTTCTAGCCATGTCCACTGCTCTCTTTTCAGGTATGAAAATTCCATGCTCTTGCTTTAGGCATTAATGGATAAGCTCTCAAGCCTCTACTTTTACTGCAGTGCTTTTTTTGCAAAGGGACTGTGTGTAGTTTTGCACCTTCTGATCATGTGACTTCTCTAACCCTGTGAATTGCTCCAGTCCTCCTGCAGCCAGGAGAGCCCAAGTAGCCTATATCTCTTCTTTGTTCTTTAGTTTCTGGAGAGTGAGGACGAAGTGGATGTTTACATTGATACAGATGAAGAGTTTTGTAATGGACGAATTACTCTCTTCAATGGTTCAGGCCCGCCCTATTTTCACAGTTACCTCTACATGAAAGGTAAGTGGATTTTGCCAAAACCGTGGATGGATGGGATCCAGGAAACCTGCTTTCCTCTTCTGTTTGTCCAGAATCATCATCTTTATTTGCTCTTAGTTCTCAGTTTATTTTCCTTTTTTTTTTCTTCTTCTTCTTTTATTTAAAACAACAAATAAAGAGATAGCTGGGTGTCAGGGATCTCTTTGCCACTGAGACTTCGTTGTGCCTGCTTGGTATGGGCTAAAATGGTTCATTCTCAACTATGAAACCAAAGTCAGAACAAAAATACTCGAGTAGTGCATATATCTCTAAATTTTACTTTTGTTTCACTAGTTTTGTTCTGTTTTTCCTATGTTTGAAATTAGGCACAACCTTGATTCCTTTTTTTTGATGTGGGAACAGAAGTGGCAGCTATTCCTGCCCAGGAGCAGGATCAGAAGGGAAGCATGGCCGCTGTTGGGATGCCTGCCGAAACTTTGCTCCCTCGCTTTTGCAGGAGGTCTCATGAACCCGTGGCGGCGGCGCTGGTGTGTGCTGAAGAACGAGGCCTTCATGTGGTTCCGCACCAAGCAGGAGGCCCTGAAGTCAGGCTGGCTCTACAAAAAAGGCGGAGGAATGTCCACTCTCTCCCGGCGCAACTGGAAACGCCGCTGGTTTGTGCTTCGAGAATCCAAGCTGATGTACTTCGAGAATGATAGTGAGGAGAAGCTGAAGGGGACTATTGATATCAGAAGGGCGAAGTGAGTGCAGAAACAAATCCCTTTGATCGCTAGTATTCACTCTCTGAATCGGTAATGAAGGGTCCAGTGCTGCTGTTCATTGGCCTGTGTATCTCCCATGGTGCTTGGAGAACCAGAAACAAAGCAAGGAGAAGACAATTACGACATCTAGTTTTACTCTGGAGGGAGTCTGCAATTACTTGATAGTTCTTTTCCCAGTCTTGCCTTTCATAATCCAGCAGAAACTCTTTCCAAGCCATGGATGGAGCCAGACCAGGAGAGGCTAATTAAGTACATACCCCATGCATTCTCTCCTACCCAGACTCCATCTGTTTTCTGGCTTCTCCAGGCATTTCACAGAGGTATTATGAAGCTCACAGCGGGATTTGAATTTGGCAGCGTGTACTGTGCCTTTTTCTGAGTCCTCACTGCTCTTTCTGCTGCTGTAGTCAATTTCTCAGCTCCCGCTGTAAGAAAGGACAGGCTGGTCACCTGTTAGCATTATGCAGACCTGTAAAGTGCCAAAAAGAATGGCACACCTGACTTTGTAAACAGATATCTATATCAGCTTCCCTGTTATCTCTTCTTCCATTTAGTCTGCTGATGTCTTGAAAATCCATATAATGCCTTAAGCTTTGGTTTTTAACTGTACAGATTGTTTTAAACATCTTGATGTGTATTGGCGGAATTTTGTGTTTCTCTGAGTTACAAACCATCTGAACCAGTGATTTCCTGTCTGTGTGGTGAAGGGTTTGATATGAAAGAATCGACCAGATGGAATTCAGGCATGTGAGAGGTTTTTAGCTTTGGCTCTCGTGCTTTCTTGTGTTCCAGAGAGATTGTGGATATTCATGAAAAGGAGAATGCCTTGGACATTGTGACAGAAGACCGAGTTTACCACATTGTTGCAGAGTCACCAGAAGATGCCAGGTACAACAGAGAGTTTTGTTGGGTTTGTTCATTCAGTGCAGGTCTGACCCAGCTACTCATGGGAGAGTTTGAGAAACATAATCAATTCCCTTTTTCTGGAGAAAAGGGGGGATTTGTTCCAGAGTGTCATTTTGTGCTTCCTGGGATGCATCACACCTACTTTGGGCACTTGATGTTACAGTTACCAAGGCTGTGGTTCAGTCTGCCAGTCACAGGACTGTCAGCTTTTCATGTGGCTCTAAGCATGTGGAATTCAAGGGTTACTTCGGCAGACACACAAACCTTAATATAAACTGGAACATCTAATAGCTGATTTATTTATTTAATGGAATCTTGAATCAAACAAAAAGTCTATTCATGTTGTCTGTAAATGATTGCAAGAGCAGCTGGGTTTTATCCAGGAGACAGAAAAAGGCTGCAGCTTATCAGAGTCTGTAGTGTCATCTGATAAAATCTTCCCAGTGCAAAGCAAACAAGTGACTCATGTCCTTCCTCCTTGGCATCCTGGCCAGACAGTGGGAATCAGTTGTTTAAGGGCAGGTTGGACAACCTGTCCTGGCTATGCAAAGCCAAGTTAAGAGGTTACTGTCCCTAGCCACTCAGCTCTTCCTACTTTTACCAAGGCTTTTGCTGTCTCAGCCCTGACAGTATAACTGTTTCTCTGATCTACTGATTCTCTGAAGTTATTTAGGGTATATTATTATTTTGGAGTAGGACAGAGAGGAGGAAGGTGTTTGGATACAATTTAACAGAAATAGACTGAAGAACAGCCACATGGACAAGAAGGGGGCAAATATAGGGAGCAATGGGGGAAAGAACAGTAACTTCTTAATCCAGAACTTCCACAACTGCAGTAGGCATGCCCTAAGATAACACTGCAGAATTGTTAGGATGAGTGTAAACCCAATGTGGCCTCTATCTATGCCCTATCTGTCTCTCTTCTGAGAGAGGAGAAAGCACCAACACTTGGAATAGCAAAGGGCAGATTAGCAGATGTCGTAGAGTATCCAGTTTGAGGATCCTCCATGAAGTATGGATGTTTGCTGATCTCACTGGAAGCTGCAGATAAGAATCTGCTTTTTCTGCAACAGTGATTAGCCTCCAGATATGTCTGTAAGAGAAGCCCTTTTGCAGACAAAAAACTTCAATCCAAATTCACTTATAAACAAACCCATGATTAATTGCCAACCATATGACTTTCAAGTTTATTAACAGATCAGAGAGGCTAATCAAGAAGGCTCCCAGGCGTCTCTAGGACTCTAGTCCAGGAAGATTCCCAGCTAACCCTGTTTTTACAAGTGCTGTCTGCTCTTCTCAGTCTGCTGACATGGGCTCCCTGTAAAGCCACTGCCTACTCAGAGTTCCTTGAATGACAAGTAGAAAACTGGATTTTGCAGGAGCAGCTGTCAGTGGGTTGAAGAACGTGCACAGAATTTTCATGGATAAATAAGGAGGAAGGAAGACATAGGAATCTGGTATGATCAGCCCCAGAGATACTTTGTGACATAGTATTCAGGAAATTGTGAATGAAGAGATTTTGCCAGTGGCATCGTTCCAGGTTCCTTGATCGTGTTCTCGAGGCAGTTTCAGTACTGAGAGTTTAACCTCTGGTTGTGTTTTGGTTGGCAGCGGTTGGTTTAATGTCCTGAGCCGAGTGCACAGTGCTACAGCCCAGCAGCTGAGGGAAATGCAGGATGAACAGGCCAATCCAAAGAATGCTGTGGTGAGTTACTGTGCAACCAGCCTGTGGGCATGCTTGCAGCCCTCCGTGTTTAACTATTTGTGCATGTTTTTCCAGCACATGCAGTGCTGTGCTTCTTAAGCAGTGTAAGAAACTTGGACATTCATAATTATAAAGAAAGAGCAAAGCAAAGAGGGGAAGCAGTGGGGAGCATGGTGCTTGTTGTGGGTTGCTCAGCTTGATCACAGCTCTTTTTGGTTGGAGAAGAGGGAGGCTGCCTCACACAGATAAAATGTGGGACTAGTCTGGGCCACAGTTATTCCAGACAAAAGATAGCAGCTGGGAAAAACAGTGTATTTATGTATTTTGCTGGTTCAGACATAATAGCTAAGGTTATTTCAGACCTTCATAATACCCCCTGGAAACTTGTAACTTTCTCCTCCAGTCCTGTGGAGCCCCTTGCACATCTTAAGTGGTTTGGGGAGCAAAGATGACTCACTTGTGCCTTTCCTGTGTGTTCATTTCTACTCAAGCCATTTGAACAAAGAGGAATGGTTTCAATTCCAATCCTATTCACAGAAGAGAACACCTGTAATCTAAATGCAGTCTGTGTCTTCTTCACTCTACAGGGAACCCTGGATGTTGGGCTCATTGACTCTGTCTGTGCCTCAGACAATCCTGATAGGTAGGTACAGCAATCTGACCATCTCTTAAATCAGAAACTCCCTACAATATTTTTGTGGGTAGGTCCAGGTTTCCTTTGGGGTTTGTATTTGTTTAAACTCATACATTTTTTTTCTCCAAACAAATAAACATAACTGAAATCTTTAGCTTGTTTCAAGCAATGTCACTTCATAGGCATGAAGTCCATATATGTCTTGTCTTCGAGTCAGTTTCTCCTTCAGCTCCTTAACACAACAGAATCTCAATGCCAGAAAATTACAGCTTTATCTATTGCTAGCACTGAACAAATATGTCCAGCAAAAGCAGTGCTTCCATTTTTTCAACAGAGTAATTTTGAGTTAATCTTGTAAATTTAGGGGAAAGAAACAACATTGTGGAAGAACAATGGATGAATTTAGAAATCTGTGTTATTCTCGAAGTGTTTGCAGTGCAACAGAGCACAGACCTTTAGTTAGTTTCAGAGAAGAGATGATGGGACATTTCATATCACTTTATGTTAACATTTAATTATTTCCCACATATTAACAGGTTCAGTCAGGGCAAAGATACTCACTACAGTGCTGAAATAAAATGTTAGCTATTAAGTTATTTATCTCTGTGGTCTGTGCACAGAGCTCTGGGCTCTGACACAGGTTGCTAGGACTTTGTTTTTAGTAGTTTAGAAAATGCATTTCAGAAGTGAACTAAGATTTCATTGATGAAAACATTTTAGGCAGTTCTCAGCCTGTACTCTTCATAATTAATCTGTGAACCAGTGAAAATTAGGAGCAAATAGTAAGCTTAACAGTCAAAATTTGTTTACGTATGTGCTGAGGTGTGCTTTTCTGGAATATCAGTGTTTGAAGCAATGTTAAACAAATTCTGTGGAGAATGCTTGTTCTCAACCAACATTTTAATGCAGCATATTTTTATCTTCCATAGGTTTATGCATTTTTCTAACAGAGCTTGACTGCACCTTTTGCTTCATACTTGCATTCTACTTTTCAATTTCTCTGTTTTCTCATAGAAATCCGGTTTTGCTTTCACAGGTTTATGAGTCTATCCTCTTGGAACTGGTCATACTTTTATTTTTCTATTTTCCTGTAAAGCATCGATTCTGTAACAAATTGTGAACATTCTTTTGGTAAGATACAGTTGCAAGAGGACAAAGTCAACCAGGAGCAACACAACAGTTTTTCCTCTGTTTTGTCAGGATCAGCTCACCTTTTCTAAAACCAATCTCAAATATGTTTTAGCTGATCCTACTGACACCTGTGTTTGCTGTTGCATCCCTGGTTTTAATGAGTACGAGGAGAATGGCTGTACCAGCTCAGCCCAGTGCTACAGGCACTGGTTCACTCCAATCAGTCATTTTGCTAATGAGCCAGGGACATTTTACAACTGCTTATTAGCTAATTAGTATTTTCTAATCTTTGGAAGTCGTTTTTGAAAGATATTTAATTTCATTTAGCTGGTCTCTGCATTCATCAGTTGACAGAGCAACTGAACAAGAGATGATCTTAAGTATTTCTGCACTCCTCTGTAGTTTGTATGCAGAAAGTCTTTCTGTTTATGGCAAGGTAAAAAGCATAACTTGGGGTGTGCTGTGAGTTATTTGCATGGTTATGACTAATTTTAATGCTTTTGTTTTCTGGCAGACCGAACTCTTTTGTGATCATCACAGCCAATCGTGTGATTCACTGCAACAGCGACACGCCTGAGGAAATGCATCACTGGATCTCCCTGCTGCAGAAACCCAAAGGGGAATCCAAGGTGGATGGCCAGGAATTCCTTGTGAGAGGTGAAAGGAAATACATGGAACTACATGTGAAACTCACCTTCTGCTTACAGTCTGGCAGGGAGATTTGATTATTGCTAATCCCGTCTAGGGTTTAGCTGCTCCCCAAAAACTGTCATTCTCTGTCCCCCTCTACCTTCCTGCCTGCTGCTTGCCATGTCACGTGTGTGCTAGCCCTGGCTCTTATCTAATTCCCTGCCAGGTGGAAAAAAAAGAAGTGCTTCATATGTTTCATTTTCTGATGATAGTTCTAGCCTATTTAAACATGTCTGGGAAATGCCACTGGAGAATAGGAAGGAGCATGGCTGCTGCTGAGGAGCAGCTGGCTTAGATGGGCTCTAACATGACACTGTGGCTTTTGTTGGCAGCTCAGTTCCTTCTGACACCTGTCATGTAGAGAGGGAGGGAGAGAGATCTTTGTGGGATTGCTGCTGTCCTCAGCTAAACTAACTAACCTGATTATGGTGAGGTGAGAAAAATTCTCTGAGACTGAGCAAAAGGTTTAAATTACATCTTTAGTCAGAGCTAAGTTGAAGATGGCAGAGCATGAATAGGCATCAGACACACATTGCAAAATACTCACCCATTTGTTTTAAATATTTTAAAATTTCCTCTATGCTTTGAGCTCATCACATGGTCTTAAATGTATGAAGACACTCCTGATCCAGTCTGTGGAAAGCAAGTGCATGAGCAAATTGCCTTGCATCTTCCAGAAATGTCTATGAAGAAATAAAGGTCCTGGAGTGGTCATGGCAAGGCAGAAGGACAGGAAGAAAAGGGTCACCAAAATGTGGCAAAAGCCTTCCACCATAGTCATAAAAATTTCAAGGAGATTGAATGATACGAGGGAGACTATAAGATAACAGTTTGAGTACTTTAACTTAGTTGCAAGGCAGCAGTTCCTTTTATCTGGTATTGTTCATTAGTCAAAGAGAAAAAGGAATGATCCTTTGCAGAGTATGCTCTGCTCTTCTTAATAAGCTGTCTCTGTAACAGCACAGTAGCCACAAAGGGCTGTATTCAGGAAGGTGTATATCTGTTCTTTATATGGAGCCTCTTGGTTCAGTCCCACCTTTTCTGAACATTTTGCCTTGTGGGTGGACATTGCTTTTTACACTTCTGAGTAGAAAATTATCTTTTTGACAGCTTTAGCAATGCAGGCTGTAATTTTTTCTGTTGAAATCTGCTTTCTGTCTCTTCATCTTTTTTTTTTCCTTTATTTTGCAACACATCTAGCATGACAGTGAAATTACTTGTCCTGCCATGGCAGCAAGAGATGCACGTAGTGATGTGTTTGTGTTTCTGTGCTAGGCTGGCTTCATAAGGAGGTTCAGAGCAGCAACAAGATGTCCTCTCTGAAGATGAAGAAGCGCTGGTTTGTTCTGACAAACACTGCCCTGGACTACTACAAGTCATCCGAGCGCACGGCTGCCAAGCTGGGGACGCTCGTGCTCAACAGCCTCTGCTCCGTGGTGCAGCCCGATGAGAGGGTCTTCAAAGACACAGGTGAGAGGGAGGAGGTGGGAATGAGCAGGCTCCAGGTGTGCACTTCCTGAAGAGAGGCTGGTGCAGGGCTGAAGTGATGTGTCGTGTTGAGAAGGCAGCCTTGATGTCACCTGAGGCTTTGTGTGGCTGCAAACATCTCTGTCCATGGGAACGGTAAGGGATTTGCAAAGTGTGCAAGTGACTGTAAGTGCCTCACACCTGACAGAGGTACACAGGGCTGAAGTCTCTCACTGAGTAGAGTCGCTGCTTATCTCAGAGTTCCCCAGGCAAGGTAACAGGTGTGAGTTCCTGTAATTGACACCAATTATTAGTACATCTCCAGAACTGTCACTTTGCAGCATGACCTACATTTGTCTCTGGGGTCAGTGTTAACCTCTTAAATAGCAGTCATCCCATACACTAAGGGATGTACAGTGCATGTGTTATGGTATCACTCAACTTGATGGAAACGAAAAGCCTGGGTTTGCTTTCTGTGCAACATGACAGAGTTCTGGGAGGGCAGGGTCTGGCATGATCCTCCATTGCTTGCCTTAGGAGTTGGAAGGGAACCCAGGTTATGGGATAAAGGGTGAATGACCCATACTAAGATTGTGAACCTTAGAAAAAGACTTGAAAAACTGGAGATTTGAGTACTGGAGTTGTTTGGATGTCTTTTAAAAGGGCTGGAAGCTGAAGTATTTAGTAAAGTGAGATGAGAGGAAATCTATTCTGCTCATTCACAAGAAAGTGTCCATACTTCTGGTATCAACAGATGTCTAGGGCTGCCTTTAGCAGATAGAATTGCCATCGCCTTGACACGTTCTCTCAGGCTGTCAAACGTATTTTTAAGAGTTCTGAGAGCTGATTTGGCAATCTAACTAGGTGCTGTGTATAGAGTGGTCATTTTCCAAGTGCTTAACTGTCCAAATGCTGTCTGTGAAAGTGAGCTGCCTGGTTTCCAGGCAAGTAGTCAGGTTACATTGCAAGATACTTGCATCTTGGAAAGCTGTCTTTGTACCAAAATCTGGACTGGGACTTTCCTATTGATGCATCTGTTTTGGGAATGGGGATGCTAACGTCTGCCTAGTGGATTTTAACCAGACACCCTGTATATTGCTATGAAAGCAGCAAGGGTTTTTCATCAGCCACAAGCTTCAGGCAAAAAGAGAATCAATGATCTCATAATTATCAAGCCCAACCATTAGCCTAACATTGTCAAGTCCACCACTAAGCAATGTCCCCAAGTGCCACATCTACAATTTTTTTTAAATGCCTCCAGGGGTGGTGATTCATCCACTTTCCTGGACAGTCTGTTGACAGTCCTTTCCTCTTGTCCTATTGCTTGTTACTTGGGAGAAGGGACAGTCCCCCACCTGGTTACATCCTCCTTTCAGGTAGTTGTAGATAGTAGTAAGGTCCCCCTTAAGCCTTATTTTCTCCAAGCTAAACATCCCCAGCTCCCTCAGCCACTCCTCACAGGACTTGTGCTCCAGACTCTTCCCCAGCTCCTCTGCTCTCCTTTGACATCCAAGATGATCTGCTCCATAACCTTCCCCAATACCAAGATTAAACTGATGGACCTGTGTGGTCCCCACAAATTGGTCAGAGACTAAGAAAACCAACTTTCTCAGATTCTGCTTGTGAGACTCTGAACTTCTAGTCTAAATATGATAACTTCTAGTCTAAACAACCTGCAGGTGCTGTTTTCTCCCTTTTTCTATCTCTTTGTGTTAAGATGTTAAGCTAACCAGCCAACCAGGCATAATGTATTGATTAGTCAATCAATCCGGTCCAGTTGGATCGGAGTAGAGTATAAAACTAGAGAACTTTTGTAATAAAGTAGATTTTCTCCAAAACCAGCCTCAGAGTCAGTGTCCTTTGTTATTATAACAACAACAGACCTGTAGTTCCCCAGATTCTCCTTCTGCCCCTTCCTGTAGGTGCATGTCACATTTGCTGAGCTCTAGCCAGCTACGTAATATGGGTGCCAGTTTCACCTCCAGCTTTGCTTCCACCTTTGTTTCTCCACAGGCTACTGGAACATCATAGTCCACGGGAGGAAGCACTCCTACAGACTGTACACGAAGCTGCTGAACGAAGCCATGCGCTGGGCCTCTGCCATCCAGGGTGTCATTGACAGCAAAGTTCCCATTGAAACACCTACACAGCAGCTCATTCGTGACATCAGGGTAGGCAGCATCTTGCTAATTCCCACATGAGCTGGGAGCAGCCAGATCACCACTGGCCAAACCCAGTCATTGCTGAGAATGTGGCAAAAAGTGGGGTTGCTGTCTTGAGGGGAAAATGAAAAAGAGTAAAAAAATAAATTCACACAACTGTGCAACAAAAAAATCAAATATTACATGAATTTTATTTTGCTGTCTGATCTGAATAAGCCTAGACTACGACTCTGTGCAATTAAAAATTGCATGCAGGATTACACCATCAAGTATTTGCAAATCTCTGCTCCATCCTTTCCGCTCCTAAGCAACCTCCAGACACAAATACAAAAAAATCCATTCCTACCAGCCATCTGACTTTTATGTACCCTGAAGTTCTCTTCATACCTTAGGCTTGCATGGTTAAATATCAGAGTAAATGGTGGAAAGACAATATCTTTCAAAATGGCAGAAATTGTACCACAGGAGTAATTTTTGAGAATAAACTTGCTAGAAACTTGAGCAAATAAACCTAGAATCATTTAAGAAGACAGACCAAAGCAAATTTCAGAAGAAATGTGTTTGTGATGAACTCTAAACTAGATGCAATTAGACAGCTCATATTTAGGAAGAAAGAGCTGGGAGGCATTGTTGAAAACCATGGAAAACTTCAGCTCAGGGTTCAAGGACAAATGAAACATAATGTATTACTAGGAAGAAGTCTAGGATAAAATGCAGAAAAATGTGATCCAGTTGTATGGTAGTGACAGGCCCAGATTTTGAAGACAGTGGAGCATTTTGGTTGTTCATTCTGTAAACAGATATAGTACAACCAGAAAAGTTGAGAACAGGCTTATTATTACACACTGAAAATGGTTGATCTGTGATCAGAAAGTCCATTAGCCATGTCCTGCTTGAAGGACATTCGAGGGGGGATCATGTCACATATATTATGCAAGCCACACTTGAAGGCAAGATTCTGTTCTTGGTGACCTGTGGGATGATGTAGCATGGCTATTCTTGTGTTTAATTTTCAGAAATAACATACAGGGTAATTTTTAGATACAGATTATGCTTTGATCACTTAGTCCCGCTAGGTACCTCCAGAAATTTAGACAGAGGTGGTTGAGCTTGAACATAAATGTGTAAGGGCATCCTGCAAAGGACTGTGTCTATTTGAGGATAATGATTTTTTACTTTCTTTTCCAGGAAAACAGCACAAACTTCGAAGTAGTGGAACAGACGTACAGGAGGAACCCAATCCTGCGGTACACCCAGCACCCCTTGCATTCCCCACTGCTCCCGTTACCCTATGGAGATGTCAGTGTCAACTGTAAGTATTTCACCCAAGTGACAGAATCCACTCACATTTTGGGGGTCAGTGAGGAGCCTGAGTGCCACAAAGTGAGCCTGAGAGCTCTCTCTGTGCAGGTGAAGTCTGTCTGGGGCAGTGTAGCCCACAGGGAGGGAGCAGTCCCTTTATGTTCCTTTCTTCTCTGGACTGTGTTCCAGTCTCACTGCCTCGTACCATGGCTGCATGGAATCTTACAGTAAATGGGGGCAGACAGTTTTATCTTCCATGCAGGGCACGTGCAGCCTGTCATCCTTTAGCAACAACTGGGTTGTGAGGGGCTCCAGTGGAATACTACAACAGGATTACATCCTGCAGCTGGCAGTGGGGTAGTATTTCTACAGAAGCTGTTGTAAAACCAGACTAAATGAACGCTTTTTTCAAAAGTGTCAGAAACATGAAAAAGCTAGAGTAATGGGCCACCAGAAACCAAACTGATTTGTTGATGATTACAGACTGTTTGACATATTAAAACTGAAAGCTGGTGAAGAACTATAGAAGAATGTGTCATGTGGAATGGCTGAGCCACAGAATCTTTTAAGAAATTAATTTCGATTAAAGCAATGTATACATCAGGAAAAACAGTCTGCCACACAGGTAGTGATCTAGCTGTGCTTAAGAAAGTGAATAACAATTTACATAGCTTTATGAAAATGTCAACTCTAGTGGTGAGTGCAGAAACAAAACAGCTAATGTAAGGTTTTGAAAGCTTAGAAAAGGAAAAATAAAGTCTTTGTGCCACTGTGTGTATATTGTGCATCTTGAGTACAGGATACAGTTTTGCCTTCTACGTCTCATCAAAGATACAGGAGATGTAAAAACCTACCCAAAGATGATCAAAGGTACAGAAGAACTTGCCTACAATTAAGTGACTAAATAGAGAGCAGGATTCTTCAGCCTCAAAATGAAGTTTTTAGGGACAGAAGACTGTCATGGAGAAAGTGAAAGAATATTAGGTCTGTCACAATACAAGGATCCCATTACATGGCAGATTGAAAGCACAGAAAAAATAAATTCTGAAATACAGAAAAAATACAGAGCAAGCACTTCCACTGTGGAACTTACTTTTTAGAGCTGTATCTTTGTATTGTACAGTTAATACATGGCCCCTGGGGAAGCAGTGGCTGTACAGAAGATTCAGAAGAACCTAAAGCCCCAAAGGAGAATGCAAGCCTGCATCTGAATGTAATCACACGTGTCTGAGCAGTTCAAAAAGCAGACATTTAGGTGCTCAAAAAGCTCAAGTTTTTTGCATTTTAAATCTAAAAAATAGGTATAAGATGCATTTGTGATACAGCAATTTGCTTAAGTTCTATGTTGGCCCGGGGGTCAAAGCTAATACAGGGACAACACAGAATTTGGGAATTACACCAGCCAGGCTTCAGGGGCCACATCCCACTACCACGGTCACAGACACTGAGGCCTGAAAACTGAAGATTTCAATGTTCATTTCCCTTAAAAATACTACTCTACTTTTCTGCACAGTGTATCCAGAAATGGATTGGGAGTGGTGACAAATCAGATATTGGCAAACACGAATTAGAACTGCATTTGAACATTTAGAGAGGAAGCATTAATGAACTAAAAGTATAAATTTAAGTTCAGGACGTGCTGATGCTCAGATTGCCATTCTTCAATGACAGAAAAGTACAGTTGATTGTGGTACTTCTGGGCCAGTAGAAAATGAAGGAGATGCTCACCTCTTGTCACCTTTGTGATTGTTCCCCAGTGCAACAAGAGAAGGGTTACAGCAGCTTACAGGATGAAGCAGTGAAGATCTTTAACTCCCTTCAGGAAATTGAGACAGTGTCTGACCCCATACCCATTATCCAAGGCATCCTGCAGACCTGCCATGATTTAAAGCCCCTCCGTGATGAAGTGTACTGTCAGCTCATCAAGCAAACCAACCACATGCCACATCCCAACAGCACGGGGAACCTGCACCACTGGCAGCTGATGACCTGTATGAGCTGCACTTTCCTCCCCAGCAGAGGGATCCTGCGCTACCTCAAGTTCCACCTCCGAAGGTAAATGTCTCTTTGGTTTGCAGCTTCTTTCCTTTTACTCTGCTGATCTTCCACTGTGTGTTGTAGTTACCTGTCTCACCCTCTTGCTGTGGCAACATCTTCCTGGGGTGTTCCAGCCTCCCACCTTTGCCCAATTCTTACCACCAGCTTTTCTGTGTATTCAGATTCTCCCCCCTTGCCACCCATCTGTTGTGTCAGAAGGATGTGGAATGAGTGTAAGTTACCCAAACAGAATACCCTGAGACTGTGTTGCAGTGGATTTACAGTGGATTTACACCTACTGTTTACTAATGTACATATAAACATTATCAACTTGCAGGAAAGGTGAGGACTGTACTTTCATACTCATGGAAGTCTGTACTACCTTGCAGCTGGCACAGGCAAAAAGCATACTATGAAATAGGAGAGATACTGTAAATCCAGTTTATAATTTTTCAAGATTTGTTTAGCTAAGCACATAATGCTTGCAATTAGTATTTTTAATCTGTTTTAACCTCCCATTTTCATGATTTATTTTTTCAATAATTTACGTTTCTTCCCAAGTCATCTTCAGCATCTAATGCAGCTTTACAAAGCAGTCTGCACTGGGCCTGATCTGCAGCTGTGTAACCTTGCTCCATTCCTAATGATGAGAAAGATCAATAAAATCTATTTGATTCCTTCCAAGCTAGGAAAGAGTGAGAGGAGTTTTGTGTCAGTACACCAAATAGCTACATCCATGGCCTGGGTCTAAGAGATGCAGGTACTCCATGGAGCCATTTAATTGTTTTATCACTAGAATTGCAAATAAGGGTCTTGGAGGGAAGAGAACAGTGTACAGGCATCTGCCTTCTATCTTTGCAATTCTCAAACATACTGTAGAAATGGCTCAAACACAGCCAGCAAATTAAAAAAAAATAAACAAAAACATTAAATGAAAAAAGTTTACATTTGATTTCACAGTTGTTATTCCCAGTTTTGTAAATTGAGATTGTCAATTCTGTTGTCTTCAGCTGTCACTAAACTCCTGAAACTTTGAACTGCTTATTTCATACACTGCTGAGAAATGCCACTGAAGAGACTTTGAAATGACTAGTAAAGGCAGATTGTATGGTTTAGGAAATAAGCTTTATTTTTGTGTGGTTGCTTTTGACATCAACATCTCTACCAAAGTCTTCACTTGCAGTAGTCTCATTTTTAGGGTAATGTGTTGTTCACTGTGTAATGGGTTTTTTTTTTTTTGCTTTTCTTTACAATTAGGGTAAAAGATCTGTTTCCAGACTCAGAAATAGATAGGTATGCACAGTTCATAAGTGATTCCCTGAAGAGAACAAAGACGAGGGAGTTTGTGCCCTCCCAGGAGGAAATACAGGCTCTTCTTACCCGAGAGGAAATGACCACGACAGTGTATTGCCATGGTGGTGGCTCCTGCAAAATAACCATCAACTCCCACACCAGTGCTGGAGAGGTAATGCATTAATAGGATTAACCAGATGTGAGCACATCTGTCTGTGTCTGGAGAGTGGGTCTGTTGAAGGGACACCCTTTTCCCCTTTATTTCCAATTTTTTTCCAATTTTTTTTTTTCAATTACAACTCTTTTGCTATTTCTTTGGGCAAAGTTCAGCTTATTTTACAAGGCCAGGTTGTAGAGTATCACTTGAAAATTGCGTTGCAAAATCGAAATAGTTCTGGTGTTCTGCCCTTTGTCTGAAACTTGCTAAACACAGTTTTCTGGACAAGGAGAGATTCCAGTTTGTAATGGAATCCTTTTGAGAGGGTTATTCTACCAGTAACTTAATCATTAGCAGGTCAGAAGCAGGATTCCAGGTTGCAGTAGTCATGTCTGTGAAAACATTAGTGCTAAACAGAGCAGAAAGTGGAACTGAGAATGTCATCATGACATCTGAATCCATTACATGCCTATATCTTGTGCAGATTTCTAATTCCCCCATCCTCAAAAGGGTGGTGAAGATTCAGAAAAGAAAAGCAAAGATGATCAAATACAAGTAACGACTTCATTGCAGGGAATGATCTTTGAAGGTTAGAATTCTTTAATCTGAAAACACGGTAATTAAGAGAGAAATGTGATGGAGATGTGTGAAATTATAGGTGTCCTGAAGAGGTACTGACCCTTCACTGTGGAAGGGGCAGTGATGCCTGACGCTGTGTGATGTGTCTGATTCTGCAGGTGGTGGAAAAGCTGATCCGAGGGTTGGCAATGGAGGACAGCAGGAATATGTTTGCACTCTTTGAACATAATCAGCAGCTTGACCGTGCTGTGGAGAGTCGGGTGATTGTGGCTGATATCTTGGCCAAGTTTGAGAGGTAAAAGAATGTTTCATGAAACCTTTAATTCCTAGTTGGATCTAACACTGGACTTCGGAATCCAGGGTTACCTTCAGATTGTGATTTGCACTGTGGACATTCCAGTACCATGGTACTTCTCCTTACTGTCTTTTTCCTTTCTCATTCTCTTTTATATTTTACAGACTTGCTGGCTCTGAAGAAGAAGAGGAGGAAGGACAGTGGCAATTGTATTTTAAGCTTTATTGCTTCTTGGATATCGAGAATGTTCCCAAAGATGGCGTGGAATTTGCCTTCATGTTTGAGCAGGTAAGCTAACTCTGGGAGAATGATTTGGTTTTTAGGGTGGCAAAAGCACACAAGAGGATACAGAAAACTGATTTACTTTCCATTAGAAGTGGGAATTCTGGTTGTAACAGAAGAATTTAGTGTGTTGGATTTTTGCCTGGAATCTACTAAGCAAATAGACATTTTGAAATTTTCTAGGGAAGATGAGTATTAGAACAAAAGTAAGAAAAATTAGCAAAGGCTTAAAAAAAAAGAAAACACTAATGATAATTAATTTTTTTAAACTAGGCCTTTAATTTTAGAAGGCAGAGAAATTTGGGTAATGATTAAAGAGAATCATTAAATTAGCTGCCTGCAGAACATAAATGTTAAGAAAACTATGGAACATCTATCTATCTATCTGTCTATCTGCAAATCAGCTTGCAAGGACAGCACATCCTTGGGGTGTTACCAGAACTAACTATGAAACATCTTTTGGGCAATTTCTTTTGATTAACAGAGAGGCACTAGAAGAGTACTGCAGACAAAGGAAAGGGGGATGTAGTTGAGAATATTTACCTGCTGAGTAGTCTGGGTTTTTTTAAGTCACTGTACTCCATAGCACAATGATGCTGGCAGGATCAAAGATCACACTGGTATGAAAGAGCCTTGCAGCTGGGGAGTGAAACTAAACCAACTGGAGCACCCACCTGTGTGATTTGTTCCATCTGTATTACTTCTAAGGAATACTGACCTTGCCTCAGAAAATCACAGCTGTAGAAAATTACTGAATCTGTGTTAATGGCAGTCAGTCATGAAGACTGAAACTTACGGATAGTCAAATGCATGGCATGTACATCACTCAGATGATGCTTTCTTTCTTGAAATGAACATCAAGCATTGTTAGCTGGAGAATGTCTAGAGAACAGGAGCACATGGTGCTCTGTGGAACCTCAGTTGTACCAAACTCCCTGTTGACAAGGCTTTCAGTCTACACAGCCTTAACTGGCCAAGAGAAGGAACAGTAGGAGAGTAGGTGTTACCCAGACATTGGATGGATGTATAAAAAGCCTCATTAATAGATTTCACAGAAAAACAGGCAAAGGGAAGCAAGAAGATTGGTTGAGACATCAGGTGAAGGAGGAAGAGGTGGGAGGTGCTTTTGTGTAATAAAACTGCGGTTGAGACTCTTGAATTTATTATGTATTACTTGGGTGTTGAATATAATCTTCACACAGGAGCTGTAGCTGGTACAGCACAAAACCAAATTGCTTCAATTCTGTCTCTCTTATCTGTTCCAGACCTAAAAGGTCTTCATTGTAGGACTTTCTGTATAGGATAGGAGCCCCTCAAAGATCTCTGTTCAGGCTTGCAGAAAGGGGTGTTCCCTCCCCATATCAGGCACTTGCAGACTTTGACATATTTATTACAATGTCTGCTCTGACCTCCTGAATTATGTCTCTCTTACTGGACCAACAGATGTGACAAGAATCTCTGCATGGACCTAGATGTGAATAAAGTGTGCTTTTGCTTCCTAATGAGTTTGGGGGATTTTTTGTTTGTAGGCTCACGAAAGCCTCATAGCTGGTCATTTTCCTGGGCCAGAGGACACTCTGCAGCGTCTGGCAGCTCTGCGGCTGCAGTATCTTCATGGAGATTATTCCAAAATAAGCTGGACCCTTGATGGAATCTACCCAGTTAACAGGCTGAAATCCAAAATACTACACTCAACAAAGAGCAGCAGCAGTACCAGTCACACTCTGGAGAGGAGACGGACCAGCTTCCTTGAAGGGACATTGAAGCGTAGCTTCAAGACAGGGTCTGTAAAGAAGCAGAAGGTAGAAGAGGAGCAGATGATGGAGATGTGGGTAAAAGAAGAGCTTTCAGCTGCTCGGGCAAGCATAGCACAAAAATGGACCAAACTGCAGGGGCTGTCTCAGCATCAGGCCATGGTGAAATACATGTCCATTGTAAAGGAGTGGCCGGGTTATGGGTCAACCCTCTTTGACGTTGAGGTGAGTAATTAATAAACTCCTAAAACCACAACAGAGGAGAGGTATCAGTCTGGAGAACAAATAGAGGTGTGTGTAACAGAAGGGAATTTTGGGAACTGAATACTTTCTGCTACAGTAGGAGGCTACAGTTCAGTTCTGTCAGTTTTGCTGCTGCCTAGGTGGATCACCATGGGAAGTTCCTTGTACTCAGTGTATTACTGTAAAATAAGAATATTGACTTGCTACATCACTTTAAAATCTGATGAGAGCTGTTCCCTATTACAGTTATTTATTACTCAACTAGTATTTGACTGACAGCTGCGTCACTTCCGAATCTTTGCAGCAGAAGTGCCTCCAGCATAGATTCTGCAAGTACCCTGGTTTGTGTATTGAATGGAAATGTCCTATAAGAGCTGGAAACAGAAGGCTTTTTCTTGATGGAAAATTATTTGATCCTCTACTGCATTTATGCAAAAGATTATGTTTCTCTTTTCTGCAGTGCAAGGAGGGTGGATTCCCCAATGATCTCTGGCTTGGCGTCAGCACAGAGAATGTGTCTGTCTACAAACGAGGGGATCCTAAACCACTAGAAACTTTCCAGTATGAGCACATTGTTTTCTTTGGAGCACCACAGCCCAACACCTTCAAAATTACAGTGGATGAGAGAGAAATGTTCTTTGAAACCTCCCAGGTATGTGAAAGCACACAGCCAATTCAATTAAGCTTCAAGGAAGAGACAGGTTTCCATGCAAGAACTCTTGACTAATGGACTACACAGCCAAGGGAAAAGATGAAGGGAGCTTAAGGGTACCTCTTCTTGAATACAGGGATAAACAGAAAAAAAAAAAGAAAAAAAAATAGGCTCCTTAGACAGTGAAGGAGGTCATTGGTGTTCCAGTGCATCAAGAGTTTCCAGTTCTGGGTGCTCTTCAGTTTGCGTAGTTTTTTTTCATTCCTTTCCAGTAGATGAATGGAGAATTTCACAAACTTAAAAGCTTGAGTAGAATGGGAGTTACTTTTCTTTGAGCTAAAAATATTTCAAAGTGTTGCTACAGCAGAGCACAAACTTGTCAAGCCTTTCTCTTCTTACTATCATGTTCAAATTTAGTATTAACAAGCAAAATTTATTGTGTCATGACTTTGGAGAAGGAGAGTCTCTTTCAGCAAAATGTCCTGTATGCCTCAGTGCACTGAGGTTTTCAAAGTGCTTATGCTTTGTTGCTGTTTTCTCTCCCCAGGTGGGTGAGATAATAAAGATCATGAAAGCATACATCAACATGATTGTGAAGAAACGCTGCAGTGTCAAATCAGCCACCAGTGTGGACAGTCATGCAAGCATCTGGACGAGGTGATACGGATGAACTGGCACTAGTTTTGTCATGGGTATTTGCAACTTGCCAGCACAAGTGTAGCAAAGATGTTTTTTAAGAATTCAACTGACTACTGTATTTAAAACCTGAAGTGACATCTACAGTACCATAGGATTTGCACCTCTGCCCAAAGACGTTAAACGGTTACAACTGTTGTTAAATACTAATGACACAAAAATTGTTTTCCCCTTGTTTGTTTGATGAACAATGTACCTTAAAGAAGCAAAGTCAGAAGCATCCTCCTCTTCCGTGTCCTCTCTGCTGCTTTCACAATCACCTGTCATACTGGCAGAAAAATATACAAGGATCATTTCTGCGGGATGGGAGACAGACTTAAGCTTCCTTAAGAATTTTGAACATGCAGACATCTGGTCTGCTGAAAGAATATTTATTTATTTTGCAAACAAATCTAAAATATAAATCACTGTGGTTTTTTTTTTTTTCTTCAGTATACACTAACGATCTGATCTGGTCTTTAAAAGAAAAAGCCTTTGTATAATTGAAGCCAAATGATCCAACGTAGAGGGCAAACCCTACTTGAGAGAGCATTAAACAAAGAAACAAATAAAAACACCCAAGGTAACCACCTTCCAATGAAAGTTCACAGGTACACAGCTGTAAAAAGTGGCACTTCCAGTTACACTAGTAAATACTCCAGTCTGGGAGAAAACCTGTGGGACTAGCCCCACTGAAATAGGCCATAAGGTGCCATTTTGGGCACACTGCAAGCAGCACCTCTTGCATCAAAAATAATGACTGCTGTTCTCCTGTACAGCCTAGGAGGGGAGATGCTTTTAGTAGCATTTCCAGAAGAGCTGCTCTTCACAAACTCCAGGTATTCGATGGAGGTTGGAGATTTATGGTGAGCAGTTTGCTTGCATTAAGATCCTTCTTTCTTTAGGGGGGATTTTAGGATGACTGGGGTCCCTGAACTTAGCTTTAAGCGAACTGTTTCCTACTGAGTGAATAGGTGCCTAGATAAATCGTTACAGGCAAGATTTTTTACTTCTTCTTTACAGCAGTAAGCAAATGCCAAATCCTTCATCCACCCCAGTTTTTAACAGGAAGTGCTCACATCACTGAATGCCCAGATCCCCATCCAATCTCCTCTAGGTCCGTAGTCCTCGGCAGAACTTGAAAACAATTCTATTTTGCCAAAACAGCTGCTTCTTGGAGGTTTTTATAGCTACCTGTAATTTGAAGAAGCAGAATTATTTTCTTCTCCATGAAAGATGACAGTCATCTTCAGTCTCTTGATTTCAGAAAGTTGATTTAATTGTTTAAAACAACATTCAGTATCAGTCCCATCATGAATTAGTTGCATTAACAAACAAACCTGGTGGTGAGCCATTTTCCATGACCCTTGTCTAGTCTTGGGATCCCAGAATGCAGAGGCCCATGAAACTGCAGCGCTGTATGCAATGTGGGCCTTCTTCCACATTTAAAATTAGCTGTCTCCATTTCTGAAGTAGCAGCAGCTAAGGCCTGTTAGCTATGAAACAGAAATTGCATAGAAAAGTAGGAGTCAGTATGCAACAGGTTCCATTCCAAGTCATCATCAAATTGTGCCATATCACTAATACTGTGTTGCAGAGCACTAGTTTTGAGGGTGACAGTACAAGAAGAAATAGTGCACATAACCCCTGCTCCTCTCTCATTTCCACTACACTGCAGCATGTGCAAACACGCCGTGCACTTGCTACACACTCAGCTGAAGAGGGTGGCCACTGCTGTGCATCATCCCTTCAACTGGAGTCTTGCCTTAAGTAGCCTCACTGATGGATCCTACAAACACCCCCTTGTTGTCAAAAGGAATAAAAAGATGACCAGGTCACAGGTGGGAGAGAACAGGAATGCAGAGGCCACCTGAGAAGCAACACTTTGTATACACTGCATACACTGGCTCGATCTCTAATGTATCAGACTAGCCTTGATTATCCCTGTCCTAACTCTGCACTAGCTCTGTGTTCTGGCTCTTGGGTTGCTGCAGGCAGTTTGAACCCACTTGAAACACAACTTCCACTACTATTTGTTGTAATTTTGCTCATTTCTATTACAGAATTTCTTCTTCTGTCTTTTTTAATTTGTAACTGGCTTTACAAGATGAAAGTTTAATAAATTATTGGATTGCACTGGCTGTATTCACTTAAAAGCATTGTGTGCCCGTGTTAAGGTGTTTACTCAGAGCTTAACACTCAAAACTTGTAAGTGAAAAGCAGGCATCATTGGCATGAGGATACAACAGCCCTTCCTTGCAGAAGCAAATTTTGGGGTCAGTAGAAAACAGTTTGCTGCTACAGTGGGGAAGGTTTGTTTCCAACTTCTGCTTATCTCTGTGGGGTTGAGTCACACCTTTGCTCATTGGGAGATGTCCCACTGGTTCTGAGAAGGCAGAGCAAGGAATTAATCGTCTCCCAAAGCCCAATCTGTGGGATCAGCTCCTTACCTTCTCTTCAGTACCTCCAAATTCAGTAATAACAGAAAATCACTTCTAGCTCACATAAGCTGCCAGTTTGCACTTCCCACACAAGTGCATGGCACGGAAGTAAATTGGGACTGCTAGCAGCTGAGCTCTCAGCAACACAGACAGGCCATCTCACCAGCAGACAAAAGTCCCCTCAGTCCATACACAGGTTTGGAGTCCAGGCAGTGATGCATAAACCCCATCATTAATGCTCCTCGTTTTTACCTTGGTCAGATGCTCTGAGAGCCTCGGGGCCCTGGAGATCAGTCTGTACAATATCCCTTCCAACTGTTCATGTATTCTTCGTTCCTTTATCCCCTTGCACAGATTTTCCTTTTTTTTTTTTTTAATTTGATGCTGCAACTGCCTCTGCTTACTGCCAGTTAGCCAGTCTCCTTTCTGGGCAGCTGTTGAATTTCAGACTGCACTTATTTCATTAATACATCTCTATAAAGACAAACATGCACTGCTGCAGGTCCACCATGACTACAACAATACACATAAATGCATTTATTGAGTGCTAGCCATGAATAACAACCCAAAGTGGTGGCCAACTAAAAGCCTTCTCAACTCCCTTTTTAAATGTTTGATCACCCTGTCAGTGTGACATGCAGTCCCTCTGGGACCCCACCCGAGTATTTCTGTAATAGTTAATTCAAGTCTGAATGCTCTGTTTATTTTATATGAACTAGTTTCTAGACAATTTATAATCAGCACATCATAAACACTAAATGGTTTATACACAAAGACACTGCCTCAGGTAAGTTGTTTCACAAGGTCATGTGTCTAGTTATTAGCTGTAAACGTGAAACATTTATTTGTATCTGATTGTAAAACACTCAGCCTCTCCCTATGTAGTCTGTGTATTCTATTATCACCCTGTGCATTTGCTTCGAAGTAACATGCTCCCCTTGGCCCTTTAAGCAACTCTCACACATGAATTCCAGCCCTCTCTGTAAAATATGAAATCCTAAATCAGTCGGATGCAAATTTGCCAGGCTCTTGGCTCCTTTTTTCACCAGAGATTCCTAGTGCACAGCTGGGCTACACCTTGGCCCCATTGCAGGGTCAGCACCGAGGTGAAGGCCGGTAGCCAGACTGCCAGGGACAGTCACTCAGCCCAGTGCCAGCTCAGCGCTGCTCCAGCACGGCTGTGACACCCAGCTGGCAGGAATCCACCGCATGGAGCACCCAGACTCCACAACCCTGCTTAGGGCTGAATGCAACCCAGAGCAAACACAGTCAGTGCTTCATTCCTGGTTCCTGACAGGTGTTTGCTCCCCAGCACTGCCTTGGGCAGCCCAGCCAGCTACAGGACAGAACTCTGGTGTTCAGAGCCCTGCTCCACCTCCTTCCCACACTGCACCCAGGGCCCTCACAGCTCTCAGGCACTGGCCCCCAGGCCTTCCCCAAAATGCTGTGAGGGCTCAAGATTACCAGTACAAACATGTTCTTCCTGTAAAAGCAAACACTTAAAAATCCTGGGTGACTATCATAGTGACAGCCTAAGAAGATAAACTCAGTTGGCTTTGTACTGGGTTAGACACTGGGCACAGTTTTTGCAAGGCCGCTAATGAGGCGCACACGTCAATAGGAGCAGCTTACCTGTCTTGTTCCTTTCTCCTGTTGCAGTGTGAGGTTGAAGGCTGCCTGATGTGGGGTACAAAGGCACTGAATCTGCATGGGAAGAGATACCCTGGTTGAAGAAGGTGTGGAGGGAGTTCCTTGGGGCTGGAAGAGGGGAGAAGTGGCTGCTTTCCACAGCAAACTCCCCGTTGTTCCAAATACTTGGGTCAGGATCAAGGAAGCTCTCTTGGCTTTTTTGCTTGCAGAGGAGGGGGACAGACCCACCCTGCCAAGGTTGTGGTGTCCTGCTGCTACAGGATGTCCCAGCTGTCCACAGTGGCCGTTGCAGCCCTTTCCCTGCAGCCCATGGCAGTGTTGTGGGCTGTTGGCAGTGCTCATCCCACATGTTCCAGCCTTGTGGCTGCTGCTTCGCAGAGCCAGTGGTGCTTTCTGCTCCCCTCTCCTGGCAGCTTGCGGTGCTATAAGGCTGCCTGGTTGGATCCTGTGTCTGCAGTGGCATGTTCTCCATCTAGTGGCTTAACAGTGCTGCAAAGCAGGTATGAGAGAGATGAGGTACAAAAAAGAACAGTGTCCGCAGCAGACAACAAAAGATGGAATTTCAAAAACCCAGTCTTTTTCCTCAAAGCTGCTTTCCTCATGATGCAAGCTGTGGGCAAATGTGACTTCCATTATCCACACACATTTATAATTCACACTCTCATTTAACACAAGATGCTCTTCAAATACCCAGATCATGTTTATGAAAAAAAGACATTGCAATGAAAGTTCAGTTGCTAATGGTGATGACATTCAATCATGCATATTTGAAAACCATCTCAACCCACTACCTTGTAAGTTTAATTCAAATATGCATATAAGGCTCGTTAGCTTTAACAAAGTGTAAGCACCATGGTTTTGTACAATTATCTGCTCTGAAAAGTCTCCTAAAAGGGAACATGGCACATAGCATTTGAAAAGAGAAGTTTTATGGAAAGCAGGAGCTTACTATCCATATGAGTGTACCAAGACACAGCATGCAGAAAAAGATCTCTGTTCTCATTTGTTCTAGCAAAAAATGTATGAGAGGCCAGCATAATTCAGGAAACACATTTTGAAATAATTATTTTCTATTGCCGGAATCCACTTCTTAAAAGTCACCTTGGAGTAAATTACTCTATTTATGATGAAAAATAGTAAAACAAAGAACTCTTGTACTGTTTGTAATTACAGTCCCTTTTGCACTGGTAAAGAGAAATCCATAAGGACTAACAGTGTGTTGCAGTACTGTGTCATCACAATAAAAACTTCGTCTGCTATCCTCCCCTACCCTCACAAATCTGTTAAAAATCTTAGTTACTGACAGGTATTACAATGGAGTATGCAGGAGATTTCAGTGTGCAAATGCCATTGCTGTGGTTTAGACATAAAGAATATACCCAAGATAACAGTATTTTATAAGGACATTTATACTATGCACCATTTGCATGTTAATTTGCTATTAAGAGAATATTCCCTCTCTAGTGCTTTTTCAATTCTCACTGTAAAATTCCAGAACTAAATGGGAAACGTCCATTAGAGTGACAACTGAACTTTACTCTCCACTAAGGAATCTGTTTTTCCTAAGCTCAGTTCTTTAATGTTGATCATAGGTCTTGCTTTAGAACTGTGCAGTGTCTGTTCAATTTGGTCAAGAAGAACTTTATGTACTTCTTGACAACAAAATGAATTTGATAACTTTTAGAAACCTGGGTGTTATATATCCCACTCCATACACACAGCAACAGCAGATGCATGAAGGGCCCAAATAGTAGTTCCAACTTGTAGCAACAAAATTTCTAATGTTTGGTCTTCATTTATTTGCAGCCACACCAAAAAGAAAAAAAAATTACTAGCAGGCCATGAAATTTACTTACTCCTTTCGAAAATGTTTATATGTACAACATATATCCAAAGCAGCAAGCAGATGGTGCATTTGGTTTAAGGGAAACATGCTGAGAAGTACAACAAAAGCATCAAGCCCAAGGGTGCTTGTGCATAAAGACTTGTTGATTTCTATGTCAATTAAACTACTGATGCAGAAAAACTTTTCAAATAAAAATGCTGGCTGGTATAGAGGCAGATGTGGATTAACCTTTCCACGACCCAGAGTCTCCAAGGACTGGGAAAAATTCAGGAAGAGGAACTGAAGTTGTACACTTTTTGCCCAAAGCTACCACAGCTGGCAGACAGTCTGTGATCTGGGATGAAGGAGTTTTAGGATGCATTCTCAACTCCTTTGCTCTGGGACTGGGAAAGCATTTCTCTCTGGAGTTCAAAAAGAGCATCATCTTCAGTTTTAAGATTAAAGTTTGTGAAGCAGATGACCTCGTTAGTCATCTTGCACAATAGGCTGTTTCTCCCAGCAAGCTAAAAATATCACTGCCCTTTGACCAGCAGTCAAAGATTTTGGGCATCTGGAATTCAGAGCTCAGACATCACTTAAAATAAATACATCTCATGCTTTAATTGCAAGTGTTACTTATCTGGAAGTAGTTTAACTTTGCCTATATTTTAAGAGGCATTATGGAGGGAGCTTTATACACTCCCTTAATTTGGGCCTTGAGGTGCTAATGAACTATACCCTGATTAGAACAAAAAGGCACAGAGGAATGTTCCCTGTGTAAGACTGAAGCAGCTTGATAAAAGCCAGGTATAACGAAGTTTCCAACTGCAAAAAGAAAATTACTGGCATTCTTGATAAATACATCAAAGATTATGTATTACCTACATAAGTTTTCTTACTGTGGTAACACACACTTACTGGCTTTAATTCCAATCACAGCCCCTGCACTGTGCTTTTTTACCTAGTCATTAATGACCCATACCTTAATTCTGATAACTGCTTCCATGGAAATAAAACCAGTGTAAGCAGTTCAGTGTTTTATTTAACTTTATTCTTTCAATAACAATACTGCCAAATAATCTTCCTGTGTATTTCAAATGAAGTGAGTTATTCACCTGCACTAAGGCCATAGTGCTTACGCAAAAAGGAATTACCAGTGATTAGACAACTTGGGTGTGATGAAACAAATGTGAGAAATGGGGCCTGAAAAAATTATTTACATCATTTATAAGAATAAAATATACAATTTTTAATAAAAAGTATATATCCATTTGTGTTGAATCAGGATCTTACTACTAATTTCCACTTTCCATTTCAGATTCACACCTAAAAACGCTCAGAGTATAAACATCTATAAAACTAGTAGATCTCAAAACATGGAAACTTGTAAATAATTTTTCCCACTTATTACTGTAGTTAGAAAAAGACAACAACCAAATTTTTTTTAGTCCATTAAATTAGAAGTCATTTAACAAAGCACTTAGGCATATAAGCTAAACCAGAAGATATTAGGATCCAGTGTTTGCAAAGTTTCAAACACTTCTCATAGCAAGGTAAGTTAAAGAATGAGAGTTAATTTCATCATAACTACATTTTCTACAATGTAGTTTCATTTTTATCTCAGGAAAAGCAAATGTTCACAATTGTGCCCAAAGTACCAAACAAACAAACAACAAAAGTGCTTACTTCTTTGATCAGCAAACTACCACAATGGCTCCCCTACCATGGCCCTTCAGGCTGCTCAAAGTGTAGCTACAAAGAGTTCTCTACTTCTCAACACAAATGATAAACACTTCCTTATCAAAATAGTGCAAACAGGAACAAAGAAAAGTGCCATCAACATAAGTAAACTGCAGGAAAAGAAGGCAGTTGAACACTGTGACCTTGCTCTGCTGCTTCAGAGAAATCAGTAGTACTCTTCTCAGCACACCAGGCCAATGTATTCCTATTTACCACCTCATGCCACCATTACATGCAGAATGGATTTGGTCTTTGGCATATCCTCCTTCATAAAAATAAATGCACCTGTTCTTTGTACTGTGCATTCAAAAAAGTCAAAAGACTTTTTCAAAACAATAATTGATCAAATCGCTGAGTAATTAATATATACAACTCTGTCTTCCCTTTTTCCCTTTATAGCATTCTTTGGAGTGCATAGGAAAGGCTACAGTGACACATCACATACAAAACTCAAGTTTCAGTTTTATGAAAAATACTCAAGTATTTTTAGCATTTATGTACACAAGTTTACCATATATTCTCTGTCTTTCCCTAGACATACCTTTTATCTTGTTTCTTGGACAGATGACATATTTCACCTATAAAGTTATAGGCTGGTGACTATAAAATTAGGCATTTAATTCTAGTATAAATAAGAGTATTGGGAGAAGTAAATCTTAATTGTATTCATTAAAGTTGCATGAAGGACTGTTGGCATTAATTTGTTCCATCAAAAATTCCAGTAAAGAGAGATAATACTATAAATTAAAAAATACAACAGAACTCTAAACACCTTGCATCTTAAAAGGTTGAGGCCAAATAAAGAATTACTATAAATTTGAATAAAAATTGCACTTTTATAAACAAACTAATTTTAGCCCCCATTAATAACCTTGTTACTTTTCCAAAAAGAAGCAATAAAACATCAAGTAGCTCATTTCTTATGGCTTCACACAGTGAAGTTCATGCTTAAATTGATCAGAAGCAAGTTTTTCAATAGCTGTCTTTTGTGAACATATCATCAGTCTCATCATCATTCATGCCTCTTTGATAGCGCACGGAAGAGAAGGCACTCCAGTGAAGACGCTTCTTTTTGTAGAGGTACCATACCAGTCCAGCCATGAAAACCAAGATAATTAGCAGGGCAAATGCTACAGCCACACCAGTATGATTAGAACCTGAAACAGAACAAAAAATGAAGTTATTATTTAAGAGTTTTGGCAAGAATATTTTGTAATAGCGTTGATGCTTAGGTAGCTTCATGTTAAACTGCACAGTTAGCTCAAGTCAAGGCAAACTGCTTCCTATTTTTGTATTAGCTTATTTTTGATCATTCTGTTGTTCATTTACTAATATTTAGGTTGGAAGAGATCTCTGGAGTTCAAAAAGACCTACTTGCAAAGGCTGCACTCATTTAGAGGTTTGTACAATTCATAAATCTAATGAGATCCTAGGATCTTGGAAGGGAAGGTAATTATACTTCCTTTAGACTCAAGAGATCTTGCTGAGGTCTTCCTTAGTGGCACAAAGTTTAATCTATTCCTGCATTTCCACTTCAGTGAATATGTACACAAAACCAGAAAGATTCCACTGCTTCTCAGGAACTTGCTTGCTTAATGCTCAGTTAACTGCTTGCTTTCCTGTACAACACCAAGGATGAGGGAGTAAAGGCCTGAGTATTTTTCTGGAGCTATGGAGTAACACTTCCAGAAGCCTCCCCAAGACTGAGAACACCATTTGCAGTACCTCTCTTACAAGCAGAACTCTTTCTGATTCCACCTACACAAACCCACCCCTGACAGATACCCTGTGGTAAGAAGCAATAGCAACTACTCTACACTTTCAGTTCTCTTCTTTACCCACTGAGTGGATAGTGAGAGCCAGGAGAAGCAAATTCCTAGACAATTTGTCTCTGAATGCAATTTTATGGCTAAACAACAACAAAAGACTCTTACTTAGGCAGAGGTACTTGATGGGTTCTTTTGTGAACTGCACTTCCATTATTTCAACACAGACTTTATCTAATAAACCAGAAATTCCTGAAAACAGCCTCTGCTAAAATAATGCTTCCATACCTAAAGGAGCTTTACAAACCACTCTGCTTCGACTACGTGCACAGTCAACTTTGGACCACATGCCAGTTGTGGACAGGATAACACTGCATTTTTCATTGGCTTCTGCAGTTTTATTCTCCCAGTTGACATAATTAACTGATGAGCCATCCAGCCAGTTCAGGGATTGTCCTGTTGAAAAAAACATTAGTCTAGATCACCAAAACATCCTGTAGTGCTACACAATGTCATTCACAATCTATTGATTTCTTTACATTGCTAAAAAGAAAAGGGCTGACTAGCCATCCCATATATTAAAAGCAGTAAATATGAACACAATTTTTAGCCATCCCTCTTCTCTAGAACTTTAGCAATTGATGCTCTTGCATCAAACATTAGGCAGTAATAACAGAGGTGGGAAAAGTTACTTTCAGGACTCCTGATTACCCTAACTGCAACAGGAAGAGACTTAACTACAATGAAGTCCAAAGTGCTTTAAAATGTTAAATGACAGATTCCAGCCTCAAGCAGAAGTTACTGTAGGCTACCAACACTACAGAATTGTTCTTATTTGAGGATTTATGCATTTATATTTACAAAATGAAACATTTGTGCTCATACACTGTTGCTACTTCTTACCCTTAAAGCCGTGATCCAGGCCAAGCCATACGTTCTTGGTGATGAGATCATGTTCCTTTATGTGTGTACTCACAAATGCATTTTCTTCAGCATCCACTATAGTCAGAAGGCTTGCTGAAGGATCTAAGGGGCAGAGGAAACCAGCCAGAATTGGAACTTACACGATTTTTCATGGTGCTGGTACACTGAGTTTTCTGCGGGAACAATTACTATGGGAAAGGATTTGCTGACCTGGGCTTGTAAAATTAGCTTAGAAAAACCTTCTGGATAAAGACATGACCCTCCCATTCCCTAAAATACAGCATGTTTTATGAGATGGCTTGCTATTCTAGCAGGTTATACAGAATAAAATGGGAGTAAACTTACTGCAGCTGCAGACTACATACCAGGAAGATATCAAGAGATATGCCTGTTAAGACTAGTGAGTCTTGCCCAAGTAATAGGCTTTCAAAAACATAGTTGGACAAAAACTCAGCATTTTGCTGAGTCAAGTTAATTTCTAAATCAATCCTCCCTCAGGTTTTTATGTACAGTAATTAAGGAATAAGAGGGAGGAAAGGGCATGCTAGAGAGGCATGCTAAGAGTGTACCCATCCTCTACAAGCATATATAAATATAATCCAGATGCTTTCTCTTTCAACTACCAGAACAAAGCTCAACAGAAAACTGCATTCAGGACTGGGCTTTTTAGATCCTAAATAGTGAGTCCAATGTCACACCATAAAACAATTCCATAAAAGAAAGTTATGACAGTCACTAACTTCTATGTTACAGCGATTAAACCTTCTGTCCACAAAACTGATTAACATTGTCTCTGCAATACAATTCCCCATGTAGCTCAGCAAATAAGAGAGAAAATACTTTAATTTGACATAAAATTAAGTTTTTTACATGCTTTAATATCTATAACATACATGCCCTTTGAACCATTTGATAGGTTAGCAAGCTCCCTATTAGCAAGCAGCTATGGCAAGGATATAATAAGAAAGCCCTGCCAACAGCACTAACTTTGCATGCAGATAAAATGCTTTCCTCCAAACTGTAAGCATCAAACTTCTGAATCTTTTTCAACTGGCTACCTGCATTCTATATGCTGATACCTGTGTGCCAAATGATCTGTAGCACGTTGCAGTATTTTATTAAGAATTTTCATCAGGTGCTCAAAGATAAAGCTTGCTATTGCATTTCCTAAACTAAAGGAGCATAAAAATGGCAAAGCTGAAGTATAACCAGTGTAAGATTTTAGGTTGTTGGGTTTTATTTCTTCTCTAATAGTGGACTTGTATTACAAGCTGCAATGTGATAAAGAGTCTAAACCTACTCAGCTTCTTGCAGATTCTCTTAGCCTCTTCCACGTTATACACAGAAAAATTGTAGAATGCCATGTCAAAAGCGTAACAGTGATCCCTGTACTGCTCCCACTGCAGGGAGCCACTGCTCTGCGGGCATCCAGAGGCTCTGCTCGCGCGCTTTGGCTCTAATTTCCTCTCTGCAAAGACAAAGAAATTGATGTTATTTCTGCTGCAGCAGTTTGTGCAGTCTCTGGAATAACAGGACGGTCAGTATTAACAAGGGCTACTACTCCTACCAACAATCACTATTCAATTTGTTGACATTCCTTCTTCTCGTGTCATGGATGAATTTATTTAAAAATGAGCGTAAGACAAATCCTAAAGGGTTGGGAACCATTTTTTGTTGCCTTTTTGTGGGTTTTGACATTTATGGTATATATTTGATAAGTACTTTGATTTAGAAAAGATATATACATTTGATATGCTTATCAAGGGTGATCAAGAAATAACCAGATTTTATTTAGATTTTCACCATTGGAACGATGAGAATTTATCTCCTTGAAGTATTAAAAAGTGTTTTATCATTCCTGATAAAAAACTCTTCTTAAAAAGGGAATCATGTGCAGTATTTCAACCTTCATTTCTACTTCTAAATACAACATGTAAACACAACTACACAAAACCTTAAAAATAACACTTACTGTTTGGAGGGCTATAGCAAATGGCACCTTCAGCAACATTAGTACATTTTGTACGGTTCCAAAATCCTTTAGTATCCAAAAGAACACAGTTCTCAGTAGTATTTGAATTTTCTAATTCCCAGGGGTAGTAGTCAAAGTCACTTCCATCTGACCATTCAAAATTAGCTTTACTTCCCTAATTAAAGAAAAAACACACAACTTTTAAACCACATATGACCGTGCTTCAAATCTCATCCATTGTGAATTAAGTCATGTAGCAATATTTGTCCCTTGTAGAGTGATAAATTAGAGCAGGTGGTCTCATCTAAATTCACAGTAAATAAATGTACAACATAGTTTGCATTTTCTTCACATAGAAGTTTTCATTATTTGTGGGAACTGAGAAAGTTCACAAGTTTAAACCTGCAATGTGCCTGTTTTATCCTATGGGGAACATTTTACTTGGTTCCACCCTGCTGTTTCATTTAAGCAATTTGCCTTCCCTGCTATGAACATTAGTGGATACATTGCAAACTGCTAAATGTTGAGATGGCCTCAGTGAACAGAACTGGGCAGCTCAGGGATGGTGTGCAGTGCCACCTCCTACTTCAGACACATTCCTGGAAACCCATGACAGTGAGGAGTCAGCTGTCAGGGACCCATTCACAGGTATGCACAAAAACAACACAGCTCTGCAGAGGAGTATTCCTGCCAACTAACTACTACTACCAGGTCTGGCAATTAGTGAGGGGACAAGAGTCAGGGCCACGGGCTTTTGGCTCCACAGTAAAGCAGACAGAGGAGGAAGTAGATCTGCAGCTGCCTCCTGCTATTGTGTTTCCTGAGAGGATGGACACTTAACTTACTGGGAGTCTGTTCCTGAACTGCTCTGGAGAGCCAGTCCTGACCTCAATTAAGCAGGTTCCACACAGCCTTGTCTGTCTCTATTTGCTAATGAAATCTGATTCTACAGAAGGCCATAAAGTCTGAAGCCTCTAGGGATAGCACTGCCAATCATGCTTCCTTGTGCTGCAAGGTATGATGAAAGAACACTGTATTATTTTAAACTGTCAGGTATTAGGAAGAAGTATCATAGTGTGCCTACGTTCACCAAAATTTAATATTAACACATTACACAGGGTTGAAAATATACTACATGGAAAAGGGATTCTAAGGAACTGGGAAAAAAAAAATCAGAAAATACATTGTATCTTGTCCAAAACATTATTTACAGATCTGTTACTGACATCCCCAACAGCATATACTTACATCATGAATTGACAACCCAAGCCACAGAGGATAACCATCCTGTTTGACAATATCTTCTAGAAATAATTGTTCTGATTCACTGTGTACACTTGCTAAATCACTGTTATTTTGTTGGCACAATCTCAAGGCCTCATACCACGTTAATTTATTCTGAAGGATCCTGTATGTTCTGTTTCCATGCGGAATAGTGTCGGGCAATGGGGGCTTGTGCTGCTGGTGTCCTGTTTCAAAGAATCAAAAAATAAGCTGTGTGTGTTTCTTTCACATTACCAGGAAGAAGACAGAAAGCATTAAAATCCATCTATCTCAGCATAACTCAAGCATTACAGTTGTCAGTACAAGCCACTTCTATCAAGTTAAGTTTAAGTTTACTTTCGCTACTTGGAACGCTGAGTTCAGCAGTTGCTGGATGAGCAGAGCAAACACATTTCTCCTGATTCAGAGTATTACAGCAGTGATGCAGACTGACCAGATGACCCCAGATGCTGCCATGTGTTTCACTAGGAGCAAAACCAAAGCCTCATTCAGCAGGAACCATGATTTAAAGTATGACCCTCATCCAACACTCCAATACTACTCACCCCTTTCGATCTTACAGGCGAGAACACTGTACATGTTGTAGTGATTAGCATGCCAACTCTGAGAATAATTATAAATATCCCAAAACCCATCAAGATTTACACCAGCAAAAAAACTGTTCTTCTTTATGATAGGTCTTCCCAGCCTCCAGTTATTGTAAGTCAGATGAGTTTCATCATACCACTTGAGAATTTTATCTGTGGAAAACATTGCATATTTATTAAACCACTGGCACTATGTCTACAAATACCATTTAACTTTGAATATATCAATGATATTAACAAACGTTCACTTTGGAAAAAATGCTGGGATACTGCAAGTTATTCTAAATCAGTTCCATATCCAATGCTAAATATGTTAGCATTACTCATCCACTTTAAGTCCTGCTTTCCAGGGAAATCAAATTTAGACTAAACAGAACATATTGGATCTAATTATCACTCAAACAGAGAGCAAGTCAGGTTATTTTCTTCCAGAAGATAAGTACAATAAAAATCACTGTTACAGGTTTGCATTCACTTTGACTTTAGTCATAAACTGAAACATGCAAGGAACATGCACTTAATGCTGCAAATTTTGTCTCCGATCTAGTTAATAAGAAAAAACCAAACCCTTAAATCTTACCACTGTCATCATAAATCACACCCAGCCAGACCCACAGAGCCAGACCGCTGAATGAATGAAGCTGCTCAGTAACAAAGTTATTCTCCTCTTCATCTCGTACACTCAGAACAAAAGCTTCGGGGTCTGTTGAAAATTTTTTTACATTACTTTCTTACAAATTCACCTTTAAATTAAAAAATAAACTTTCTTTTTCTATTAATTTTAACAATTATTACAGATAGATCAACATTTGTAAAGGCTAGACCTTTATAACATAACTAACTGAAAAGTGCAAAACCAATTTTCAAATGTATTATCAATGGTTCTATCCCTGGTTTTGTGGATAAGTGAAAGATTCAGCTCCAGAGATGTTTGTGGGTCCCACTGTCACTTCAAGTTGTATGTAATAAAAATTCTCTGCATAGAACATAAAAACACCAGCAAACTTTCATGCTTGAACTGCCCTAGTAGAGAAACAGTACATTAAGAAAAAGACTGAATTTAAATCAATTCACAAAAAAATAAAAATAATTTTGGAAATATGAGTGTCTGAAGTTTTAATACAAAAGGAAAGCTGTTCCTAAGGTTATACTTTATTCAAGATGGACAGAAAATGCCCATGTGCTTTTCAGTCTATTTACTTTGTTCACCTAAGTGTTCCACACAGCAAAGCTGCAGGCAGCAGGAAACCATGCAGTAAATGTAACTGTAAAGCCAGAATGCTGCCAAGGGAATAACAATTACCCAAACTGTTTAAAACTGGCATATTATAGCAAAACCCCTGACCAAACACAAAAACCTTGCTGTTTTTCAGAGATGTCACTTCAGTAGTTCCAAGCTGCCTCTTTCTTCAACTCTCCTGTCCATGCTCTGGCACTTTTTATTAGGGTAGTGCAAGGGCAAACAGCATCAGGCAGTGCTACACTCCTGCATTACTGCTACAGCCTTCTCAACATTCACTCTGCTGTCACTGGAAGACAGTGACTCAGATCTAACACTCATCTCCTCCAAGCTGGTCTAAGTCCATAAATACCTGCACTATGACAAAGTACTTACTCATGCTCCTGCATAAATGATGAGCTTCTTGAGGCTTCAGTTCTCTCCATCTATTTTTTGTTATCATAAAAGTGTAGCAATTGTTTCTAAATGATATCCAGGGTGTATTTTTAATCTTATGTGGGCATTTCGCTTGTGTAACGTGTTCTTTTTCAGTCTTCTCTAAAAAAAGACAGAACAACATCAGGACATGAGTTACCAATGATACCACCTGACCTGGCACCCCACGAACCACTCCCAGGTACCAGTTAAAAACATGTAAGACAAATTAAGCTGTCATCCTTTAAATGTGTTGTTTCCAGTTTACTCATGATGGTGATTTTTTTTTAAAGTAACAAAAGCAGCAGTAAGCTCAACTAAAGAATACAGATACTCGCAAGTTTTTACAGTTATTTTAAATATGTTTTAAAATAAAATCCCTACATAAAAGTGCTAAGTGTAGGCCAATAACGAAAAGCTCTTACTGCCTCTAGTGCAAGGCAGATCACTGGAATAAATAAGCTACTTCACAGCTAGCAACACGTCTTAGTTCTGTGGCTTTATCTAATACTTGAGGAGCAGAAGGACTCTTCCTGCAGTTGCCTGGCTTATAATCACAAACCAGTTAATGATGTCCTAACACCACACTTTACTGTGACTCAGGATGTACAATGGCTTGTGTCCCCTCACACAATAAAACCAAAACAAATCATTATGGTCTCACAGGGAAGAAGTCTGTGATGATCTCTCTGAAAAATCTTTTTCTGAAGGATACACAACTAGCACAGCTATTTCCTGGAAATAAAACCCACATCCTACTATATCCCTGTCTTGTTATAATTAGTAGGTATTTAGAAGGGTTTTGTGAGCTTCAGATGATGGTAATTTTCAATTCAGTGTCTACCTTCCACATATCTTCTTCAAATAGTCATGTACCTTCTCCCTGTAGGAGACTTCCATGTCTGAATAGATTTCAGGAGGTCCCAATATTAATACGTAAATTGTACAGAGATATTTTAATCTTCTCACACAGGCAAGTGGGAGATATTAGTATGCAATAATCTTAAGAAAAACAGTGCAAAGATAGAATCAGTTGGTAACAAAGGTACTGACCCAAGGCATCCATGCTGAATTTATTTCTAAGGTACAATTAATTTAAGACCAACAGGTGCATGCCCCCTTGTCTTTGAAGCCAGTTTGGTTTTTTTTTTTAATGGCATAGAAATCAGACTGTCAGAGGAAATGTAAGTTTTAAAAAGTTGTAATTTTGAAGTTACAAGCTGGAATCATTGAATACATTTCATAATAAAATAAAAGTCAGCTTTTATAAAAATTATGGTAGCATACATACTTTCTGATGCATAGCAAATAGCTCCTCGATTTTCAGAGGAACAGTCAGAAGTTCTCCAGAAGCCATCAGTATCCAAAAACACACATTCTTCATTTGTTTCTTCATCATCTTCAGACCAGCGACTGAAACTCACATGTTTCCCATCCAGCCAGCCATAATGTTTTCCACCCTAGCATTATTTAAACAAAAGGGATGAGCTTACACAGTAAAAAAAAATACAAGGTGCAGAAAATGATACAATAATATATTTACACTGGCTAGACATTTTCAGTGTCTCTGATGAGAACTGTAAGTGTTCCACTTCCCTCATGACTTCATTTCTGGCTCACAATATAACAATCTTTGTTATTTTAAGTTCTGCAGTTGCAAAAATATAAATTAGCTGAAGGGCAAATTATCCAAAGGTGATGTTTCACTACTGTACTCAGGGAGGAAGGCCTAGCAATGGGATGTCCAAACTGCATCATTTGCATCTGCAAAGCAATGGTGGATATAATCTCCTGGTCTTGGAAAACTGGTAATAACTCACAAGAAAGTCCAGTCTCAGTTACTCCATATTGAGTTGAAAGTAATTATTAAATACTTAATTGATTTAATGCATCAGACTTGTTCCTGCCCTGGAGGATGCAGAAAGAAAAAACCACATATAAGCAGCATGCTATCCTTTAAAAATCTTACATTTGAAAGTCTTTGGGAAATCCCCTTACTGTTGTGCAATTTATCTTGTATCTTTCTTTAGTGTCTGATTTCAGCACTGGAGTAACAAGTTCTGTTGACCAGTTGCATTATAATTTCCCTTCATGTGACATTTTAATTGTGCCCAAATAATGAAGTGTTGCAATAGTGAAGAGCCAGTGCATGCCTGAGCTATAAATGAATCATTTGATTGTCACTTACAGATAAAAAAATCAAAAGAGATGGGAAAATAGGTTGTCTGGTTCCCCATTTTCACTAAGATTAAATGGCTGTTTCCTTTAAAAATTTAAAAGTATTTTCTATAAAATAGATACTCAAATTTCTGTTTTCCCCTACTTTGCTGAAGTATTCAGTAGCCCAGAAGTGACAATAGAAGAACATAACACCACAGTCCTGAGTGAACACCACCACACTTTTTAGGTAAGGCACTTTTGAAAAAAAAAAATCTAACATTTTTCTTGTAATTATCTTCAGACTTATGTGTGTGACAAAAAAGATAAGCCCTGCCAGCAAGCCCAAGCCATCCCATTAACAGCTGAGACAGCTCTCAATCCACAATAAAGATGTTCAAGAGGTCCTCCAACTAATAAAGAAAAATCAGCACTCCCTGCATTATTTCAATTTTTTGACCAAAAAAAAAAAAACCAGGGAGAAAGAAAAATCCACTAACCTGTCCCAGAGATGCCTCCCTCAGACTCAAATCATGGGTACAAATAACATGAAGTAACAACAGAATCTAAGTTAAACTTCAGAAATGTATCTCTACAAGTATTCAATAATTCATTTTGAATTTTATTTGGCACTTCTAGTCCAAACCAGATTTTTGGGTCATCTTTCTAGAGTGGTACTGTAAACAGTGGTGATGGTATTAAATGGCAACACTCATTACTCATTTGTTAACAAAAGAGATGACTCAGTAACCTACGTTGCTGCCACCCTTCAAGATATCCCTTCACCATCAGTCTTTCAAAATAATTTTATCATCATCACCAATTCATCCAGTGGAGTTCAAGAATAAGGAACTTGGAGAACTGAAGGTTTAAAACATTTATCTTGAGACACTCCAGATGGTTATCCCCAAATGAAAACAGTTAGCCCAGAAAGTAATTTGTCACTGCATTTCTTTAACTCAGGTTTTGTTTCACACAACTGTAGAAATTACCTTAAGCCACAGCCTGAGGAAAAAACAAAACTTACATCTCTGCTGAAGAGTCCAGTCCACAGTGGGTAATTATGAAGAGCAGCCTGAACAGCAAGAAAAGCCTGCTGGAACTGATCTGTGATGCTAACCAGCTGCATCTTGTTATTTATGCATGCAGCCATTGCATCATTCCAGGACAAATTCTTCAGAATTAACATGTATTGAACATTTTGATAGCTCAATGTTTCATTAATGACTTGCTCTGTCTGGTTATCAGCAGTTCCTATACATAAGAAAGAAATCCAGTAATTAGGTAGTTAAATACTGTAATACATTTTAAACTCCCAATGTCTCTGTAACAATCAGAAAAACCTGTTTGACTACACTTGGGAAAAAAAAAATCTTAGATAGTAGATTATGCTGATAATTATAGGTGGAAGCAAACATCTTTGATATCTTAGATACAGAAATATATATTAAAAATAATTATTATTTTCAGCCAATGTATTA